>CM056379.1:11361186-11590798 GCA_029718625.1 Synaphobranchus kaupii
GGAGCACTGTTCCCTCCCTTATGTGCGGGCCTGCGTAAAAGTAACTAGTGCACCGAAAACAAATATTTAATCTCCACCAATGCATTAGACGTAACTCCCTCGCTTGGATTGCAGGTACAGTCCTCACAGGGATAGACTGCACTGAGGATAACAGCATACTGTATACTGAGGACCCTCAAGGCTTGATGGGACAGCTGGTGTAACACAGTAACTGCTGTCGGTTACTGTGCAGCGTCACATACTGTATACTGTATACTGAAGAGTCTGGAGTAACAGACCCTGGCATCGGCGCATGTTGAAGCGGGACCTGTTCATAGTTTTATTCCAGTTCCTCCTGGCTCCAAGGTCCAGATGGAACAGGAGAGTTTCTTATTCCCCTTTTAATTCAATATCCCCTCTGAGACCCGGCAGAGAAAAAGTATTTAACACAATGCAAGTGTCTTGGATGACAAATACATGTTGCAGTGAAAATATTTTGAACGATATTACTTATTTCATTTTTATTCAATGTCCATTGTAGTGTAGGTTTCAGCATAGTATCATACACTGCCTGGACAAAAAAAAAGTCGCTGTTGCACCCGTCATGCATAGTGCCCACTGTACAAGAGTCTGGAAGTAGTGTTATGATCTGGGGTTGCTTCAATTGGTCAGGTCTAGGCTCAGCAATGTTATGCCAAGATTCATCTGGCTCAAATTGTGAAAGAGTGGTTCATGGAGCATGAGGAATCATTTTCACACATGAATTGGTCACCAGAGTCCTGAGCTTAACCCCATTGAAAGTCTTTGGGATGTGCTGGAGAAGACTTTATGGAGTGGTTCGACTCTTCTCGTCAATACAAGATCTCAGCCAACAATTAATGCAACTCTGGATGGAAATAAATGTTGCATACGGTTGTTGAAACAATGCCACGACGAATGTGCGCCGTAATCAAAGCTAAAGGCGGTCCAACGAAATATTAGAGTGTGCGACTTCTCTTTTGGCCAGGCAGTGTATATGGTTCTTGAGATAAAGACCAGATACGCATGTCCTCCACAGGGGACATAAATTAATTGTCAGGTGTTAGGATATCATCTCATTTATGGAAGTAAAATATACTGCAATGTGTTTAAATAGAATATCTCACACTTCACGGTACATGCGCATGTGTTACAATTGTTGCTGCTTTCAGATTGCAGGATATGTTATACACATTGCTTTGAAATATATTTATAATCATATTTTCCAAAAAGGACACACATTTACAATATATCATAGCATATTCAATCTCCATAAGGCGTTGCACAGTAAAATGATTATGTTGTTAACGCAGGGTCATTTTAACCAAGTTAAATTTTACGGTCAAATAGCATAGGAAATCTCATGATCTAGCTGCTAAAATGACATGCTGTGCATGCACGTATATTGTAGCTAGTAAATTACAAAGAGTTGTAATTACTCTTGTCATTGTTATTTCTGAAAAGGCAATCCCCTCTAGCAATTAGAACACCCCCAGGGAATAAACAGATCAACAGCCTTTAAATAAGTTGCAATTAGACATGAAAGAAAAGCAACCCTCTGTAACTCACATGTACAAGTCTTCTATTGCTATGGTAACAACAGTTTATGATAAGGCTGGTCAGGGCTTTTCAGAACAGCCTCAGTAAAAATAGGTACGGCTTGTCACTGGGGTGGTAGCCCACACACAATTGTACCTCTATGCAGCAATACATAGTTAATTAGTACCTTTGTTTGCTTGAAAAGGTAATTATTAGTACCCAAATAGAACATTATTGTACTTTCAGGGTACATTTGTGAAATATGTTCCTTAAAGAATAAAAATGTATCTCCACCGTATCTTTATTTCTGAGAGTGAAGGTCTCTGGAGGACTGCGCCCTGTCGAATTTCAGTCCAGGCTGATTCTGAGCCTGGAAAGCATGTGACTGTAGTTTTTGACTGTAGCTCCTCTTAGGTCAGAGGTATCCAGGACAGGTGACTGGGGCAGGAGGGGGCGGGGTGGTGGGGTGGGTGGGGGTGGTTCCATCCCATACACGAGATCTACTTCCTGGAATCAAATCTGAGTCGTCATGCTCTGTTTGATATTCTTCAAAGGCACGTTAATGGAACGGGGCACTTTCGGTTTAGCTTGGTAATAAAAATTATAATTATAGTAAAAAAAAAAAAAAGGACCAGCCTAACTACTTTTTAATACTGCAATCTCCGTCTGAATTTCCCGGGGGCAGATGAATCATTCATGATATTTTTCATTCTTGTCATACTTTCAAAAAACATTTTTGGTCATTAAGACAAGCCAGCCTGATAATAATGCACATAATACATTCTCCCAGATGAGAAGGACTTTATCAAGCTGGACAGAAACTGAATTTCAAATAATGTCTAAAATAGAAATAAATCTGAACCCTGATACACTGAAAGAACACCAATGGGTCTCATCATGCCATCAACATTAATATATTAATATAACATATATACACTACTCACAAAAAGTTAGGGATATTCGGCTTTCGGGTGAAATTTCAGGATGAACCTAAAATGCACTATAACCTTTACAGGTGAAATTAATTTGACCTTCTCTAAACTTTTGAATGCACATGTCCAACTATTCAATGTTTCAGTACTTTTTGCACAACTTGCTGTTCTCTAACAAGGAGCTGAACGGCAAAATTCACAACAGGTGTTTGATCCATGAATCGACCAATACATTTCCTGGTTCAATTAGAATTGGTATTTAAACAGTCCTCTTCATCATGCTGTTCACATTTTGACATCATGAGACCAAGACGACACCTAACAATTGATCAACAGTACCTCGCCATTGCGAGGCTTCAAACAGGATGTTCTCAGAGGGAAGTGGCCACTGAGCTTAGAGTGTCACAGAGTGTCATCAGCAGGTTGCAACAGAGATACAGAGAGACTGGAAGAGTCACAGAAAGGCATAGAAGTGGACGTCCTTTGGCCACATCCCACACTGATGACCGCTTCATTGTGAACAGTGCCCTGCGGAACCGGATGATGAATGCCACTCAACTCCAGGCACATTTAAGGGAGGTGAGAGGCACCCAAGTGTCACGTCAGACCATTCGAAACCGTTTACATCAGCGTGGTCTGCGTGCTAGACGACCTGCAAGGGTACCTGACCACACCACCAGGCACAGGCGTCATCGTCTTGCATGGGCCAGGGAGCATTTACGCTGGACGAGGGACCAGTGGGCCTCAGTGCTGTTCTCTGATGAAAGTCGATTCACGTTGAGCAGAAATGATGGCCGCCAACGATGTTGGAGACATCAAGGAGAGCGCTATGCATCAGCCACTGTTGTCACCAGACGACCCTTTGGTGGTGGCGGTGTTACAGTGTGGGCAGGTGTGTCTAGTCAATACAGAACTGCCCTACACTTTGTGAATGGTACAGTGACAAGCCCATACTACCTGAATAACATCATTAAACCAGTCATTGTGCCCCTGCATGAACAACACAGGCCTAATTTCATCTTCATGGACGACAATGCTCCAGCTCATCGAGGTCGCATCATTAGGGAAAGGCTGCTGGAGACTGGGGTACCTCAAATGGAGTGGCCTGCACTTTCTCCAGACCTGAATCCCATAGAAAACCTATGGGATCAGCTGACTCACCGTGTAGAGGCTCGTAACTCTGTACCCCAGAACCTCAATGACCTGAGGGCCGCCCTTCAAGAAGAGTGGGATGCCATGCCTCAGCAGACAATAAGTCGACTTGTGAACAGCATGAGACGTCGTTGTCAAGCTGTAATTGATGCTCAAGGGCACATGACAAGTTATTGAGACATTGACATTTTTGTTGTGGTATACCCACCACTGTTGTTGGCTTTTGTTTCAATAAATTGTTTGAGATGAGGAAATCACCATTGCATGCTTCTACTTAAATGCCCTACTTTCATGATACGTATAATATCACTGTAGCGTGAACTTACATTTTCCATAAATTTCACCCGAAAGCCAAATATCCCTAACTTTTTGTGAGTAGTGTATATATAATTAATATATGTGCAGGAACCCCACATAGCAAACTGACACTGTGACGGATCAGGCCAGATCTATCGGAAATGCCGGCCTAGATCCATAAAACGGATCCTCAATTTGCACAGTGGCCCAAAACTGGCGTGGAACCAATTTGCTGATCCAGTTCGAAAAAGGGTCCCGGATCCGGAGTAATTTTTGTTTACATCTGGGTCAAATTGGGGCCATATACGCTCCAGATCTGTGTAATGACACTAAACTGTGTTCTTATCGCAGATGTGTCCCGGCTCCAATCCGGAGTCGCTGGACGGACATGATCTGCCCGGATTTGGCTGCTATGTGGGACAGTTTGGACAGGTCTTGATTAAATCGACATTGGTGCCTGAGATCAGTTCAATCAAGTCTCTACATGCCAATTAGTCTGATCTGCCGAATCAAACTTGTACAGTGGTGACCTGAAAGCTCCACAGGTGGGGAACCAATCAGATTAAAACACTGGCAGAATTCCATCTGTTCACGTGATGCAATGTTGTTAGAGAACTGGGCTTGCAGGTTCAAATCCAGGTTCAAAAACCAGAAAGGTTGCCAGTTTGAATCTCATGCAGGGCAGTGCCTTTGCACACTTGTGCAGGGCACTTACTGTGTACCGCCTCTAAAATATTCAGCTCTAAAAGGGAACAATGTAGAGAAAATGTACCCAAAATCACCTTGCCAAGCAGATAAATTCCCAGAGAGCAGTCAGGCTAGTCTAGTGCACTAGTCTAGTGCACTCGTGCTAATGTAAAAGTGAACACTTGCATATTATAATTGGGATATTATTGCTTCAAGTTTCAATATTATGAGATTGAGCTCTTTATGGTGCTTTGCCTCAGGATTGAAACTCTAAATCATTCAGCACTCATTTGCGTGATTCCTGTCTCATGTTGTTGATGGGGAAACTTTGATAAGATGTGTAGTTGCATATATTGGACACTAGGTGACAGTAATGCAGTGGAACTAACAGGCAATGTATTTACAAACAGCCAGGTATAACGGTCCTCTCAGGGTAGAACGCAATTTTTCAAAAATCTATCTTATGATAGTTGTTAAATTTCCACTTGCTTTTGTTCCATCAGGGAAGGGGAAGTGGACTGTGTTAACAAAACAACATTCATCAAACTCTATTTTGCCATTCAAAAAATGGAAAATGAACATCTTTGCTATTAACAAGAACAATGTCAAAAAACAACAGCAATGACATCAACAACAACTTCATTTTCAACATCAACAGTAAAAAAATAAAACTACAAATATTACTGATAGCCCAGCTACTGCTACAAAAAAATTTAATAATAGGCATCATTACCATCCTCATCATCACAAATTAATCAGTTCCCTTAGTTATGCGTCTCAAAGGTATTTTAAAAAGAGGGAAGAGATCCCATCTCATCTTCAACCAATGGGCAGTACCCAACTGGGTCATGTGTGGCAGCCATTTTATGCCACAGAGTTCTCCACACATCAGTTGCGGGGGAGAGGGGGGTGATCTATTTAGTCAGCTAAACTGGGGGGGGGGTGAGGGGGGGTGATTATATGACCCCCTCAATAACGTCATAAAACGCCATAGGATCACTACTGACCCCAACTGAGTCTGGTTTAGTATCACATTTTAAAGATGTACCAGATGCTTCCATTTAAACCATTGCAGTATAGATAGGTTGTGACAGCAGCTGAGATAATGTGGTAAGCAGGAGATCCATATAGAAATGTCCCCAGGGACTTGTGTCCATCAGGGCCAATTCACACAGGCAGGATGGAGGCATCATATTACTTCATATCATATTATATCATATCATATATTATATCATATTGTATCATATCATATATCATATCTCCTGCCTCCTTACACATCTAAATAATACATATTGATCTTATTCTCCCAAATGCATGCAGGCACATACCCATACAAACTTGCATGCACACATGCCTTGGATTCAACACATGCAATGTGCACATGCATGCATGCAGGCATGCCATACAGCAGGTACCGCATGCACGTACGCAAGCAATGCATCCCGACGTGTGCAAACATTCAAGCAGGCGGCCTTCGACTCGAAGCAAGCCCGAGCCCGTTGTCAAAAAATTAAACGTAACGAAGGGAAGATAAAAGGCAAGTGACAGACAACCAACGGTTTAATCCGTCTGGCAGAAATCAAAACTCAGACCACAACTAATTCAGACCCCTGCTGACCTGCAGAGAAACACAGTCTGAAAGGCAAGCGGATTTTTTTATTTTATTTTTGGTTTCCATTTCGTCTATTTTTTTTCTCCGCTCGGAAGATGATTTATCATACAACTCATCCATCTGTGCTGAACACGGTCATTGATGCGTGACCGCCGGCGCTTCTCACGCTAATCAACCACCAGAGAGAGGAAGGAGAAGGAACAGCAGACGGGAAAGGATGGGATTAATATAAACTTTGCGCACAAGGACACAGGCTTTGCAATCAAAACACCTGCATTACTGTATTATAAAAAAGGTCACGTTGCTTTTTATGGAATTGTCTGAAATAAGGTAAAGCTGAGCAAACAATAGAGCGGGGCAGCGCATGATGTGTGTGAGAACGGTAATGGAGGGAACAATAGAGCAGGACAGCGCATGATGTGTGTGAGAACGGTAATGGAGGGAACAATAGAGCAGGACAGCGCATGATGTGTGTGAGAACGGTAATGGAGCAAACAATAGAGCAGGACAGCGCATGATGTGTGTGAGAACGGTAATGGAGAGCTTCTGATTGACACAATCTGAGCTGGCTGATTGCCGATAGGCAATCAGATTCATTGCACATAAAATAATAGCTTTTTTTCAAGTTTGGGGTGAGAGAGAGAGAGAGAGAGAGAGAGAGAGAGAGAGAGGAGGAGAGAGCAGGATGGAGAGGGGGAGTGAGGGAGAGAGAAAGAGCAGGAGAGTGATCAGAAGTACATGTAGAAAAGTGGTCCCCAAACCTGTACCTGGAGACCTACCGTCCTGTAGGTTTTCACTCCAACCCTAATAAAGCACACCTCATTCAACAGCTAGAGATCTACCGTCCTGTAGGTTTTCACTCCAACCCTAACAAAGCAGACCTCATTCAACAGCTTGAGATCTACCGTCCTGTAGGTTTTCACTCCAACCCTAACAAAGCACACCTTATTCAACAGCTAGAGATCTACCGTCCTGTAGGTTTCACTCCAACCCTAACAAAGCGCACCTCATTCAACAGCTAGAGATCTACCGTCCTGTAGGTTTTCATTCCAACCCTAACAAAGCGCTCCTCATTCAACAGCTAGAGATCTACCGTCCTGTAGGTTTTCATTCCAACCCTAACAAAGCTCACCTCATTCAACAACTAGAGAGCTTGGCTAGCTGTTCTGTGCCAAATTAGGGTTGAAATGAAAATCTAAAGGATGGTAGATCTCCAGGAACAGGGTTGGGGACCACTGATGTAGAGGTATATCACAGGCAGCTGCCACGCCCATCTGTTTATTATTGTTCCCATGGCAACTTGATTTTCTGGCTGCGGTGGTAGTGGTTTAGAGCAGAGACTGACGAGTAGGCCAGTCTAGGGAGATGATGAGTGTGAACCCATACATTACATTACATTACATTACATTTATTTAGCAGACGCTTTTATCCAAAGCGACGTACAGTAAGTGCGTACAGAGACATCATCATCATTACAGAACAGACAAGGCAAGGCACATCCTTTGCATAATGTAGCAGCTATCCCTAGCAATGAACGTTGACTGTAGTTCACAGTAAGCTGTGGGCAAATCAGCAACACCACACTTTCATTCCAAATACTATTATAAACTATACTATTATAAACCATTCCAAATACTATTATAAACTATGCTATTATAAACCATTCCAAATACTATTATAAACTATACTATTATAAATCATTCCAAATACCATTATAAACTGCTATTATAAACCATTCCAAATACTATTATAAACTATAATAAACAGACAGGAAAACACAGGGAACAGGGAACTGATATTCCTAGGTGAGGATATCAGTCAAGGTGGAGTCTGAAGAGGTGTGTCTTCAGGCCTCGACGGAATGCAGGCAGGGTTGGAGTAGAACGTAGGGGAATGGGAAGTTCATTCCACCACTGAGGTGTTAATGTGGAAAAACTCCGCAGTCGGGACAAGCGAGAGCCTTTGACACGGAGGGGGGGAAGTGCCAGTCGCCCTGCTGTAGAAGAGCGAAGTGGTCGAGCAGGAACATAGTTCTGGATTAAGTCCTGCAGGTAGGCGGGGCCTGTCCTATTTGCTGCAGTGTAGGCCAGGGTCAGAACTTTGAACCTGATCCTGGCTGCAACTGGCAGCCAGTGGAGAGACCTCAGCAGGGGGGTTACGTGGGAAAATTTCGGGAGGTTGAACACAAGCCGGGCAGCTGCATTCTGGATGAGTTGAAGAGGCAGAATGGCGCAGGCCGGTAGGCTTGCGAGCAGGGAGTTGCAGTAGTCCAGGCGTGAGGTGACCATGGTCTGGACAAGAAGCTGGGTGGAGTAGGTGGTCAGGTACGGTCGAATCCTCCTGATGTTGTACAGGAGGAACCTGCAGGACCGTGCCGTCGCCCTGATGTGCTCTTTGAAGTCCAGCCGGTCGTCCAGGACCACCCCCAGGTTCCTTGCAGAGCGGGAGGCAGCCACCACGGTCCCATCAACGGTGATGGAGAGGTCATGTAGTGGGGAGGTCTTGTACGGCATGAAGAGGAGCTCTGTCTTGTCAAGGTTGAGCTTCAGGTGATGGGTAGCCATCCACTCAGAGATGTCAGTCAGACAAGCAGATATCCTCTCCTTAACCTGTGGGGTAGAGGGAGGGAAAGCCCCCCACTGGCCCATTACCTGGAGAGAAGCCTAATGTTCTGGGATGGGTGGGTCATTTTTCATAAAAACCCCAGCTGGTTCTGCAGAATTTAACATTTCTCAGCATTTCTTTGATGGACTTATACAGTGATTGGAAAATTACACCATCTTTCACTTTTTATGGTTTTACATATTAAGGGCATAACTAACTCTCAGCTAGTACTCACCTAACAGTAGATATATTTAACCTCATGTGATGAATAACGCCTAACAGATTTTACTTATCTAGTCATTATAGGCTGACCAGACGTCCTCTTTTTCTTGGACATTTTTTTTGTTGGAGCAAAAATGTCCGGTTAGGTTTTGCTTGTTCCGTAGACCATATAAAACAAACAAATAGCGTAGTATTATGTTCATCACACCCGCCCGCCCCTGTCCTCTTTTTTTTAAATCCAATATATCAGGGCTGCCAAATCCTGTTCCTGGAGATCTACCTGTAGGCTTTCACTCCAACCCAAACAAAGCACACCTCATTCAACAGATCTCGTAGCGCTGCCAATTAGTCAGGTGTGTAAAATTATGGTTGAAATGAAAACCTACAGTACACGATGGTAGATCTCCAGGAGCAGGGTTATGCAGCTCTGCAATATATGGCCCCCCAATTATTTATTCAATATGCCAACATGCAGAAGCCATGTGTGAAAAGGTAAGGGCACCCTCACTGCTTCCATATCAATTAAGATGGTAATTAGGACCAGGTTCTGCTAAGGAAGGGCACATGATTAGTTGATCATGATGAAATGCTAGCACCTGTTTGTCAATACAGGTGGTTGCAAGTTTTCCCACGTCACTATACACACACATGGACAGACAGAGCTGTTTTAATTGGGGTGCGCTCCGAAATCCGACCGGCACATGCAGAGTTTGTGCGGAATGGCCGTGGTTTGTCCACTCCGTTTAAAAATGGCGCACGAAACGGCACGTGCCGGGTTGTGCCTGTCTGAGCTCTCGCAAAGACGGCTCGATAAGAAATTACGTGCGCCATACCGCCACATCCAAATGGAACGCGCCCATTGTTCCCTCACGTTCCTGGCCCCTCCCCTAAGGCAGGATTCTGACCATGGTCATCACTGCTGGAGGGGGCTTTAATTGACCGTGACCGCTACATACGCATCAGAGCCCGTTAATCAGCCTGATGGCCATCTCCTGCGGTGCCAATTACATGCCAATTAGCTAATGAGCTCATGAATATAGGCCACTGGGTTTTCTGTGTGTTGGGTGACCCCTGATAGGCTGGGGTCATCATGTGATGAGCCAATCAGAGGACTGAAACATTCACTCTGTGAGGGGTTTGTATGTATGTGTATATATATATACAGTATATATATATATATTAAGCAGAAAAAGAAAGGTGGTTGAGGCTTTTTTTTTTTTTTGCATTGTTTGCAAAGGCCTTTTTCTAAGATAAAAACCCAGCTAAAATAAAAAAATATTCAGTATAGAGCGATCTTCAGTATAGTTCAATAGACAATAATTCAATATAGTATAGACCTCGAGGTCATATCAAGTCAGTCTTAAGTATATGGGGCTCACCACCATCTCCATCTCTGACTATTGGCCTATAAAATCTACGAGTTTATGAAATATAAAGCACCAGACGCTCAGGGCAATTGCCAAAAAGACGGCTGACCTGCATTTACACTCACAAATCCAACCCTCCACTCCGCCGCCATAAAATATATACACACTGTTAGTGTTGTGGAAAACCTTGTATCTCCATCTTTTGTCATTTAAAAAAAAAACGATTTGGCAATTCTCATATGCCTCTATGTACAGTCAGAGGTTCATAACTCAAGAACTAATAACATTCAAAACCCCCCCACATGATCAAATCATAATGCTCACTGGTAAATAGGAAATAGAATCAGTTTTGTCCATTGTGCCATATTGTCATAAACAGAGTCACACTTATTTCCCTGTGTGGTAAAGTGGTGAAACTGTAGGGAACCTACGTTTCGGGGACCTGGCGGAAGTATCACATTTATCTCCAGAGGCTCTGGAGATTGAGCTGTTATGGATGCTAACAGGGGCCTTCCGGCTCTCGTAGGCCCATTAGTCCGCTCACGCTGTGGAAGGAGTCTCGGAAAGCAAACCGAAACGCAAACGCATGCAGCCAGAGACAGACAGCCCAAAGCTTTGAATTCCCTCCTCATTTTCTGTCTGAGTGCCTTTAAAATATATATATTTTGCATCGCGCTTTACACGCGCTTGCATCGCGCTTTACACGCGCGTGACCTGCGTCTGAAGCGCATGCAGTCGTGCAATCAGTGTTCCGATTACAGTCTGTCTTACGGGGGTTCAGGTTGTGATCTCGGACTGGAGGACAAGGGGGAATTGGATTGGAGTGGGCGGGATTTGTGATCTCGGACTAGGGGGCAGATTGGAGGAGGGGGGGCGGGGTTATGATCACAGACTGGAGGACGGGGGGGAATTATTGGGCGGGGGGGGGTGTTGTGATCACAGACCAGAGAACAGGGGGGAATTGGATTGGGGAGGGGGGGTGATTTGTGATCACGGGCTGGGGGCAGGGGGGTTGAGGCGGGGTTGTGATCATGGACTGAGTGTGTGTGCATATGTGTGTGTGTGGGGGGGGGGTTACATTAATATAACACAATTTATTTTTGTTTAGGTGTTTGCAAACTGTACACTTTATGCATGTTTGTATGGATTACACTTTTTTAATGTCTTATTCCTTATCTGTGTGTGTGTCAGTACTGTTCCCTTTCAACTTACAGAAGACAGTCTGAGTTTAACATATTCAGTGTATTTCATTTGTGTTTAATTTCTTTCCTGCTGATGAAAAACTATACATTTCCTTTATGTGCTGCTGGGTAAGAGAGGAGAAAACACAATTTGTGCAGTGTTTCCATTGGATGTTAGTCTGGGATTACAGGGTTTATGAAAATTTATATTTTCGGAAATACATTACATCAAACTACATACTAATGTGAAATAGACAGAGGAAGCGGTTCAACAGAAGAGCTATGCCTGCTTTGTCATTGGAAGGATCCACAGTGCATTGTGATTCGCTGGGATTTAGAGGTTCCATTTCCAACGTTTCAAGGGCAAGGGGATTTTCAGCGCATATCAAAACAAACATTGTCATTTTCAACAGTCGCAGTATTGCTGACGAATTTCCAATGCTGTGATAAGACTATATCAGGCACAGGCGCCTTATCTACCTACATACTGTATGTGAGAGCAAGTGTGTATGTTCATGTGTGTGTTTGTGTGTATACTGTACGTGAGCATGTACTGCATGTTATGGAATGTGTAAACAATATGTTAGTGTATGAGTGTGTGTGTGTGTGTGTGAAGGTGTTTGAAGATGGAGCCCCGACTCTCACCACCACCAATCCGCCGCCATCTTCTCTCTGGGTTCTGGCTGTTGGGCACGGCCAGGATAATGGGTGGAGGGATGAAGAGCGAGGGATGAAGCTGGAAAAAAAAAGAGAGGAGGGGCGGGGGTGGAGAAAAAGAAGCACGGGACCCCCCCGAGGAGCCAATCAGTGTGGCCTGTGGGCTTGGGGAGACGCTACGTTTATCTCAAACTGTGAGAGCGCGCTAAATTGCCCGGCGGAGCGTTGGCGGTGAGGGTGTTCTGTAGGTTGTGGATTTGATTAGCGGAGCTCCCTGCGATGCCGTGCTGGTAGCAGGGCGCCGCTGCCTCGCCGATGACGTGCCGTTTCGAGGGACCGCGCCGCTGTACGCGGCTTTCATTTTATCGGCGTGATTCAGGGGGCCTCGCGGGGTTAATCAGTGCGGGTTAGTCATCCTGTCAATGTTAAAGCACGCAGTTTATACCATAGACTGTATAAAAATATGGACAAAGTCACTGTGACGTCACCCATTGCCTTCCCACGGCCTCGTAAAAACCGAATTGAAGCTCCGGATGCATTTTTCGCCGCCCGTTTGTACAAACTGCGTCTGCTCCGTGGAGCCGAAGAGGACTCAACCTGTCCCTCTGATTGGTCCTGAACAAATGTTAATACCCTGTCCAAACGACACAATATTTTAAAAAATCAGCACATGCAGAGGCATTAGATGAAGGAAAGGCACCTATTGCAATTACACTTTTTTGTGGGAAAAATTTATTGACTGACTATTTTGACCACATTGCTGCCATTGACCTACATGGGGAAAGACCTATACTGGAGCCAATCGCAGTGGCGCTAGTGAGCAACGGCACAATTGCCGCTCCCAGCCCAACCAGGAAGTGAGCTTCAAAACAAAAGCCCAGCCTTGGCCCCTTGGTTTATACCAGTGCATCAGTGCTATGGATGGAAAAATCTCAGCGGTTGGGTCACCTGAGTATCGGGGACCCAAGCTGTAATCATTTTGACACCCTGTTACCCCCCAAGAAGGAGTGCCAGACTTCTGGCTAATCTCAGCCAGTACCTCACTGTTGTTATGGAGATGCCTCATAAGAAGAGGCCTTCTCCTAAAATGGTAAATGTCACATTCATTTAAGCAACTGTCACAGTGTTAGAATCCTGCCCAGATGGTGGACTGTAACGGGTACACAGACACACACACACACACACATGCATGTTTGTGTTTGTGCACACGCCCACACACACACACACACACACACACACACACACACACACACACACACACACACACACACACACACACACACACACACACATGCATACACACACACTTGCACACACATACGCATGTGCACGCACACACACACACACACACACACATACACGCATGCACAAACACACACTATCAGACACACACACACACGCACACATGTGTACGCACGCATATGCACGCACACACACACATTGTGAGTCTATCTTACAGACGTCCACTGTCATTTGAGAGCCTATCGATCGCTCTCAAATCAGAACAGAAGAGTGTTATGTTTTTAACATGTTCAGGGTTGCTTGATCCTCTGGCCTTCTGAAACCTGCAAGTGATTTAAATAATGTTATCATAGTGTATTTTTATATTACTTAAATCATTGCAGTATTACATGACAGTTTTGACAGTAGCACCTCTTTGTTTATTCAGGCACAGTGAGCCAGCTTTACAATGATTCATTATTTTGAATATGTGGTGTTTTTACATTTTTTATAATTTATTGATGATTTCCATTTCTTAAATATACACCAGAAGATATAGGTATCTGATGACTACAGTCAACAAAGGTCCAACTGAAACCGCAGCCGTTGTTTTGTAGAAAAAAGAACTGCGATTTGTGCAATAATTCCTGCGATTTGTGCGTAAGAGAGGTTTGCACATTATTCCTTCCGTTGTTTTCATGCACCTGCAGAACCTTCTTTCAGCTTTGCAAATATTACAATATCTGATACCACATTAGGGTGTACACTATTGACGGGAAGACCACTGTTTGGCAAAGACACTATTGACAGTTAACTGCGACGATATTTCCTTTTTAATCAGGAACTCTCAGAGAACTGTCCCCTCAGTGTAAGATACTGCGAACTCAGGGCAGCTTTGACTGCAGGCTCAAATAACCCAAACCTAATTGTAAACACAGTCGCAGGAGGGGCTGAATGGGACCACAATTTGGCATTGGTTGGTCGGCCTTGGCAGGACCGTATGCAGCGAGAGACCTTGGGAAGTTACTGCTCCCCACACACAGGTAGGGTCTGTCGCTCGCTCCCCATCGATCACCTAAAAGCTTCTTCCGACAAAATTATTGTGAGCCGGCATGGAACAAACTACCGACTAACTCATCTGAAGGCAGAGGGAGACGCAGCTGCACATTAGTATTGATTTAGAGGCTCGTGTTGCAAACCCCCTGAAGGGGTCCCTCAAATGAAATGCCATTTAAATCCGGTGAGCAATTGTGCAGTTATGCACCCCATTTTAGATAGGCTGCCAGACACAGTGCTGGTCCCTTGATGGGTCTCCACGCAGGCACCTCGCCTGTCTACCCAACGGAGGGCAGAGAAACGGCCTTCATCATGCTGCTTACAGACCTCTGGAGCGAGTAATTATTTGAAATATGCTTTTAAATTACCACAGAAAAATAAATGCAGATCTTTGACAATTTTTGTCTGCTTTCACCCACCTATACCCGGAACATAAAAATGTGCCCGCTATATGATTGCACAGACTTGGTTGGTAATTGGTGTGGTTGAAAATTCTCAGCGATATTGCAGGTGTGTGTTCTCATTTTATTAGCATCGAAACAGTGAATCCGGGTCTTGCTGCTTCCAAAACACACTTCCTATGTGTCAGAGTCCAAGTTCATTCAGTCAGGAATCAAATTTGCGCAAAATGAAGAAAGGACTGGCATCGCAATAGTCATCCAGGGGCCCCCAGGGGCCACTTTTTTATCAGCCTTTATGCGGCACTCACAGCTGCGGAACCCGGTCGTGACTGTATGAGCAACAGAACGCATTATGCCTTGTGGTGACTACGGAGGTAATCAGTCGCAGTTCGCCCGTCACAGTGTAGGAGAGGTGATATTTATGAGCTGAGTTCATGGCGCCGCTCTACAGGATTAGGAGAGAATTGCATTTACTCACCCCATCCTCTGACACTGAGGGCTAATGGGAGCATATCTTACTGCCCCCCCCCCTTCCATAAAGCTACCCCCCCTAGCCATAATTAAACCCGGTTTCGCCCCACCATATCTGTCCAGGCTCTGTGTGGGTTAAGCAGAGAGTAGATATACTGATGACAAACCTCCAGTCCTCAGGTACGGCTGCTACTCTCTGTCCTCGCCTCCTTGAGTTTGCTTGCAGGGGTTTCATTTTGGAAATTTATTCAGCTCAAAAGACCGGCTAAATAGTAAAAAATAAAAAAATAAAAATAAAAAAAAAATAAAAAGTGCTCAAAAAAGCAACATATCTAAAGTGAATGTTGCGCAATGAATATTGCCGATATTAGAATGGAGTTTATTAATGGCATCCAGACTATATGGCACAAAGAGTAGACGTGCAGAAATGTGGAAGAAAAAAACAATTTATTTCCCAAATGGGTATAAACACATTAAAGAGAGTAGAGGCAGTGCATTTCAACTGTTGAAGGTCTTCCTCAGGTAGCTTTCTGCAATGATACAGTGTCTGAGTTATTTTTCCTCTTTTTGGAAAAAAAAAAAAAAGATTTACTTCTGTATATGGCAGGGAAATTCATCATTCAAACACTCAAGTATAAAGAAGCCAAAGAAGCAATCCTGAATATACAGTATATACGTAGCTTATCTAGCATATACAGCACCTCTGGCTCTGATTTTATTTAAAAAATGTTCCTTTTTATACTTTAACCATGTATGCATAAACCCTAAGCCATTTAGCATATATATATAAAACATCACTTCACACCACACTATGCACGGCATCCCTAATTCCTATACCCTGCCCACACGTTTTTTTTCCACTTGGACATATACAGCAGTGTTAATAAATTAATGATCAAACAGACTGACATCCTGTACCGACACTTGATGGAAATGACAAGATCAGAGGCACAGAGATCCAAGGAAGTAGAGTCAGTTGATAGATCAGTGCATGTAGCTATGTACTGTATGTAGTGGAGTGCTTTCAGTTCATATAGGACTCAAACTGTACATTGACTATGTTGAGAGTCTATTTAACTCTATGATAACTGTTACTTTTTAACTGTTACTTTTTTTTTGTAATTTTGCATCTCCAATCCCATCTGAACTATGTTCAGTTCAGCGAACTATGTACAAGCGCGGAGCTTTGAAGACAACTCATGGTTCTCCTCGTGGTGCCAGACAGCTGCTTCTTTTCAATTTACAGAGAAACAGGGGGAGAACTGGGCAAAAACCAGGCCTGAACCCCCAAACAGCAAACGAGAGAAAAACACTGAGAAATCTCTGGAAGAAATCTGGGAAGGATCCTGGCTAGAGAGGGGGAGCCCATCCTTCGCTGGCCGGCCCAGGTTTTCACACTGCAGCCACAAGCTGTGTAGACCCAGAAGAGACCCAATCATACGTGTGCACAGAGAGCAGGCCACAGGTGCCCAGCCAGCCAACGGGTCACTTGAGCAATGAACACTCCTATCCCCGCCGACTGAATCCCTCCGATAAATCCCTGGGGCGACGCCAAGCCAATTGTGCACCGCCGATTGCAGGGCTGCCAGCCACAGACGGCACTGGCATGGAGTCGGATGCGATCCGAGACCATGGGGCGTTAACTGTGACTTGTGTAGCAGTTAACAATTGATTTAACACAGAAAATGATCATGCACAATTGCAAGGTTTCCAGGTCCGGGCTTCCAAAAGCATTGTCACAACACAGCTATTATACTCCAACAGATACGAGAATAAATTTGATAGAGAGCATGTCGTGCATGTAAATTATCGCAAGGACTGTGTTTGACATGTATTTACAAAAGAACATGTTTAGAGAGAAACAAACTGGGTGGTCTACACGCTGGGATCTTTTCTGCTTAATTACACCACAGCAGTGACTCTCATTACACTGTTTGTTTACGAACAAAATACTGCGTTTGCTGCCGTCTTGTGATTGGATGCAATCATGGCATGTGATGTAGAAGTGAGGCAAATAGCAATAAAAAATCCTACATGTTGCTCCTTGGTCTGTCTCTAGCCCAGTCATACTCATGTACTGAAGGAAGCATTGTAAAAGCTTTTTTGCACTTTCATAATAGTTAGATCATGCACAGCATAACTGTCCGTGTAAATTTAACACCATTTTTGCTGTGTAGTTCAGTACATTTCGGATTTTTAAATCTCATGTAAACTGAGCGGGACTCAGTCCCCTTATACCACAAGCATGTGTATTTACAGCCTGTTTTTAAAAAGGCCATGTTGGGTGCGCAACAATTAGGGTTGTGGGCACACCTGGCTTCGCTCTATTCTCTTCTGGAGACCTTGGTGATTGGTTGCCCACTAGGACAAGGCCCAAGTGGGCAACCAATCACAGGCTACTTTACTCTGGGCGTTTTTTCCCCTGCTTAAATACACAACCATGCTGAAGGCCTGTGTGCTCACAAACACACGCATGCACACACACACACTTGCATGTGCGCACATGTTGTGGCAACTTTGTGTTTTTTATCCGCTGGTCAAGCACGGTTGAGTATGGGCAAACAAAACCAGGGAAAGACAGCCACGTTGGACACAAAACACAGACTGCAAAAACACAGGAGAGAACAAGGCGTGTCAATAAAGAGAATGCCGGCCCGAAAAACAGCGAGCAGCAACACTGTATATGTAAGGGATAGGTGGAAACAAGACCCAGTAGCAGGCAGGAAGTACAAAAAAAACTGAAGTTTAATAAAGGGACAAGGCAGCAATCCATAGTGCAACAGGCAGAGTCCAAAGGGTAGTCACAGAACAGGGAGGGGCCGGAACCAGGAAGGCAAAGCAGAGGCACAAAAACAGAATCCAAAATCAGGGTCGCGAGAACACAGGCAGGGGTCAAGACCAGGGAGGCGTAAAGGGGAACAAAAACAAAACAAAACAAAGACAGAATACAAAAATAAAATAACAACAGGAGAAGGACGAGGGATAACAAAAACTCGGAAACAGATACTGAGGAAACTAACAGACAACTCGGAAGATATAAACAAACCAACGGCGAGGAACTGGTGAAGAAAGATTGAGAAAACAGGGTATATATACACAGAGGAAGACAGACAAAATGGGGAACAGGTGTGCAGAGGTGGGGAAGGACAATTGCTCACAGGTGAGCACAATGAAACTGATAATACAATAACGAGGGAGAACGTAAGACACGGACTGGACCGGAACCAAATACATAGAGATAACATGACATGGACTCCAATAAGACAAGTGCATACAAAGAATAGGAAAGCGGAAACGAGAGTCAGCTGTAGTTAATAGAGGAACCAAAGAAAGATAATTAGTGATAGAACAGGCAGAAAGAGAGACAGCTGCAGCTAGGAAAGAAGATGAAGTTAGTAAGTTAGTAGATTAGTAGAAAACCCTGATTCTATGGCATTAGTAGATTAATGGATTAGTATTATATACAAGTTAGTCATTAGTAAATTAGTAGACCCTAATTCTAAGATGTTAGTTGTTGTTAGTTAATTAGTATTATTTACAATGAAGTAATTAGTAATGAAGGAAGCGCATGACAGAGGAAATACAGAGAAAAACCGAAATCACCAAAGACTACCGAATAGTGAGACGAAGACAGGGGAGTGACGACAAAGCAAACACGGAACAGTGCGACCAACAATAAATACATAATCAGGAATTAAATAAAAACCATAAGAACATAATACAGACTAACAACCACAATTCAGAGTCCTGACAGTATATTCACATACAGCGCGTATGAAAGTTCCAGGGCTTTAACTATAAAAACATCCCGTTATATCTTTTTTTTTTTTTTTTAAAGCTTTTACAAGACATGGAGTGCAGCATGTTGTTTAATACCTTTCCGATTGATACCAGAGATAAATTAAGGTTTGATCCCTAACTGAAATGGAGCTTGCTGCAATATGTTGTTAAACGTGGACATTTGAACATATACAGCGCGTATGAAAGTTCCAGGGCTTTAACTATAAAAACATCCCGTTATATCTTTTTTTTATTTTTTAACGCTTTTACAAGACATGGAGTGCAGCATGTTGTTTAATACCTTTCCGATTGATACCAGAGATAAATTAAGGTTTGATCCCTAACTGAAATGGAGCTTGCTGCAATATGTTGTTAAACGTGGACATTTGAACATATAC
Source organism: Synaphobranchus kaupii (assembly GCA_029718625.1). Classification (NCBI taxonomy): domain Eukaryota; kingdom Metazoa; phylum Chordata; class Actinopteri; order Anguilliformes; family Synaphobranchidae; genus Synaphobranchus; species Synaphobranchus kaupii. The sequence goes on from CM056379.1 coordinate 11,380,761, forward strand.
AGCGCGTATGAAAGTTCCAGGGCTTTAACTATAAAAACATCCCGTTATATCTTTTTTTTATTTTTTAAAGCTTTTACAAGACATGGAGTGCAGCATGTTGTTTAATACCTTTCCGATTGATACCAGAGATAAATTAAGGTTTGATCCCTAACTGAAATGGAGCATGCTGCAATATGTTGTTAAACGTGGACATTTGAACATATAATGGTAGTATAAATATATTTCTGTCAGGACAACTCACATATTTAAATGACATATTTAATGAATGAATGTGCTGCATAATTATTTTAGTTTGGCGGTGAATGGATCTGCTTTCATACTGCTCCAGAGCACAGGCATCTCGCTAAACAGGAGATGACCAGAAACCCCCCATACTAAAGCAGATCCAAACAACAGGTGGAAGCTGGGGTGGTGGAGGGTGACAGCAAATTTCTTTTAACGAAAGCGCATCAGCATTCAAGCAGTACAGAGAGAACTAATTCTTGGCTTAAAAAGGGCGCTCCATTAGAGGTGTGTGCATGTGATTGGTTGAGTATGTGACCCGTGATTGCTAGCCAACCATGGTCGGCTACAGCGAGAGGTTCTCCGACAGAATTAGCCTTTGCAAACTTTGTTCGCGATGCTCATTTTTACACTGTATTTTTATATGTTGTGAAGCTTTGCTATATTGTATTTTTTAATTTTTTAATTTAACCTTTATTTGACCAGGATAAACCACATTGAGATTAAAATCTCTTTTACAAGAGGGCCCTGGCCAAGAAAGGCAACACACAAAAACAACATTTGAACATCAAAACACTAAAAACATTCACAGCATGGAGTTTAACGACTAATAACAAATAAATAAATAAGCACTCAGGCACATGAGCACTCATACTCAAACAGTTTCATCAATTTTACTCATTGGAATAAAACATTCAAGCTTTAAATGTTTTTGTAAGTCATTCCGCGATGATGGAGCATTATAGCCAAAGGCTGCCTTACCAAATTCTGACCTTACCTGTGGGACTTGAAAATGAATACGTTTATTAGAACGTAAACTGTACCGTGTATTGTTTGACTGGATGAAAATGGACAGATGTAAGGGGAGCAAACCAGTAACAGCTTTATATTTAAAGGTACTCCAATGGATTTGCCTTTGTATGGAAAGTGGAGGCCAGCCAACCATTTCATACAGATGACAATGATGGGTTAAATGACCTGCGTTTGTAACAAATCGTAAGGCAGAATGGTACATGGAATCTAAAGACTGTAAAGCTGCCTTCGGAGCATTTCATATACAGAATGTCACCGTAATCCAGGACAGGCAAGAAAGTGGCTTCAACAAGCTCCCTTCTTACCTGCCAAGAGAAGCAGGACCTGTTTCTAAAGAAAAAACCCAGACTTAGCTTCAGTTTCTTCATCAGTTGTTGTATATGAAGTTTAAAAGAGAGATTTTCATCCAACAAGAAGTCCAGCTACTTATATGATGATACCATTTCTATTGCTTTGCCCTGTTGCAATATTTTTGGTATTCCAATATATCTTTTGGTATATTATTCCATTTTCTCAAGGGATGCACCGCAGTTTGCATGGAGAATATATTGTTGTGTATTTACTGCAGTGACCAGTGTCTTTCTTCCTGGGATATGTTGCACACAAACTGTCGAATTAAAGTTATTTCCTTGTGAGTCTATTATAACATAAATTGCATCTGCTTGTTTTTGGCCAAATCTGATTTGGATCGCCAGATCTTTTGATTTCTGCGCAGACGGCGGTATCTCTGGATACAGAGTGACTGTTGACGTACATTCTGTCAGAGAGAGTAACCGTGTGTATATGTATTTTACATAAAGCAATTACCTCGTTTAAATTTGGCATACAGTTTGTCTGTACATTCTGTAACAGAATGTGACTACTGCTTTTGTGATGCTGTCTGTATTTTTTCTTTGTCTCAAAACTGACACCTTAAAAATTTGACTAGTTTTTAATAAAAACACCAGGGCTCAAAGATCTCATGACCGTAAAGAACAAAATCATTGGATTCGTGAAATTGCACAGACCCACGCTACTCCTCTATAACAGTTCAAACACTCTTTAACCGATGGCAACACCGTGATTAATCACAGTTCAGTGACATGTCATGAGAAATTTGTCCCTTGCAGTGTGGGTATTGGATTGGAAGCTAACGCACTGAGAGACAAGTGAATACACACACAACGCGACAACGGTAAAAATAGTGACGTTGCTGTGTTCATGCGTCATTTTTTTGTTGATAACTGTAACCTTGGAAACCAGTGACAGTGTGTCTGTCTACATCCCTTGTTGTTTTCAGAATAGTTAAAGCCCTGGAACTTTCTCTTCAGCTTCATCACGCTGTAGGCCTGTGTGCTCACTCACACACACACACACACACACACACACACACACACACACACACACACACACACACACACACACACGTACACGCACACACACGCACACACACACACACACACACACACACACACACACACGCACGCACACGCACACACACACACACACACACACACACACACACACACACACACACACACACACACACACACACACACAGGGGTGTAGCACCAAATTCTGGTCCCCCCTTCCCAAAGCAAACTCTTAATTTCAGGCCTTCTGAGGGCCCCACCCCTGCCCTGGGGACCCCCCACTACGACTCCCCTGCACACACACACAGAATACTGTTTCAGTAATAACCCAATAAGCCCAATACCCCCCAAATCCCCGTCCCCTGTCGGACCCTTATCCCATCTGTAAGCAATGGTGAGAATTTCCAAGGTGCACATGGTAATGCAGGCTCAAATGCAATGGTAATGTTGGGAATGAACCTGGCTTCTGCTACAGCCCACGCAGAAGTGATAAGAGAGAGAGAATAATCAAGAAGCTCCTATTGCTGTTCCGTGCAATTAAACACCAAGGGCGTGTGGACTGACTCACAGCCAAGGGACTATATAAATGTAAATGCACAGGTATAAAAGATACTTTGCTATTTTCTTATATCACATAAGCCCTCCTGTATCCATGGCCCATTCCCCACTGTGGGATTCAAGAGCATTACTTACGAGTTCTAAATATAAATAGGTATGACCTCTGACCTCCTCCTGGATGCATTTTTCACCCCTTTTCTGCAGAGCCTTAATGTTGCCCGTTTTCACCTGCTTTCAACCATTCTGTTTAAAGCTTAACAACTCCAGACGTCAATGTTACACAAACACCAATAATGGCTTAAAATAAACAAGACCCAGGTATCATTTATTGCCATTCCTTATGTTAATTTATTTTCATAATTCATATATAATATTGGCAGTAAATACACAATCCCTGGTGAAAAGTTCCAGCGCTCTAACAGTGAACCCCTGAGAGTCACTGTGTGATGTGAATAAGGTAAAATTTAACATTTTCTGGTTCACAAACCTCCTGTGTACATTATTTGAAACTGATATGTATTACTGCTCAAGTCCCAGGAGGCCATTTGAAACCGTGTACCTTGATGCCCAAAAATCTATCCAAAATGGATAATTGCACATCACAGCAATTCAGGAGATACTCAAAATTTAAAAAAATAACTATTTTCACTTGATTTTTGGAAACATATTTGCATCCATATGATTGCAGAATTTCAAACTTTTGCAAAGGATTATGGGAATGGATATAGGTCTCCAAAAACCTCCCCAAACTTATCCAAACTTCCTGCTGGATGCACTTTTAAGTAACTCAAGGGCATTTCTATTCTTCATCTTATTTTTTTGTTTGTGTAAGTGAAAGAACAATAAAAAAATTAAAATATTGAAGAACGATATTTACTATAACCAAAAGCGCCTTATAACCCAATGCTATTTCTTTCTGTCATAATGTAATCTAACCCATGATATCAATTCATTGATCGGTCTGCGTGTCAAGCTCAGCCCTTTAATAAAATACATATTTTGAGCTGGAGGCCAGACCTGAAAGCATATCAAATTTCCCCCTAAGTGCTCTTGAATGGCAAAGAGTGTGAGCTCTGGAGACTGGAGCAAAAAACACAAAAATTGCATTTGGACTGCAAGGTTTCACACTTCAAGCTGTCATCTTTTCTTTTTTAATGCAAACCATATACCCAAGAGCTTGTTCTCAGTGCTTCTTTGTTGCTTCAAGGATGTTTGTTGTTGGCAGATGTTTTTCTTTGTGTCACTTTCTATAGATTATTATGTCATGTCTTCGGGCGATATTCAGATAGAGCTGGAGACTGTGCTGTGATGTACATCTAAAGTCGTGGAACAGTTTTGTTTGTCTTTGACTTTTCGTGGAGGCTGGTGTGACTGAGGAAATATATATATACAGTGCCCTCCACAATTATTGGCACCCCTGGTAAAGATGAGTAAAAAGGGTCATAGAAAATTCACCTTTTGGTGAATTAGCTTAATCTCACACTGAAAAAATGAGAACCTTTAATGGAAGTAAATTTATTCTGAGAAAAAAAAATCCCTCATCAACCACGTGTGCCACAATTATTGGCACCCCTAGAAATTTTATGAACAAAATGTAACTGAAGCATTTTTCCATTTATATTTTACTTTTTAAGGGTCAGTCTATTGAAACAAAGTCATAGTCATCAAACCAAATCACAATATTCACAAAAATAATGCATTATCATCATCATAAAGAATGGTTGGGGCAGGGGGAAAATGAAATGTGAAAATGACATCAGTGAAATGACAACTGGTTAAGGCAAGGCCTGAGCAAAGAGAGCGAGTCTAAATAAAAAGAAGTATCGCCACCCCTTCATAGAGAGGGGTGAGGTATGGGGGAGAAGGTTGGAGATTCATAAAGAAATTAAAAGAAAATGGCAGCAGGGCAAATATATACAGTGCCCTCCACAATTATTACCCCTGGTAAAGATGAGTAAAAAGGGTTATAAAAAATTCACAGTTTTTTTAAATTGCTAAGTTAAAAAAGTTAAATCCTTAAAATGTTAGATAGCTAACATTAGCAGAGCTATCTTACGTTACTGCTCACTATTGAGCTAGCTAGCTAGCTAGCTAAATTAAGCTCAGTCACTTCACTTGGCCAAATTAACCACTGCTCACTATTAATTAACAACACTTAGGTAAACTCATTTAGTCGATTTTTTATAATAATAATAATAATAATTTTTTTAAAACCCTCACCTCAAGAACTGTATTTCTCCCTTAACATTGGCATCGCACTGACACGATACGTCCCTCCTTTTTTCAAAAGCCTTGGGTCCCGCCTCCTCTCTGATTTCATTGGCCATCTCACTGGACCAATCGTATTCCTTTATGCCCGCAGAACACTTTAGAGTAAGCAAAACCCCGCCATTATAATTGTACATGTGCTATCAGTAAAAGCCATGTGATTGGCCAGCTGCAGTTTCAGACAGCTAATCAGAGAAATTAGCTGCATTGCTACTTCTATCTAGAAGCAGTGCCACTTTGCCTTTGATTCATTACTAAAGAACACACAAAGACACACACACATACACACTGAACACACACACACACACACACACACACACACAAACACACCTACACACATAAAAAATATTCAAAAGAGGGCAAGGATGGCCGGCTTTAGTTATCTAATTAGTCTCTCAGCTAAAGCCATGCTATGCTGGCCCTGGTCAGCACATCCCTCACCCAGCTATTCCCTAAGTTCCCCAGGTCAGGTAAGAGGCCTGAACCTCTGCTCTGCACATGCTCAGTGAGAAAAGGTGTTGTCATTGGCCATACCGTCCTCCCCCGGGGCTTACTGCCCCCGTCTGACCCAGGATTCTCTCAGCCTTTGGAGCAGCGCGGCGTACCACGGGGCATCTCAGGGATCCTCAGCCTTTTATCCGCCGGTCGCGCAACGACAGCGGCCGGAGCTTTTTGAAGACTCTCTCGCTCTTTGCTTCCCGTCAAAGAGGGAGAAAGAGAGGAGTCCATGGGGACGTGCTCACCGCACTTCACTAAACTGGAGATTAGAGGAAAGACTTCAATGGGAAGGCGATGGGGTCAGCGTACGGCCCGAACAGCACCCCCCCCCCCCCCCCCCCATTTCGCCATTTCATTCCATTGCCTGGCACATCAAAGCGGGCCCCGTTTCTCAGGACAACACGAAGGTACGTCCTGCCCGTGTCTTTCCCCCGACTCGGTCAATCGATGAAGACAAAATTGCACACATTTGTCAGACCTAGACTCAGAAAGACTGAGAGTTAGTACAGCACTGTCTCCAGGCAGCCTCCCAAAGGGGACCGGGGTGAAGCACCTTTACATGTTTATACAAGGAAGGGGCTTTTCAGCCTCAGATGCCAGCTGTGCCACTTCCTCTTATAAAAGCTAGAGGGAGGGGGGGTTAAAGGTTTCTTCTCCAGAACTCCAGAGTTAGGACCTTTTCGAAATTTAGCCTTGTGTAATGAATTTGATCTCCTCATGTACCAATTCATCTTCACCAGTGAACGGACTGAGCCAATCAGAATTACTCCCCATTCCCTGAAAAACAACAGAGGCTTAAACCAGTCTTCAAACCGAGAACCAGAGCCACTTCCTCTGAATGTAAACTGCAATTTAACACTGGTACACGTTTTCTGAATGCCCATTTAGTTGATTGCGGATACATGAATGGAAATCCACAATCACTAAAAAAAAAACACATCCCCTGGATGCAGTTAACAGTCAACAATCAAAACTGATTTCCAACCAGCCAGATGGACACGAATCCCAATTACAATTACACGGCCCCTAGTTTATGCTGCATATTTTTAGAACATGAATACCAAAATAAATAAGCAATATTGAAAAAAACAACCAAAATGAGAGATATACTTTATTTAACATTCTGGCCATATTGAGTCCAAGATTTTTTTACCCCCACTGTTGAGGTTCCCTTTAAATAAAACTGCAAATACTAAACCTGTCATGGTTTTGAACCCTGTTGTCCTATGCGGTCGTTTTCCTCGGTGGCCACGCGAGGGCGCTGCCCTTTTGGTAGATGCTTGCTCCGCCCTGCTGAGTTTGGGGAGTTTCTGTTAAGCATTTACACCTGTGCGTAGTCACCTGAGAGATGTTTATAAGCCTACCGTTTCCTTCGTTCGGGGCTTCGACATTAATTGTGCTTTGTTTGTTTATTGTTTTGTACTGTGGTGTTTTTGTTGGCTGTGAGTTCTCGTACCATTTTGGCTACTCGCCTACTTTTAACGTCTCTTTAGAGAGGCAGGGCTTATTTCTTGCTGGCTTGGTAGTTGATTATCTCGTAGAAGTTTGGGACTGTAAATCTCTGCTCTATTTTGCCTTTTTAGTGCTTTTTCTCCGTGTATGGAGTTTTGGGCGATTCTGTTGGGAACAGTAGTTCTGTTCGCCCTTCGGCACATGTCTTCCCATAGGGAGATCGGGCGTTTGCGCTTCTGCTAGGTTGCTTAGCTTGTAGAAGTGTAGAGTAGCTGTTCTTGGTTCCCCTTCGCCTGTTATTTGGTTTTCTTACTGAGAGACCTGGCGTTTTGCTTCTACTCAATTCCGTGTTACTGTGAGCCAGTAAGTAGCTTTGGTACGTATTTCCCTGTTTGGTCTCCTTCTCGTGGACTACGTTCCCCTTTGTTGTGAGTCAGGGTTTTTATTTATATTGAGAGGCTGTCGTGCTATTTTGCGTTGGTCTTTGTTGCAGCTGTCCTCCGTCCTTTTTACCTACGGGACGATTTTGTTTCGGAACTATTGTTCTGTTCGTTTTCCGGGTGTGTTTCTCCTTGTGTGGAGTTTGGGCGAGGTTGTGGACATGTTTGTGTGACTGCGCTTAGCATGGTAACTTTAGCTCTCTGTTCCTTCGCTTCGTTACATTCTTTTACTGAGAGGCTAGGGCGGTTGTTTTATATTAAGTTTGCGTTAGTCTATTTGGATAGGAAAGTTATGGGACGACGGTGCTCCGTCGGCTCACCTGTAAAATGTTTCTCCCTCCTGGGAGATTGGGTGTTTACCTCTTGTTTTCTGCATTAGACTGCTACTTATTAAACTAGCCGTGGAACGTTAAATCTCTGTTCCTGTTCGCCTCGTTACATTTCCCCTTATTGAGAGGCAGGGCTTGTATTTGTGTTTGTGCTTGTTTTAGTCAAATAGCCGATAGTTTCGGTGCAGCTGTCCATTCGTCTTTTGTGCTTTTTCTCCGGGTATGGAGATTTGGGCGATTCTGTTCAGAACTGTAGTTCTGTTCGCCCTTTGGTGCAATTCGTCTCATAGGGAGACCGGACGATGTTGTAGACATGTTTGCGTGTGACTGCGAGCTTCAAACTATGCCTTGGAACATTAATTATCTGTTCCTTTGCCTCGTTACATCTCCTTACTGAGAGGTTAGGGCGTGGCTCTGTTTTAAGCTTGGTCATTTTGCTGGTAAGGTTATGGGACTGCGGTTCTCCGTCGGCTCGCCTGTAAAATGTTTCTTCCCCCTGGGAGATCAGGCGTTTACCCTCCTTCAGGTTCTGCATATGACTGTTAGTGCTAGCTTATGGAATTACCCACGTAACGTTATATCTGTTCTTTCGCCTCCTCTTATTAAATCATATTATTTATTTGTTGACTGTTTATTTGTTTGTGCCTTTACGCTACTCGCCCGTTCTGATTTGTCTCGTTACCGAGACAGGGCGCGTATTTATTTCTGGTTGTTCAGATCCCTGTCCTTGCGCTCTACTTAGCGTGTGACTAAGCCGGTTAGTAGCGTCTGTAATGGTGTTCGTTGTTCCTTGTCTTGTCTCCTCCCTTATCTGCGGGTATCCCGCCTTAGTGGCCTAAGGGCTTAATGAATCCCCTTGCTGCGTTTGGCTCCTCCCACCTCACACGTCACGCCCCATTACAAAACCGGACATATATTACAACACTGGGATACATTTTATGTAGAGATAGAGCTTTAGAGCTGGTTTATTGCCATAGAACTTTACACCTTGAAACCATTATTGAGAAAATTGGCTGTTGGCCTTATTTTTTGCTATTTCTTATTAAATGTGTAGAATAGACATGACTGGTCTAAATGATAACACTGCGACAAATTCAGAGATGTTGTTAAGCACGTCTTAGTAAAACTTTGCAGGACACATGAAATTGGTTTCTTTAGGCTGTCATGAAAATATCAGATTATATGAAAGCATGCCCCATGAAGCACAACAAATCGGCCATGTTTTAGAAAGAGGGCGGCTAAAACCTAAACTATCACTTTGAATTATGCTGGTTACCTCAGAGTGAAGTACTGTTTATTTTATTTTTTTACAAACTTTGCTATGAGCTAACACATTAACATGACAGAATATAGAACTTGCTGGCTCTTTCAACATCCTCTCCTGGTCACAGCTGAAAATACACAGCTATTAAAATACATTCAAGAGTAATGTGATATGAGAGTATTGAAGGTGAAAAATAAAGTTAGGGGATTTTTAAAAAATATATATTGATCATTAAATATAGGATTAACAGAAATTTTACGTTCTGTAAGCTTTCAGAATGACAACTGATTTTCATCCTCGACCTGCATCTGGAAATATCCTGAAATAACTTAATCCTGTCCTTGACAATGGCACACTTTGAGCCGGGCAGCTAATCCCTTGAACTCGGAATCTGACACAAACATTGACAGACAGGCCCGAAAGGAATTTACTGAAATGTCAAATGAGAGAAGTTTCAAAGCCTAAAAACACATTTGTCTCTCAAGACTTCAGGAGTGAAAAGTGCTTTTTAATAGCTGTTCTGTCTGTTGCACAAACTTTGTTTGTGAAACACATTAACTTTAAAGAAAGGACATGCAAAACTCCCCTCTGATATTATTTTGTTAATTTGCTGCCTGTTGGGTAGTTTTGAATAAAGGTGTTGGCAGTTAATCATTTTTTAGTTAAGCGATGGGGGCCGTCATCCGGAACTAATTAATTTTAGGTGGTGGGAGCCCGGTGTTGGGTAGAAACACCATGCAAGCGTGCCAGGGAAGCTCCAAAGCTGAAGAGTGCCATTACTTTTGGTCTTTTTATTGCCCTTCCTACAGTGTAAGAAACAAAATCTCAAATCTGGATAAAGGAAACATCTACCCATAGACAGCGGTAGGATGCATGCCTGGCAGTCTGTGTAAATGTAAACCATATATTGGTGGCTTTCATCAAAATGTCTTCCAAAGAGGTATAGCAAACTCAGGACGCAAGATTAACGTTCCATTCATTTCTCAATCAGTCGCACCAACACATGATTCGGATACCCTAGTTTCACATTGATCATTGATGTAAAGATTGATACTGACTCGAGACTTGACATAATAAGCAAAATGTTTTTATTTGAATATTAATTTACTGTACTGTCTCCCTCTCCTAATGTTTTCATTTTAAAATAGTCAGCCATAGAGGGCTTGATTTTTGGAAAATGATAGGCTTAATGGATTGTTTTTGTTCGCAACTTTTTGGTGTCCTCGACTTTAGAGAATGTGATATGGCCTATTATTTTTACGTTTACAGGTAGCGTTAGGCTACCCCAATCAGGGAGCAAGCCTAATGGAAAAAGATTACCGTAAACTTCCAATAATCTGCAGGACGTTTTTTTTTACTTCAACAACCGAATGCATCAGGCACTTATTAGAGACTGGCAGTTACTGGAGGCCAGCATTTATTTAAAGCTTCATTATGCAGGCGTGTATACGTCATGCCTATAAAACACTGTGAAACTAAAGATTGATTGATTCATGTAATAAAATTACATTAATTATACTTTAATTAACCCCTGAAAACATACCAAACCCCTTAATCTAAATTAAGTACCTGTCAATGTTTGTGTCAGATTCCGAGTTCAACTAGCGTCAAAGTAAACTATTTTCGACCCGGCGTTTTTTGTAAACCAGCGTTTATCTGCAAAATTATGACTTCCCTCCCAGCATTTATAAGAGACCAGCGCTTATTTGAGACCGGTGTACATTGTCATTTCTACGTAAATGACTGCACACCATTGTTTAAATATATTTTTTTTTACCCCCTCGCAGAAACGCAACCAAGATAAATATTTACTCAAAAAAAAATTCCAAAAGAAAAAATGTTGAATATGTGACCATTTTGGTTGCAATCTAGAGCCCTGAAACTGTGCCTTTAGAAACAGACCGATTGAAATTAATGAGCAACATCTGTGCTGATTATTAATTGATTATTAATCTTAGCTGTGCCTGTAAATGAGGTAATCCCTGTCCGCGGTGCTGCAGGTCCTCAAGAATTTGGGAGACAATATAGGAACTTTTGACAGCAGCAAGAGGAAGAACAGTCTTCTGCCTCTCATCGAACCCCTCCTGACACCACACAGGCCTTCAGATCGGGCCGGGGTGCACGACCACGGCCGATCCGTTTCAGGATTTTCTGCAAACTTCTGCGCTTAATTATTTAATTAGCTCAATCATATCTCGATCTGTCATTTGTATAAGCACCAGCTACTGACTGCAAGCATGTCCTTACACTGTGCTCAAGTACAGGAGTGGACCAGTTTATAGGACTGTCAGAAAACTAAAACTAAGGTAAATGGTTGGAACAAAAACCAGCACGCAGACTAGCCCTCCAGGACCGGAGTCGTACACCGCTTAGATAAGGAATGCTTTAGAATCCCTGCTTACATTACATTGCATGACATCCAAAGTGTGATCTAGCCTTGACTCACCTTTAACCCTCCGTGCAATTGATGAATGAAGGAAAGTTTCTCGACAACTTTTCAAAATCAACTTCCAAAGCACACGGCGCAACAGCATGAAATTTTTATTACAGAAAATGCAACAAAGGATAAAACAAACTGTGATAATATCAGTCGGCATAATCTACTCTTCATAAATAATCTTGTTAAAAATGAAAGCTCTGGGGCTGCCAGTGCTGTAGATGAAATGCGGAGCTAATGAAAAGACATAAAGTGTAGGGGAGATGACTGAAAATGAGACACAAACCACATCGGGAGACAACAGCGAGAACTTAACCAAGTGAAAATTGCCAGAGCGGTGGGGTTTCTTGTAAAACAAATATTAATTTGTAATTACTGATGAAAACACCTTTTAAAACATTTAAACGTTTTTTTAATCCTTCTGAAAATACCCCCAATTGTATATTCCCTCAGATCTTTAAGGTTGCGATTTAGAAGCAATGTGAACATATTCAGCAAATCAATACACATAAATATAACACCAGCCTTAGACTTGCCTGGGATATTCTAGCTCAAAAAATCTGTAACTTTTCAAAGTTTTGTTTGAAAGTATGATAGCACGGCATGCTGGGACATTTTCTCCTGCTACAAATTCAGAACACCCCCCCAGCTCCCCACCCCCTGCCTCCGCCCCCAGCATTTGAACCTATAAATCTTCATCTCAGATACATTCATGCATTTGGAGAGAATGAGAAATAACAATCAAGGGGCATAAATTATCAGTGCCGAAAAACAGGCTGCCACTTGCATCAGAGACCCCGCAGATTAAAGTGGCCCCTAATTTCTCACGGCAGGGGACCCCGGTCCTCCCTTCACACAATTATCATCTCTGCTGTCTTTCCTCTTTTGCGTCTGCTTTACTTCATCATCCTCCTCCTCCTCCTCCAGCTCCTCCTGCGCCTCCTCTTCGTCAGTGTTCCTCCGATAGGGAGGGAGCCCCCGGCCAAGTCACAGTTTATTTGTGATTCATTTTATGATTATAATTTTATGATTTTTTCTTCCCTCCTGTTCTGTCTCCCTTGAGAATAATTCTGAGAGATCAGCGGTAGAAATTGAGAGGGACTCTCTATCTCTCATGCATGGGCATGTGGAACTTCTGCAAAGCTTCTCTTCTGAGCCTAGTTTCTAGCTTCTCTGCTGTCCGCTTCCAACCACACTGCACCATAGCAGGTGCTGGAATTGGCAAATTGGCATCAATACTTTGGCCCCCCTCACCCACCCCATTAGAAATTCAGGGGACTAAGAGCTCAATATATTATCCTTATAGACACACACACACACACGTACATGCATGTACACATATGCATGCACACACACGGACATACATGCACACACACGCACACATGCACAAATGATCACACAAACACATTTGTATTCCCGCCCATACATAATGTATATACTTGGATACTGCTTTGGACAAACAAATCAAGATTACACTAAATCAAGCACTCCCACAATAAATTCTATTCGTTTTTATTGATTGCTTAGGCACATTTCCTGAAACTATACCTCATTCCTCAGTACTATAAACACAAAACCGAAACAAAACTTCTGCAAAACTTCAAAAATCTCAAATGTCAAAATGAAACAGTGTTCAAAACCATGTGCCCCCCCCCCCCCAAAATGTCAGTTTATAATTTTGAGAAATGATGTGTAGCTCCAGGAAATGTGTCTAACCAATCGAGAACAGCTGTAAGATTCATTAGCAGACCTGCCATAACAAGATCAATGGAAGAGTGCGCCTTTGCTATTATGAGATTTCATCATTATAACAGATCAGTGAAAGGCAATTCCCGCCTCCAAACTCTCAAATCAGATTCCTTACCTTATAATGAGCTCATGTTAAGTCAAAACACTTACTCTCTGTCAAGAAATAACACATTACCGATGCGGCACGAGGCAGAACAGCTCGAGCATCTGCAACAGTAAGGGTCAGCTTTGCTTTGTGACTTCCTGTGATTTCATCATAACTCATATCGGAGTGAAAATTCTTACAATGGCTGAGCAGAGGCTTACAGTCTACCACTCCAGTGTGCACAGTACTACATCGTCTGCTTCACACCATAGAAATGAAATACTACATCGTCTGCTTCGCACCATAGAAATGAAAGGCCCACACGCATAGTTTTTGTGTTTTTGAGCTTTTCATATCATCCTGGAGCTTTTCAATTGTGTTCCATACTGGTTCAAATAAATAAAAAAATGCAATTTTGGTCGAAGTATGCATGTTTTAGGGTTTAAATGTGATTTTTCCGAGTTCTTGGTAAAACGATTTCCCACGTGATATGACGTATGTTTTTGCATAATTTGTCGGAGTCGCAATCCGAACATTTTTGGGCATTTCAGATACTAATACCAGGAAGAGAATGCCGATGCGTCTGGGCCTTTAAGGCAAATGCCAATCGATCCAGGCTGGGGAGCGGCTCCATGCAACTCCTGCACCAATGTTCACCTTTGTTATTTTTATTATGGATTTGATTTATTTTAAGCCTTGGGAGCAGAGTGTAAATGATTAAAAAATAATCTGCCGATAACTTTTGATATCTGGAATGAAGCAGAGTGGAGCTGTCCTTGTGCCAGCGAAGTGTAAATGATTAACAATTAGCTACTCATAACTTTTGATATCTGCAATAAAGCAGAGTGGAGTTGTCCTTGTGTCTTACTCCTGGCGGGGGCACTTGTCCAACCCCCCCTCCCCCCCAAGTTGGTGCTCCTGCTGCTCTATTGCACTTTCCATAACTGTTTTCTCTCTCTCTTTTTTCTACATTCTGCCAGCGGGGCTTATGCCACGCATCTCGAAAGTTGCTGTCCGGCTTCCTGTCCGTCGCCGCTTGCCCCTCCCTCCTCACCACCGCTGCCAGCTGCTCCCGCCGGCATCGGTGCCCGGTTCCCCACCATCATTGCCACCACATCTGAACTGTCATCTAGCTGCTGCTAATTCTATTAACATGGACATTGGCTGTTTTGACTATGCTGGTCTTTAAGCCCTAGACCCTGAGCCGACCAGAGGAGGATGGGTTCCCCCCTTGAGTCTGGTTCCTCACAAGGTTTCTTCCTAGTTACACCAGGGAGTTTTTCCTTGCCACTGTTGCCTTTGGCTTGCTCTTGTTGGGGGGTTTAGGCTGGGTTTTTCTGTGAAGTGCATTGTGACAGCTAGTGAAATGCATTATATAAATAAATATTTATTTGATTTGATTCGATTTGATACTTTATTTTGATCTAGTGGGAGGCACCACACAGGAATTAGTTTCCACTTCTGCTGATCCTATATGAAAATAAGCATGTAAACTGCATTTATAATGATAGATTTCAAGGAGTTAAAGTACTTTACTGTGAGGCAAGAGGGTAAGAGGCAAGGTAAGGTCCTCAACTGTTGCCAAAGTGTCGTACCTGCCTGGGTGATGTACAGCAGCCATTTTATTTCTCCGAAGGCTGAGACAAGGTGAAAATGAAGGTGATGAAGGAGCAAGACTGGGGCTGCGTTCACATCTAATTTAACACATTCCCTTCCCTTGCTCTCTTCCGTCGAGTGAGCTACAGTATCTTGTGACGATGTAATTCGCGACATGCAGCAAGCAAACTTAACAGGTGCCTTTGCATGGGAGGAGTGACGAGAAACAAACAAAAACGCAACCGAACTGCCCTCGCAACCAGTATAGGAAGTGCAACACCATAGAGTTGAAACTTGACCGCCCACTTTTTCCGTGTGGAGCATTGCATTGTGGGATTCCCTTCTTGCTTGAAGCTTGCATTTTATACCCTTGGTGGATAAACGAGGGAGCGAGGGAATATAATTACTCCCTCCCTTTTCTTAAATTGAAACTGAATCCCACTTGTGTGGCGGCCATATTTCATCCTGGCATTTTGGGGATTCCAAGGGAAGGGAACGACAGGACAACTGCGGGAAGGTGAGGAAGGGCATCGCCAGGCTCACCCAGCGCTGCGCCGCTCTGGAGACAGATCACTCCCCGTCTCTCACATTTCACCCTGCTCTGGGCTCAAGCACACAGCCAGCTCCAGAGACATGTGATTGGTCCACACAGCCAGGTCCAGAGACGTATGATTGGTCCACACAACCAGCTCCAGAGACATGTGATTGGCCCACACAGCCAGCTCCAGAGACGTATGATTGGTCCACACAGCCAGCTCCAGAGACGTATGATTGGTCCACACAGCCAGCTCCAGAGACATGTGATTGGTCCACACAACCAGCTCCTGAGATGTGTGATTGGTCCACACAACCAGCTCCTGAGACGTGTGATTGGTCCACACAACCAGCTCCTGAGATGTGTGATTGGTCCACACAACCAGCTCCTGAGACATGTGATTGGTCCACACAACCAGCTCCTGAGATGTGTGATTGGTCCACACAACCAGCTCCAGAGACGTGTGATTAGTCATGACGTGAGAGGCCTGCTGGCTGCGATTGATTGCTCCTCAGCTCAGACTTAATCACAGGAAGTGCAGGAGAAGAAGGACAGGATGGAGGTGTTAGTTGTGTGATAGTGACATGGTTCAGGAAGGGGGAAATGTGACCTAGATGTTCACTTTAGAGTGAAGTATAGACAGTATATTATTAGAATATGAAGGTTCAATTAACTGGGACTGCTGATTGAGAAATTATAATGCTCTTGGGAAACAAAAATAAGACAGCTGTTCTCAACAAAGCCTTTGGACAGCCACCAAGAATTCACACAGAGAAAACCCGTTAAACTTGTTTTTTGGGCGTTTGTGCAGAACCTCCTTAATGAAGTGCTCTTTTTTGCAACAAAGGTGCTTTTTGTCAGTTGAAGCAGGAAAAAGTGCAGCTTAATTATAGAGAGACTAAAACATTGTTTCCTAATTGAAGATGATTTCATTGTTCTACATTTTATTTTTCTACATATAAAAGTTACAACTACCCTATTTCTTCTGAAAAAATTAATTATTTTTTAATTTGCTTTATAAAGCAACTAGCACAATGGGAGTTTAATTAAATCACAGCTATTGTGGAATGATACATTTATTATCATATAATGTGCCCAAGGACAGTGCACCATTACAAGAAAACAAGCGTCTTTCTCCGTCACTGATGTTAATGTGTACAAAGACCTGGTTAAGGGACAAATAAAAAAAAACAGTGTGGTCAATATTAAAAATAGGTTTGTTATTATTTATCCAAGTAAAAAAAAAAAAAATGTGATGTACAATATATTGTTTTTTTCTTGGCCATTCGGTCAAAGGGATAATACCACAAACTAGTGTTTTTTTTGTTTCTGATTTTTCCCCATTTTCTCCCAATCTAGTAGCCGATTATACCCCATGTTATTTAATTCCCCGTGTTGAGAATTACGCTTGAGAATTCACTGCTACAACCTCGTCAGGAAGGAGGGCATCACGTCCTCTTCATGGTGCAACTCCTCAGAGTACGCTTTCTCCCCCGACGATTCTCCCCCGATGAGTCCCTCCCCCCACCCCGGGAGTGGCCGCCAATTGCCACTCCCTCAAGGCACCCGCCATACTCAGATCTGGCAGGACCACTGATCCTCGGTGTGCAACTGCACTGACTCAAAGTCGGCGCTTTGACCGCTGCGCCACCGTGGCGCACGACTAGTGTGATTTCTGTACATTCACACTCCTTGAGAAGGCCATACATTATGTAAGACAACTGCTCCCAACACACTCTTTGGATGGTAAACAAGAATTCTGACAGAAAAAAAACAAGTAAAAGTCATGTCTTTTCTTAAGGAGAGCTCATTACAAAGTGTTTCCAACTAAAAGCCTTTCATCAACCAATGGCAGGCAAAATTACAGCTACAGCCAGCTATTGTTTTCCAATTCATTCCAGTTTAATTGCTCTACAATTTTGTACTTAGAACTGAATTACAGCTACAGTAGTTTATCTAGTAAAACACCATCCAAAATGAATCATAACTCACAAATTCCTTTTTAATTTGTTTAATAAAATAATTGGTGCTATGGGAGCTTAATTAAATCTCAGATAATCGGAAAACAATAACTGCCACATTATCTGCACTCTTCATAACTCTTAAATTGTATGCTCAACCATGTGGTAGACCATGCGTGAGCGGGGCTTCAAATAGCCATAGCGCATTTTGGCCTGTGATCCTTTCTCAATCTGTTACCCACTCTGCTTTTCTCAATGTCTGAATAAAGAATAAAAAAAATGTATTAATTGTTTTTTTGCTTGATTCAGACATTGAGAAAGCAGAGTGGGTAACAGATTGAGAAAGGATCACAGGCCAAAATGTGCCATGGATATTTGAAGCCCCGCTCACGTGGCTTCAAATATTCGTGGCACATTTTGACCTGTGATCCTTTCTCAATCTGTTACCCACTCTGCTTTCTCAATGATTGAATAAAGCAAAAAAAAAAAAACTTTTTTTGTTAATTAAAAAAGAAAAAAAACTGAGCTTTTGTTTGGAATAATTCAACTTTTTTTAAAATACAAAATGAACTTTTTCACCTTGTTTTCAGCCCCTGCCATGGAGTCTGTTCTGCAGGTTGAAATGCAAGGCAGCACACCTGATTGGCTCCCATGGTTTGACCTGTTAAGAATCAAAGCTTCTTTCCATGGAGTCAGGACAATATAGAAACTCACCACAACCACAAACCCTTTATGAAAGAGGGTAAAAGCTTACTGCAAATCACACTGGGCAGTGGGAAGGTCACTGAAACACGACACGTTTGTTTGCACCGCAGTAATATTCTGTATTTCCCTGAAGTACATTTTCTTGAGTTTCATGGACAAGCTTTATAAAAACAGAGTTCTTTGGAAAAATCAGAAAAGGTTGGATTCTGCAACTTCAAAGATAAGTTGTGCAGTCAAAAAAAAAAACAAAGGTTATAATAATCATAATAATCATAATAATGACCGATGGATTGGCTCATCTTCCAGAAGAATGAAATCAGTCTGTACATGGCTGCTCTCATTTTTCTTTTGTAATAACAATAAATGAAGCTGCATTCCTAGGATAAAAGGACATTCGATGCACAAGGTTTTCTCCAGTGGTGTTAATTGTAAGCAGTGCAGCACGGATAGCAAAGGAAGGATTTACAGATGAAGCATGCTGTCAACCATGTACAGAAAAGGCAGAAAATTGCTTTTTTGGAGTGCCTTTCAGCTTATCCAATTTTTCTTTGCTCCAGGTATCTTGTGGTTTTGTGCAGCAAATTAAGCATAGCGAAGGTGAGTGATGAGCTACCATGAGCTGCCAATCACTTCTTCGTTACAATCAGGGATAATAAAATGACGGCCATGACATCGCCTTAATGGAGAAAAAAAACGTTAAGGAGCTCCACCAATCGTGGAGTATCTTGGTAGCACCAACTGAACAATGCTGACATTGATTGGTGCACTTTCTGGCTGTACTTCCTGGATCTCTGAGGGAAGTAACAGGAAGTAACCAGAAGGAATCGACCAATCACCCTCACATTGTTATATTTTTTGTTTAGGATTGGTGGAGCTCCCCATTGTCTTCTTCTAGTAGGGTGGTGCCATGACTGTCGTATCCCTATTTTATTATCCCTGGTTTGAACTACTCATAAAGACTCTAACCCCCAATCCAAAACACACTATGATTGGTCCAAATTAGGGAGAAACACACTATGATTGGTCCAAATTAGGGAACCACATTTATGGGTTTGTGACAGATAACCCTCCCACCACCAGCAAAAAGCAATAGTATCTAACAGCCCTAGCGCACTGTGGCATGACCCAGTTTCTCAGTAAAAGTTGTGGCTGTACAGTATGTGCCAGCTACACATAGGATCACAGAGAATTCTCAAGCATAAGATCAAGTTAAAAAAAAACAATGATCACACAAATGCTTAAACGATATGAATGTGGTCAGCGCTGTAAAAAAATTCCCTGAACAGACTCCACAACAGGAAAATATTTAATCCCACTATCAGCTCTCAAAATCTGAGCTCTGGTAAGCTGAAGGACAAAAAAACTACTCTGCTCTGGGAATCCTTAAAATAGCTCACCAGCTCCTCGCAGAGATGGTGCACATGTCACAGAACCAGGAACCTTCTACAATTGTGTGCGATCTTATAATGAATTGGTTGCTTGGTTTTGTGGTTGCCCTCACAAAGGTAGTTTCCTCTGAGCATGTCTGCCAGTGTAACCTCCTATGACCGGGCGATTCATTTTTGTCCCCTGTAGGGGACACAAGCCACTGGCCTTAATCTCAAGAACCATATATTCTACTTTGCTAAAATCTACACTACAAGGGACATTCAATAAGTGTCAGCCAAGACACTTGACATGCCCACCTAATACAACGGAAACAATATTTTAACAGGTCATACTAACTGCCTGATGGAGGCTGGAGTAACAGTTGGACATTCTGAAAGGCAGTATCTTCATAAAAAGACAGAACAGGCTGAAACCATTATATTGAAAAAAACAGTGGAACACAGTTGTGTCAGACCCCTAACCAGTCTTGCAGGCACCCCGCGTTGATCTCCACAGCCGAAACAGGGCCAGGCTATGTCCTGAAGAACCCTGAGGGTGCAGCAATATCCTGGATTAAGGATGGAGCTGTCAGCTCTAAACGACCTGGGTAATGGATGAGCCTAATATCATTTTTATTTGCTGTTGTATTGTTCCCCACTGATGGTGCAGCAGAAGAAACCAAATTAAAAACCGTTGCCCTTTTTTTTTTTACGTACAGGAATTTATCTAATGTCCTGTTTCCCTGGTAATGGATGGGTCTTTAATTTCACACGGAGGAGGACAACGGCTCAAATTTTTCCGGCGGTGTCATACAGCGCGCGCTGAGTGAAATCAGCACAACTATAACGGAGCATTGAGAGAGCGATTTTGCAGACAGTAATAACATGAATGGAAGATGAATTTGAAGAACGCCGCCGCCCCCCCACCCCCCGTTCCGTGCCCCTCCCTCCCAGACACAGGGACACACCTCAGTTTGAATGACATTTCGCTGAAATTAATCAAAAAAGTTAGATTAATGGCGCTCTTTTCTGACTTGCCCATCGCTGTAGGCTGGAGGCACTCAGTGCCTTCATCACAGGGGAAATAAGGGGGGCACGGGGGGCCTTCTTTATGTTCAGAGAGTCAGGGGAAGATCAGATAATCTGGCCTGAGGCACACAGAGGGCCAAGGAGCAAGAAAAATGGAGCCAGCTGTGCTTTACTGTGCTGTATGCATGCGCTGCTATAAAGCACTGTCTTACTAACGTTAGAAAGCTAATTAAATTCTAACACACTCTACACTCTTAGAGATAAAGACACGGTGGAGGTATATACTTGTTCTTTGAGGAACAAACCCAAATGTTCCCTCAGTACAATAATGTCCTATTTGGGTGCTAATAAGTACCGTTTACAAACAAAAAAGGTATAAATTAATTATGTATTTCTGGCTAGAGGTGCAATTCTAGTTACCTATAGGGTACCACCCCAGTGAGAAGTGTTTGCACTTTTTAAAATAGCTTTTTTGTCCCTTTTTTTCTAAGAGTTTTGCAGGGTAAAATGCACTCTGTCAGAATTGATTTAACACTGAAAACTGCAGCTGACCTATGCAGCTTCCGTCACTTCTCTAGAGTCACTCCCACGGGCGCATCACCATATATACGTATATATATTTTTTTAATCAATAACGAAATGTTGATGCTCCTTTAGTGACATCCTAAAACACAGCCTCAAGCCATAACAACCCTTTTGGGTACCATGGTGCGCTAATAATATCTTCAAAAACCCATTTGTACATCTTGCATTTAAATATCGCAGTGATATCACAGTTGTTATGCTATTTCACATCTTGCATTTGAAGCTAATGTTTTGTGGATTATATGTCTTTGTTGACTTAGAATGGGCTCTTGTTTTTTCCATGAATGCTCTCATAGGTTTAGTTTCTTTCTTAAAAATGAGTAACTTATAAAGCATATGTGTATAGCTTACTGTATATCAGTGGTCCCAAATCCTGTCCCTAGAGATCTACCTTCCTGTAGGTTTTCACTTCAACCCTTACAAAGCATACATCATTCAACAGTTGGGCTGTGTCCGAATCAGCACCCTTCCATACTATTAGGTTGGCTTGTTGAGTACACAGGACGAGAAAGTTGTTAAGTAGGAAATATTTTCTGCAAATGTAGTATACTTAAAAGCCCCATATGATATAATTCGCTGTGTATATTCGAGAGCACACTTTTCAAGAAGTACGCAAACATTTTGCTCGCATAAATATGATGCGCAGCTTCGTTTTATGATTCTTTCAGTAACAACAAAAACAACACGTGACATGGCATGCGCGGGCAAGGTACATTTGGAAAATAGTATGGAATATGCAAGTCGCATTCGAAACAGTGCACATTAAACAGCACACATCTGCCAGTACACTGTACACAGGAGACAGGATGCAGTAGATAGGGCTCTGATTCGGACACAGCCCTAGAGATCTCGTTGAGCTCGTTAGTAGAATCAGGTGTGCAAAATTAAGGTTGAAATGAAATCCTGCAGGATGGTAGATCTCCAGGAACAGGGTTGGGGACCACTGGTTTATATAAATGCAGCCTCTTTAGGAGCTCTCCATGGTGCTAATTGTTACATGTACATTTGAAATTCAGGCTAATGATGCTTATGGATAGACTGTAGACTGATTACAACCTCATTCCTATATCTTATTTTCGATATATTTAGATATAGATATTATATTGAATATTAATTCAGATTCAGTGGCATAACTAAGTAATGCATCTCTTTCCCTCTCTAGGAGTTCATTTCCGCTAAAAATCAAATGAGAATATATTATGATAAAAATGTCCATTGAGCCCTTCTTAGTTCAGCATTTTATTGCAATCTAGAGGGAATACATTAATATGTAGTAGAAATGTTCAGTTTTAAATTAATTCTTATCTCTGACAATATATTGGTTAAGGCATGGCTAACTGGCAGTCTGCTAATGTTTATTGAACATATATTGAACAACAATTGGTAGCATATTGCTGAATCAGATTTTACCTTGAAGGAAACCAGACTCATTTCAAAAAGCCTGCAGCTTATTCTATGGATTTACTTATTCTATGGAAGTACTTGTGTGAATAATTACTTTTGTTGTAATATGTGTTCATTTCCATTTGTCCTCTGGTTTATTGATAATGACCCTTTGGTCAGTTGCATAATAACAATCTAATCTACCCCATTAATATCTTTTTGAATATTAAATATCTCTGTATATTAAAATACAGTGCACCAGAAGTACATTGCAGCCCATAAATCAGTATAAATGAATAAATCAGTAGAAACAAAACAAACCAACAAAGTAAAAAACAGAACACACACACACACACACACACACACACACACACACACACACACACACACACAGACAGACAGACGTGGTACCGGTGAAAGCAGTGAACACCATTATCTGCCATATATATAGATGTTTATGAATCATTCATTGATGGTTCTTAGATAAAATTGCAACAGCCCGACCGTTAGCTTTGGCTACTGCCACGGGAGATAGTGTGGACTTATTAATATTTAAAAAGTTCTACGTCTCATTATTGTTCCGTAGACTTTACGCGTGGGCGTCCGATAACCTTGATAAGCTAACCAGACAAAAGCTTCTGGGCCTTGCTTTTGTGGAGGAAAAGGCCAGAGTCAGACGTGATATGGCAGTCCTGAGGTTCATTTAAAACCATCCGCTCTGCGTGTTAGCTCACAGGCACACAGGGCAGCAGCATTTGCCTGATCTGCGTAGGAATTAGATTAACCCCTTTAAGGTGTAAGATCACAAATATGGGTAACACTTTATTTTAGGGTTCCGTTCTAAAGAATTTGTAAACCAAACTAATGCTTTACAATGTCTTACTAACTAATGTGTCTGCACTTAATTCATATGAATACATGTGGCCACTTTAGTTTTAGATGGTGTGGTTGAGTTTATGAATGCGTCATATACATGATTTCATGCACATGAACTATTAACTAATGCTTTACAAATATGAGTTCTTATAATAAGCCATTATTAGAAAACACTTTATAAATGGTTAATAGGTAATTTACTGATGGTTTACAAATTCTTTATAACGGAACCTTAAAATAAAGTGTTCCCCAAATATGTGATTAGAATGTTGTTAACTGAACGTTCTAACGCAGATGTAACAATCACCACTGGTAATTGAAAGCGATGGAGTTCTAGAGCACTGACTTTGAATTATGAAAAAAAATAAACATTACAAAAAACCTGCTCTTCAAAGGGTTAAACTCCATGGAATCGTTTTGATCCGGTAAAAACCTGCATGCGCTCGTGTTGTCAGGGGAGACGCCGCTGTTTTTAAAAAATGATTTTGGTTGCCAGATTTGTAAACGAGCTATAAACTGGACGCCGTGGGAGTCACTCGCGCACGCCTGCTTTGATGAGTCTTGATTTCTTAATTAATGTGTAGACTATTGCTACAGTATAATTACAATTTACAATGCACTAATTTAACAGGCGCTTGTAGCCAAAACCACTCAATATGCATCCGACTTGGGAAGCAAACACCTCTAGGGCTAGTGAGTCGTTTAAGTGCCACCATTGAGATGCATGCCTCAGACAAGATGAAGGGAGTGAGGGGTTCATCTATTTTTAATATAAATATTGAGGTGTGGACTGAAAGCTGGGTACACACAGTACACATGCATACTCAAATTTAAAAAAAGAGTGAACAAATATTATATAGAATATATAGAATTATATATGAACAACAAAGCCTTCCTCCAAGGTTACCAGCCTTGGTTTTTATTCTGCTCTCATTCCCTCTAATCATTGACTGGTTTCAGCCTGGGACTCCAGTTGAGTGGGCCTCTGGCCAATCAGTCATAGTCAATTATACTATCAGGCAGGAAAAAAACATCAGGTACTAATAGCCTTGAGGGCCAGATTAGAATATCTCTTCTAATGTACATATCAGCAATTTTAGAGGCACAGTTGGCAATTTTAAATTTTACATTTTAAAATGAGAAGAAAAAGAAAAAATGGGTAAAAGTTAAGGAAAAAAGAAAGAAAGGAGGAATCTGAGAGAACATTGAAGAAGTGAGCCGGGCCGCACCTCGGGCAGAGGTCAGGAGTTGGGATCGGACTCGGACTCTGTGCCAGCGGCGTGCTCCCAGCAGCAGGTCTGCTGCTGCTTCTCCAAATAAAGGTTACACGCGGCGATATTGACAAATCGCTGTGAGATTGATTTACGACGCTGCCCTCCGTGCTGTGGTGCGCGAGCCGCTGTTCTCTGGCTGTGTGTGTGGGGGGGATTTGGGGGCAGTTCTCATCAGCTCCTTCCTCTGTGATGACAGCGGGTACCTCCCAGTGAGAAAAGGAGCCCAAAAACAGTCCATCAATTAAAACTCACCACAGGGCCCCACCACAGGGCCCCACCACAGGGGCCCAGCACAGGGGGCCCAGCACAGAGATTTTTGCCCCCATGAAAAGATTCTGAGACTTTGGGCCCCACGGCCGAGGACACAACACAATTCCCTGCACAATTTTTTGAGGGCCCTTAGAATCGTCCTAACTCCCCCCAACCCCCAGCGGTGGTTTATCTTCATGTCATCGCAATTCAGTTTATTTTATATTAAAATAAGTTTATATTATTTATACTGGAAATATATGAATGGCCGTGGAGCCGGCAACAAGGAAATGAAACTAATAAAACAGGATAAACAGGACTTCACGAAAGTGTTCAGATAGGGTATTGTTCAGCAAAAAAAAAAAGTTCCTTTCTTCGGCACTGGATTTTGGGGATAAACGTTATAAATGCATTTTCTTGACCGGGGTTTGCGTGAAACAGCAGACCTATGCATGCTAGCGCATAACTGATACAAATATGAACCAGCAATCAATGGTTCACGTTCAATTAACCCCTTTTTTTTTTCTCTCTCTGACAGTTTTACTTATTTCAGGCTATGATGCTCTGTCTGGGACTGGAGTCATTACAATAATTTGTAGCAAGTAGCAAATATCCCAATTTTTCTGATCTCACACTTTGCTATGCGCACAATAAAACTATCAATGTTAATTAAACTCTATCAGAGTTTATATGTGTCTGCACTCATTAAACGCTATCAGGGGTGTCCAATCTTATCCACAAAATGGCCGGATGTGGGTGCAGGTTTTTCCTTTAGCCCAGCCACTAAGGCACCTGTGGGTGCTGGGGGTGGGGGGGGTGGGGGTGGGGTCACTGTGACCTCCACAGTTAATTGGCCACGGTTGTATTGACCCAAGGAATCAATGGGCAAACAAAGATACAGAACGTTGATCTGAAGTCCGTGTGTCTTGTTTGAGAGCCGGTGCCATGAGACGTGGTTTTCCCCTAATTTCACCTTGACCGCACAGGACAAGGTTTAACAATGGTGCGGTTCATTACTGGTCCGAGGCGGGGCAGACCAGGGACCTTCTGTCCCAGCATGGTTTTGTCCAAACCCACTTGTCATTTATTCGGCGTGATTGAGCCTGGCTCACTACTGATCTGGACTTAATGTCCCATGAGCGCCATGTGCTATGTGCTATAAGCCCTTTGTGAAGGGCAGGCATTGGCAGAGGGTGAGAAGTAGAATGCCTTCTCCTGGGCAAAGTTGTGATTGTAGAACCCTGCACAGCTAGACCAATGAGGGAATAGCTGGAGGGGAAGGAGTAAATATGTTTGTCCTCTGCTGTTGTGATGTAAATAAAAGAGTTTAGTGATTTATCCTCCGGTCATGAATATATTATAAGTCCATTTAAGAAGATACTGAGTCCGTCGCCATGGGTCAGATATGAATGCGCTGCTCCATATCCCGCTTAAGACAGGCCTGAAACGGATCAGTATGATTCTTATTCTCCGTTCGTAAACGGGGCCATGTTGTCATCACGGATATATCCGACCTATCGTCCAAATGCCAATATTCTAATGAGAGCATTAGAACACTCACACCGGAGCTGAACGACACATCAAATATATCTATAATCACAAACAGTAAGCGTAACAGTTACAATTGGTTTACTCGTAATTATTAAAATAGAATTTAGGATTTACTTTAATCATGCGTGAAGCTCAGAGTGGTTACACTCGACTCATCCATGTATGCCGCCATTACTCAATATATGCTCCCGGGATTAACACTATTGCCGAATCTCGGTTCGGTGGAGAAACTCAGAGGTTGGGGTCTGGCTAACACAATACATGTATTATATTTTACATCGATAGTTGCGAGCCCAGGTTAGCACGCACTAAATGGGCTCCTTAAGGCGAATTTGACAAGAACCGACGTAAAAAACGTCCATGGGCTCTCTCCACGTCAAATTCCCAGAGCCGTACATTACTAAACCTGTTAATGACCGACCTTAGCCGCCTACCAACTTAGAATCTCCACTTTCTGTACCCCGCCACTGATCAGTTGGTCATTGGTCAGAACTTTCCCCGAGTATTCAGTCGTAATTTAGGCTGAAAGGGTATAAAAAAGGATTAGAGTCATGGAGACCACGCAAGTTAAAATAATAAGAATTTATTCACAGGCAGGTAGGTCATTATCTTAAAATTAGAACAATTACAAAACATACAAATTAAGAATAGAAAACACAGAGTAAATATCTTACCCGGCCTGCTTTAACTACACACACATACATACATAATCTGCATTGTGTGGGAGATCAGTTACGATTCTCCAAACACAGACACATAGAGTATGCACACAATCTGCATGGAGTGGGAGATCGGTTACGATGCTCCTTACCCAAAATACACAATCTGCATGGTGTGGGAGATCGGATACGATGCTCCTTACCCAAAATACACAATCTGCATGGTGTGGGAGATCGGATACGATGCTCCCAGATTGGTTTGTCTTCTTTCCTTTTAAGCCAAATCCCAAGTGCCATAAATTAACTTGGAGGTGTGGTCGAATCTGGAACTTAGACCCCCACCTTTAGGGGTTGTTGAGTAGGGAGGAAGGAAAAGGAATTGATTACCAGAGAGGACATTCCAGTGTTACAGTTTTACAGAGTTATTGGAACTATGTTTTACTAAACTCCATTTGGTATGAAATGTATCTCATTTGATTCCTTGATTTTACTGGATTACATCCATACCAAACAGCTTACCATTATGATTATTATTACCAGATTAAATATTGTTATGTTGCAGTTGTCATGAAAATTCCCTTCTGATGAACCATTTTACATGCAATTCCTGTTACTACTACATAAGACATAATGTAACAATATAAGAATCACATGTGCAATGTTAATAAGTTTTACAGGGTCTGTTGACCATCCCAATAGAAGTTTCAGAGTTCTGTTCCAGGAGAGAAGTAAAGGGTGTAATGACACAGGATTCAACATGGGGGCGCTGTGGTACTGTCCGGAGGTTTTCCCCTCGGACTGACCTAGGTATGAGGTTACGGGAGAGGTCAACAGATGGCCGGGTCGGCCCTTCCTATTTCCCTTTACCATAGTTTGGCCAGGGGCTAATGGCCCCTTCTGCCCTAAATGCCCCCAAAACACACATATTCACTCACAACACAGTTCCTTATCAGTCTTTTCCCCAGATGGGGACATTCCTGTGAGCAAATGGCCCATCCATCCAAGGGACATCCTGGTCGCCAAATGTTATTCCAAGACCGCCTGGTCCTTTGATGCGCATGACAACTCCCAGTACTCAGGTCTTTTCAAAATGTCAGTCTTTTCCTGAATTCCACATTGACTCCCCTCCTACAGCTCCCCCCTCTGGCCCATTGGGGGACACTTTAGAATGTCCTCACGAGGGGTCATGGACAATTCCCCAACTGGTTTCCTTCGGATCCCCAGAGTCGTATAGGCTGCCTGTGGGGAGAACTGGAGAGGCTGAGACCAAGTGTTGTGTGGGTTGAGGCGTGTGTTGTAGGGGGTAGTTCGGATGTTGGATGGTGTGAAGAAGGGAACTTCACACCACAGGTCACGTGTTGCACCAAGCCCATTAGTTCAGTCAGAGCCCGCGTTCTTCCTTCCCCCATCCGCGGGGCTGTGTAGAGGCTGGGACTTAACACAGAGGTGTGATGGTAGGGAAAAGGTTGCAAAACATTATAGATACAAATGATGTAGTTGGGAATTTCATGACAAATGCGTTAGGTTGGAAATTTAATTTTTGTACCTCTCATGGTAATATACATTATGATTTTAGATCAACTTGATTTGGCTGAATTAAAGGAAAGGAGACAAAACCTAACCCATCTTGTGCAGCAGATTGTTAAAGTATCATAATTATTATAATGATTATTATTTATTTATTTATTTTCTATTTGGCATCAGTACATCATTCTGGAGCATATGTTCTGCAGGCTAAGCCACACTCGATGGTATGGGTTTAATGGAATAGTGGATGTCTAGTGGAGAGAAACGCCTGCGCTTCAGACCAAATTTCCTTCATGATATTTATATTGTTCTTAGTAAGATGTTAGAAATCAGTGGCCACCTGATTTGCTACCTATATTGAATTAGAAGTTAAATCATCGAGCCGTGACTGTAGCCATGCAGGAATTTAATTAATTTTCCCACAATGCATTACATATGCTGACAGGTGTTTGAAATGTTAAACCGTACATGGGCCATTATAAAAGTTATGTAATAAAACAAGATTATAATAAAAAATAATAGTATAAAAGTAAAAATGTTAAAAACACATTAAACATAGTTCATGATGTAAAAGTTTTAAGAGAGGTGGAATTATGGAATGGCTACCCATAACTGACAAAGACAGGAAAGTTAGTTTTTAATCCATTACATACATTGCACATATAACATTCTATATTTATGTCATATTCTATTGTCCTCTATTACCCCCCTCTTGATGCCTGAAATCATGAGGTGGTAATAACTTGATTTTTCCAGAAACAGAAAACAGTTTAACTTAAACATTCATTCATTATTAGTGCTCATTAGTTTATGTTGTTCGAAACATTGAACTGTACAAAAACTCATATTTTTGCACCAAGAAACAGATATGTTTAAATTTACATTGTGTCCTATATGTGCTGCAGTTATGTGGTTTTGGGATGTGTATTGATATAGTGGTGTTGAATCTAAGGTGTTATTCTGAATTGGATGGGTGGATCCTTTTACAGTAATAAATGTGTTGTAAACTATGCTCTGGTGCTACACCAGGGGGCTTGTTTAGGGTTAAGGTTTCCTAAATGAGGTGCGCATGTTTTATGGCCCCTTCAAGTACTTCCACCCATCTTACGCAGAACTCAGCATATTCCTGGCGCTGAAAAGGAGAGAAACCTATGCAGGGTTATTGTCTGCATAGTTCAGGTCTTGTACTGGGTAAATGATTATAGCCAGTTATTGATGATTGAAAAACAACAATCATACACTCTGGAGAATGTAGCTTTACTGTTTTTAAAGAAACAAAAATATTCCACAAGACAGATAGAGGAGAAAGAAGGGTAGAGAAAACATAAAGAGAAAGAAAGTAAACAGATAGAAAGCACAAATGGACAAAAGAAACCAATATGCCAGTCTTTGCTAGAAAATGACCCTATTTCAGCTTTTAAATGAAAGGGGTAAATATAGAATAAATTTAATGAAGAAATTACTTCTTCTTCTTCTATTTATTTATTAATTTATTTAATTATTTATTTAATTAGTTATTTATTTAGTTATTTAATTGAGGAAGAACTATTCTCCCAAACTGTAAAACCATTTAGGACTCCTGCCTAAAAAGACTTCCTTAGCAGTCCCAAACACTTTGCCCTGCAGGAACAGACAATGCTGGCCCTAATTAAGGCAAGTGAAAACTCAGCTGGCTTTTGGTTCATTTTCACTTTGATCCTTCAAGCCTCCCTTTCTCGGGTGCAGCTTTAGGCTGGACCCCTTCCCGCTGAGTTCCTTCCACCCGACTCCTCGGAGTGAAGGACCCTCAGCCTCTCTGCTTCCCAGGTGTCTCCTTTTCAGAAACCCTGATCACAGAAAGCACTGCTCGCTTACTAACGTATTCGGTTTTAGCTTACAGTGGCCTGACTGTACATTGAGCCGAGCGCAGCGGCCAGGGGCTCCACTACAGGGACGCCACTCATGTGCTCCACTATAGGGATGCTACTCATGTGCTCCACTATAGGGATGCTACTGATGTGCTCCACTGCAGGGACGCCACTTATGGACTTACTGCTTTATGCGACCCGACCGGCCGGTGACCCAGTCGATAGCGATCCCCAGCCCAGTGTCTAAACACCGAGCCCCGTAGTGGTAATTAGCCACCCGGTTGGGAGCCGACGGTCTGATCCCTATCCCACTTTGCTATGGGTATAGAAACTTTGACCGTTTTCACCAGCCTTGCCTGTTCACAGAGGTCGTCTTTAACGCAACTCTGCTAGGTGTGGACTGTCATCCACGTACCACGCAGTGCCTGCATACTTACATGCGACACTACGCCGACTAGACGGTACCACGGCAGTATGGCAATTCATACTTCATCAGACACGGAGGCCTTCAGTCTTCTCCCCAGCACTATACCAGTTTTTTAACGTGCCCTCGGAACTTTGCAATTCCGCCGCCGCCTGTTTGCCACTAGGTTCGGGGTGCCTAATCCCCTGCCTAATGGCATTGACTGCTTTATTGACATCAGACAGACAGTCTAGCACAGGATTTTGTGCTAGAGGAAATTTACACAGAAATACATCCATGTGATTTAAAAATCATACCTCAGTTAATTTATCTGGCACACAAATAGGTATGTTGGTGAATCCAACATTTCCTAAATGACATGCCAAGGCAATTTATATAGATTTAAGAGTTATTTATCTATACTATGCACTTTAACTTTCTGGTATTACAGATGTACATTTAGACACAAATTAAAAGTAAAAGTAAAACACCAATCTGGCGCAAAAAGTAACTACAGAAGGAAGACTTCTGTTTTTACATAAAAATAGCCTATGTGCTATTTATTAACTTCTACAAAGATGTTATGCAGTTCTTTAAAGATCTGCTTTCCTTTGAAAGCATGGCCTGCTGGATTGTAGAGCAGTGCCTACTGTGCTATTGTCACATGATTTAGATTTACACTCTGTATCTGACCAAGATCCTCTGCGTCCCCCACAGTATGGTGGAACAACAGAACAGTACCTTGCATCAATATACCTTCTATGTAATATCTCAAACCTATGTTAACAACAACTCAAACCTTTACTGTATTTAATACATCCTCAAACCTTAAAGTTTCTTGAATACACATCCTCCATTTACCCATTCTCGGGTTCTATAATTATTACAGTCATAATGACCTAATACTATATAAAACCTCTGCATCCTAGAATGATAGTGTCAACATTATATATATAGACATATATCTACACACGTATATACACACATACATAGATATATATAAATAGAACAGTGAGAGCTGCTACTTCACAATTACACAGATTTAGAAAAACTTTAAAAAGTTTTCAGTTGCAGTTCTCCTATCTTTCCCTGCTTCCATTGTTTATTACTACCCTGAAGGGTAGTAGTCTGGAATGCGCCTGGTTTCTACGGTCCCAGGGCCTGTCCGGGATATGTCGATCCCCTAAACAGTGTCTACATGGTGAAACAACAAATACTCTCCCTAGTATATGCTACTACGTAAAATAATTGTGTTACTCACCACACCAAGGATAAAGAACCAGGAGTTACACTGACCAAAAAATTCCTTGTTCGGAGTATGCTGTCAATTACGCCAAACTGTAAGGAATTTTGTAGACAACGGTGCAGGAGAAATTAGGAGGTAAATAAAAGCAGACATCCTCCTGCTGGAGGAATCACATCGTTCGGATCTTTCACTGAAACTTCAAAAACAGCAACAGGAATCACGTCGAGGTCACCAATTGTAGAACCCTGCACAGCTAGACCAATGAGGGAATAGCTGGAGGGGAAGGAGTAAATATGTTTGTCCTCTGCTGTTGTGATGTAAATAAAAGAGTTTAGTGATTTATCCTCCGGTCATGAATATATTATAAGTCCATTTAAGAAGATACTGAGTCCGTCGCCATGGGTCAGATATGAATGCGCTGCTCCATATCCCGCTTAAGACAGGCCTGAAACGGATCAGTATGATTCTTATTCTCCGTTCGTAAACGGGGCCATGTTGTCATCACGGATATATCCGACCTATCGTCCAAATGCCAATATTCTAATGAGAGCATTAGAACACTCACACCGGAGCTGAACGACACATCAAATATATCTATAATCACAAACAGTAAGCGTAACAGTTACAATTGGTTTACTCGTAATTATTAAAATAGAATTTAGGATTTACTTTAATCATGCGTGAAGCTCAGAGTGGTTACACTCGACTCATCCATGTATGCCGCCATTACTCAATATATGCTCCCGGGATTAACACTATTGCCGAATCTCGGTTCGGTGGAGAAACTCAGAGGTTGGGGTCTGGCTAACACAATACATGTATTATATTTTACATCGATAGTTGCGAGCCCAGGTTAGCACGCACTAAATGGGCTCCTTAAGGCGAATTTGACAAGAACCGACGTAAAAACGTCCATGGGCTCTCTCCACGTCAAATTCCCAGAGCCGTACATTACTAAACCTGTTAATGACCGACCTTAGCCGCCTACCAACTTAGAATCTCCACTTTCTGTACCCCGCCACTGATCAGTTGGTCATTGGTCAGAACTTTCCCCGAGTATTCAGTCGTAATTTAGGCTGAAAGGGTATAAAAAAGGATTAGAGTCATGGAGACCACGCAAGTTAAAATAATAAGAATTTATTCACAGGCAGGTAGGTCATTATCTTAAAATTAGAACAATTACAAAACATACAAATTAAGAATAGAAAACACAGAGTAAATATCTTACCCGGCCTGCTTTAACTACACACACATACATACATAATCTGCATTGTGTGGGAGATCAGTTACGATTCTCCAAACACAGACACATAGAGTATGCACACAATCTGCATGGAGTGGGAGATCGGTTACGATGCTCCTTACCCAAAATACACAATCTGCATGGTGTGGGAGATCGGATACGATGCTCCTTACCCAAAATACACAATCTGCATGGTGTGGGAGATCGGATACGATGCTCCCAGATTGGTTTGTCTTCTTTCCTTTTAAGCCAAATCCCAAGTGCCATAAATTAACTTGGAGGTGTGGTCGAATCTGGAACTTAGACCCCCACCTTTAGGGGTTGTTGAGTAGGGAGGAAGGAAAAGGAATTGATTACCAGAGAGGACATTCCAGTGTTACAGTTTTACAGAGTTATTGGAACTATGTTTTACTAAACTCCATTTGGTATGAAATGTATCTCATTTGATTCCTTGATTTTACTGGATTACATCCATACCAAACAGCTTACCATTATGATTATTATTACCAGATTAAATATTGTTATGTTGCAGTTGTCATGAAAATTCCCTTCTGATGAACCATTTTACATGCAATTCCTGTTACTACTACATAAGACATAATGTAACAATATAAGAATCACATGTGCAATGTTAATAAGTTTTACAGGGTCTGTTGACCATCCCAATAGAAGTTTCAGAGTTCTGTTCCAGGAGAGAAGTAAAGGGTGTAATGACACAGGATTCAACATGGGGGCGCTGTGGTACTGTCCGGAGGTTTTCCCCTCGGACTGACCTAGGTATGAGGTTACGGGAGAGGTCAACAGATGGCCGGGTCGGCCCTTCCTATTTCCCTTTACCATAGTTTGGCCAGGGGCTAATGGCCCCTTCTGCCCTAAATGCCCCCAAAACACACATATTCACTCACAACACAGTTCCTTATCAGTCTTTTCCCCAGATGGGGACATTCCTGTGAGCAAATGGCCCATCCATCCAAGGGACATCCTGGTCGCCAAATGTTATTCCAAGACCGCCTGGTCCTTTGATGCGCATGACAACTCCCAGTACTCAGGTCTTTTCAAAATGTCAGTCTTTTCCTGAATTCCACATTGACTCCCCTCCTACATGATCGTACACCCTGTCCCTCTTATACTGTGTCATAGCCACAAATTCATTTCTATACTTTTATTTTATTTATTTTTTTTTGGGAGAAGGGGGGCGGATTCAAAGTCTGAACTGAACCAATGAACTTCAGAACAGACATCCTGAGGGGGGGTGGGGGGGGGGGGCATAAATGATTAGTTGTACTTTCTGTTTGGGGGGGGAGGGGGTGGTGTCTCTTTGTCCTTGGTGCCACCCTGGTGATCAAGACTTTAAAATTGATGGCTGCCCATGATTTACATTGTCTCAGCAAGCAAAACAGCACTCTAAACCTAAGAGGCGCCTGCAAATATCCAGCAGTATAAGCAGATGATTAATACGTCAACTACATCATGATCTGTAAATCACTCCCAATAAGGGAATCTGCCAAGCAACTAAACAATAACATACCAGCAGAGTGCAAGCGTGCATATGCCGTACATTTAATCTGCTTTATAATCTTTTTAATATGATATAAATATTAACATGCTGGCAGACATGCTCCCACAGCCTAACGGGGGTTTAAATGTGGAAGGGACATTTTGCTTTCTCTGCTCTGTGCATTCTGATTCTCTGCTCTGTGCATTCTGATTCTATGCTCTGGGCATTCTGATTCTATGCTCTGTGCATTCTGATTCTCTGCTCTGTGCATTCTGATTCTCTGCTCTGTGCATTCTGATTCTCTGCTCTGTGCATTCTGATTCTCTGCTCTGTGCATTCTGATTCTATGCTCTGTGCATTCTGATTCTATGCTCTGTGCATTCTGATTCTCTACTCTGTGCATTCTGATTCTATGCTCTGTGCATTCTGATTCTATGCTCTGTGCATTCTGATTCTATGCTCTGTGCATTCTGATTCTCTACTCTGTGCATTCTGATTCTCTACTCTGTGCATTCTGATTCTATGCTCTGTGCATTCTGATTCTATGCTCTGTGCATTCTGATTCTCTGCTTTGTGCATTTTGATTCTCTGCTCTGTGCATTCTGATTCTATGCTCTGTGCATTCTGATTCTATGCTCTGTGCATTCTGATTCTCTGCTCTGTGCATTCTGATTCTCTGCTCACAGACTACTAAAATGCCTCCGACAAAGTTCGACTTCCTGAACGATGATGTCACTTTCTGAATCCTACTGATTCATTCATATTCACTCACTTGGATATGCAGCAGTGGAGCATAAAGGAACTTGGCCTGTAACCTTAATGTTGCAGGCTTGAATCCCAGGTAGGTCACTGCTGCTGTACCCAGTAGTGTAGTGGAGGGTATATGTGGGTATACTTTCAATTAGTAGTCATCGATTTGCTAAATTACAGTATACCCACTTCTCCAGGCAGTACTACACCACTGGCTGTACCCCTTGAGCGAGGTGCTTAACCAGATGTTCTTCAGTATATATCCAGCTGTATGAATGGTTACAAAATGCAACAACAACAAAAAAGAGCTGTCTAAGTTGCTGGATAAGAGAGTCTGCTAGATGCCAGTAATGTAATTTAGGTGGACTACTGATTGCACAGTGTAGTATCCACACAAACTAACATCAGTGCTGGCCATTCAAATGCATTGTGCTTTATATGATTTAACATCAAATCTCAAACAATCCTGGCGTGCACCATTTTAAGTTGCATTGATACACAATCTGAAGGATTACAGAAATTACATCCAGAAATATTACACTGTTTCCAACTGGTGAATCAATAGCTTCTGAACTGTTCTCAAAGAAACCAGCCCTGGGAATTCAGATTAGGTGTGTGCCTTGGATCCTTGGGTTGCATTATGATGAGAGAT
The DNA here is from genome assembly GCA_029718625.1 of Synaphobranchus kaupii. Classification (NCBI taxonomy): domain Eukaryota; kingdom Metazoa; phylum Chordata; class Actinopteri; order Anguilliformes; family Synaphobranchidae; genus Synaphobranchus; species Synaphobranchus kaupii. Next base: position 11,417,164 of record CM056379.1, read on the forward strand.
TAAAAGTAATTAAATATCAGAGGAAATATGAATGCATGAAGAGCACATCCCAAATGCACATAATATTGAACAAACACATTCACACATTACAATATTACAAGCATAGTACATGGCTCTGTGAATTCAGAGACTATCCCTGCTCTCTGTATTAATTTGTGCTATGTATCAATACCCTCTCAGAATTATACAGTGCAATTAAACGGCATTAAAAAAAAAAAACAGCATGTTTAAAAACAAATAAATTTGTGAAATTTGATTACACTTTTAAATTGCCAGCTTCCTAATCGTAGTGATAGAACAGACCCATGTATGGCTTTTTATGGATATATCTTAGAATGACACAAAAGCCCAGAACAGCGAGTGAACGGAGCTTAAGTAGGGCAGAGCGCACCTGAAGGAAATAATCAATTAGTCCCGGAGAACGAGAACTAAAGCCAGGAGCGCCCTCTCGCGGCCCCGAGAGGCAACGCCCAAAAACTGAACTGGCAGAAAACCACTTCTTGGACTGCTTAGTGATATCACACTTTTGTATTCCAGAGACTAACACAGAATGTTCTGTTAGTCTGCAAGTCGCTCTGGAAAAGAACATTCCCAAAGTGGCTGCAAAGTATTGTTTTTGTCAAAGAAAGGGATGGTGTTTATAAGCTCCTTGAATTTAAAAAGACATTTCCGGAATGGCCCACATATGTTCTGCTTCTGAGAAGAGTGTTTATAAGTTATGGCATATTACCTCAGTGTCTTGAGTAGTCCACCAGTGAGAGCCAGGATTAATGGCTCTGGGACTTCCATGAGGCCTGTCGAAAGGATGTCGGTAATGTTCTCTCCGCGCTGTTGTTGTGCGGAGAGGTTATTGGCTGTTGTTCCCCCAGGCAGCAAGGCTGGGAGATAATTGAGTCTGGCAGGGAACCCGGCAGCGATTTAAAAGTCCTGTCGAGCCAAAGGCTCCGCCTCACTACACAGCAGCCGCCCGCACGTGTTGCTTTGCATTGCCGTACCGCAGTCGCGCCTGTGGGTGGGATTCTGGGATGGGCCCGTAGGGCGGTGTGGTCCATAAGGCGGCTAATCAGCCAATGTGGATGATCTAGCAGCAGTGGAAAAAAAGCTGTTTGGTCACAACAGGGGAGGTATAGACTCTATGACTGAATGGTGGAATTCTACCAATCACGGAATTTTGGAATTCTGTCTATGTTGGAATTGTACCAATCACTGGTTAGTGCGTCAATGCATGTGTGATACTGGGGGAAGGGTACTGTTGGAGCAGAAATCAATGATCGCACATCTTGTACTCTGCCAGCTGCTCCTGTCACCCAGCGAAGCCTCCAGGCCCTTGGACAGCGTTTGCATTGCAGACAGCTGAGGTTTACTGTTCATTAGCCATGGAGTTGCCCACTGCTTTATTCAAACTTTTTACTCATAGTTATTCTATTCTATATTTCATCAGGCCAAAGAAACCTACATGCCCATTGCAAGTTTTAATTTAGTTTTTGTTCTCTCATAGTCCTGGAAAAGGGGAATAAAATGGACTGGTATTTTAGTGGCAACAAGACTCACCCATTAGCATTCTCTCACTAGCTATCGATAGGTCACTGCCTGGCTATGGCTCAAATTGAGAGGAGTTTACTCCAGGGGGAATGGTACACAAAGCATTGTAGGCTTTTGTCAGGAGACTTATAGGCAGGGTCACATGTCACATGGGCAGAGGAGACAAAAGTGATGTCATAAAAAGGGGACACATTAAACTGAAGTGGTCTTGTGACCCTGTCACCCTGCTATCTCCTGTTGCATGTATCAAAATTGAAAACGGTTGATGAAAGACTTAAAGAAATGGAAGCACACTCAGATGATGTCACATGGAGTGTTACTCCAGGATTGCGCATGCTAAAGGATTCCTGTACGTAAGTCCATATGTCTAAGTGAGTAGAGAAAAAAAAACACTGGTTTAAGACCACATCACAGGAATATACTCTGCTAATCAAGTTCTGAGCAACCACAAAAGCCAGCAGACATTGTGTCTCCCCAGTACCAGGATTGAGGACTACTCGTCTATGTTGAACAGTATAGTAATTGTTTCACTGGTGTTACATTTTGTACTCCAATTAAGTGATTTGTATCAAATTGAGAGGACGACTTCTCTAATCATGCCATTGAAGCTATTTGAATTAGAGAGAGAGAGAGACAGAGAGACAGACAGAGGCAGGCAGAGAGAGAGACAGACAAACAGACAGAGCCAGGCATAGAAAGAGACAAGACAGACAGAGACAGGCAGAGAGAGAGAGACGGACAGACAGAGACAGCGGGAGGGAAAAAATGATAAGGAAAGAGAAAATGGTGACTTCTCTAGTCACACCACTGAAGCAATTTGAATTAGAGAGAGAAACAGACAGACAGGCAGAGAGAGAGAGACGGACAGAGACAGACAGAGAGGGAGGGAGGGAGGAAAAAAATGATAAGGAAAGAGAAAATGTTAGAGGGTAAAGGGGCTACAATTTATCTCATATGTGACATTTAGGTACCTCAAAGTTAGGCATCTGCAATTCGGCGTGGTCTCAGGTATAAGTCAGCGGCTCTTATTTGGGGGGAAGAGGGGAAGAGTAGAAGCGCTGTCAGCTCTGGCATCTCACCACTTATCACAGCCTGAGTGTGTGACAAAGAAAAAGCAGCTCTTTCAAAAAAGCTTCAAAGCCTGCATGTGTCTCATTTAGCAGCTCAGAAACCCGGTTTGTGTCTCCTTCTGAAGAAGTGTTGCGTTATATTTTTGCCCGCGGGAACAATAGCTTATTTTATTTATTTATATATCTTTTGTGTTGTTGTTTTTGGATACTTTGATCGTACTGTGCCAGAATAATTGGGTTACTCGCATTGGCAAGAAAGTGAGCGTGTCTGCGTGAGAAGGGGAGGGAGAGAGAGAGAGAGAGTCATTTCTGAGATATAGGAGAAAAAGATAGAGAGAGAGAATAGAGTGACTTGAATAGATGTCTTGTTAAAATAGAGAGTACAAAATTTTGACGGTAGAAAAAGGGAAATTAAGAAGAAAAAAAAGTAAAACAACAATTAAAGAAAATGAGGAAAAGCAAGCACTGTTTCCAGGTATAGTGTAGTGTAATACTGTCCCAGGTATAGTGTAGTGTAATACTGTCCCAGGTATAGTGTAGTGTAATACTGTCCCAGGTATTGTGTAGTGTAATACTGTCCCAGGTATAATGTAGTGTAATTCTGTCCCAGGTATAGTGTAGTGTAATACTGGGCAGGAGTGTGAGGTGGAGAGAACATTCTGTAGCATAAACCAATCAGGAAGCAAATCACATCCAGCTAGATTAGATTAAAAACGGACAATAAAGGAGCCCTCTTCTATAATGCCTCACACCTCCACCACTGCAGCAAGCTGTGAAAAACAAACCAAGATTTGCACTAAGCCCAAAATTTAGTTATTTATCCTTTCACCCAGGGTACTTCAATCCCTGAAGATTCTACAGCAAGCTTTTCTAAGGGGTCATAATGGAAAACGTAAATTAAATATATGAAAAATTAAAAAGTAAAGTGCATATTTAATAATAAAAAACAACATCACCATTACTATTACAGTTTTTTTCAATTGCTTAAGCACAATTTTGAAAACAGGGCCCGGTTTTTCAAAACACTACACACAATTAGCACAACCACACACCCAATTAGCAGAACACCTCAGATCCTTTGCTAAATGAAACACTCTTGTAAAAACTATACACTAATTTATAAAAACCATATTTTGTTACCATATGAAACACACACATTTCATATGACTTAATTCTGTTTGAACCAGTTACACACTGCTGTTGCTAACCTAAAACACTTTTAGCAATTCTACTTCTCAGTGATTAGAGTACTGTAAGTGAAGTACACAGAGAAAGTGCAAATATACAATAAATTCACAAACACTACACAAGACCAATGCTGCAGACTGATGAAAATATAATTTATTTCTCTCCATATCCCCAAATCAGTCAACATGTCAACATGGAGAATCACAACAAAACATGTCCCAGTTTTCATGCTACTACAGTAGTGTGCATAACACTGTAAGCTCAGCAAATATCAGACAAACATAAAATACTGTATCCAATACAGGTTACAATTACAGTAAAAAAAGAAAATCTGAAAAAAACTGAAAATACAGTACAGAAAATACTAGACATTATCTCTTCGCCTAGCTGGATGTGGCCAGAGAATTTCATCAACATCACAGGCGATATCCTCATTGGCAAGACAACTTGGGAAGAACCGTCTTGAATGTCGAATCCATCCTTGCACAGCTGCGGCATCGATTTGGTCACAGGCCTCCTCCATGGCCTGAATGAGGGGTACCTGAGCCTGGGGCCGGAGATCGTAAACCATCCACCGCCATGCCGAGAAAAACTCTTCGATTGGGTTTAGAAACGGAGAGTATGGTGGAAGGTATAGTACTGTAAACTGTGGATAGTGTTGAAACCAGTTCTGGACCAGAGCAGAGCGGTGGAATTACACATTGTCCCAGATGACAATGTATTGCATCTGGTGCGGTTGGTTTACTGTTGTAACGATGTTGTGCAATCGGTCCAAAAATGTGATAATGTGAGGTGTGTTGTAAGGGCCCATATTGGCATGACGGAGGAGGACCCCATTCTGTGTAATGGCAGCGCAAAGGGTGATGTTACCCCCACGTTGCCCTGGGACATTGATTATAGCCCTGTGGCCAATGATATTTCTGCCTCTCCTTGTTGCTTTTGTGAGGTTGAACCCTGCCTCATCTATGTATATGAATTCATGCGGGATTTCCTCAGCATCCATCTGTAAAACTCTCTGAAATACAGTGAAAGACAAGATTGTGTAGTTCAGCATAGATCTAGTATACAGTAAATTTACATGTAAAAAGGTTACGTGTGCAGTATGCAACATCACAGTGCTAAAGTGAACAATACATACCTCCACATACTCATGCCGCAGCTGTTTGACCCTCTCTGAATTCCGCTCAAAAGGCACTCGATAAAGTTGTTTCATTTGAACCTGATTTTTTTTAACCTGTTTTCTTGTCGAAATGTCCTAATGACAGATGCCACTGTATATCTGCTAAGATTTGGCTGAACTCTTAGTCCAGCGTCCCTCAGCGTCAATCCGTGGTTCACGACATGGTCAACTAGTGTTTTCATTTGATAAATTTGGTCCTCTTCTTCTTTGAGCATGACAGTTGTAGCCCATGTCCTTCTTTGTTCTCCTCCTGCTTCAGGTCTTCCTCTTCCTCTACCTCCTTCTCTTCCTCCGTGGATTCCCCCTCTCACCCTCACTCTTCTTTTTCTGACTCCTTCCATTTTGGTTGAAGACAGGTGAACTCACCTGCTGCATTTGTATAGTGCTTAAACCTGATTGGTGTGTCTACAATTACAGTTTTTCACAATTGCTTAAACACATTTCCTGATAGACTACCTCACTTTCTCAAAACCCTAAACACAAATCTCAAAACTCACACACAAAATGCAAAATCCTACACTTCTCTTGCAAAAGCACACTTTGCCCTCAAAACAGTGTTAACTCTTCACTAAATGGTATTTTCTTTTCAAATGACAAACACATACATCATATGAGTAGACATTTCTAAGCACCCATTGAACACTGGTGTGCAGAATGGAAAACACTATAGTATGAATGGAAAACACTATATGAATGCTTTATCAGTAGAATTATGCCTTTGCATGTTCAGTGTTACACTTTCACCTGTTGGCTGTAAAATATTACCATATAATGTTTTTACGTATACTCAAATAGAAAACAACACACAATACTTTAACAACAAATAATATTTTATTTGTACCCAAAATGTGCAGTCTACTGTAAATCACAGCAAACAGGATGAAAACGGGATGAAATGAAAGAGATAGCAGAAAATAGGCAATAAACAAAACAAAACAACTAGGCTGCATCCTGCCTTCGGCCCCTGCCTGGCCACAGGACCTCATCCACATCGCAGGCGATGTTCTCCCTGGCCAAGCAGCGGGGGAAGAATCGCCTACAATGGCGCATGAAGCCTTGACAGGCCTCAGCAGTCACATCGCCACATGCGTCCTCCATGGCTTGCAGCAGTGGGATCCGTGTCTGCGGATTCCTCTCGTACACCTTCCATCTCCAGGCAGAGAAAAACTCCTCAATTGGATTGAGGAAGGGAGAGTATGGAGGGAGATGCAGGACGGAAATTTCAGGATGGCCCCTGAACCAGTCACGGACCAGAGCAGCCCGGTGGAAACTGACGTTGTCCCAGACAACAACAAACCTGATCACCTCTGTGTCATCCATCTGGTCTGGTTGAACAACAATGTTGTAGAGTGTGTCCAGGAATGCTATGAGAAGGGCAGTGTTGTAGGGGCCCAGGGTGGCATGGTGATGGAGGACGCCGTGGTGGTTGATGGCAGCACACATTGTTATGTTCCCTCCGCGCTGGCCAGGGACTTCAGTGATAGCACGCTGGCGATTACATTTCTGCCCCGGCGCTGTCTTTTTACAAGGTTCAACCCCGCTTCATCAATGAATATAAATTCATGAAGGTCTGCTTCTGCATCTAGGTCAAGAAATCTCTGAAACAGACAACATGACAATATTATACACCAATAGTGGTCAATAGAGTATAGGCTATTGTGAAACATTGTAAAAAAGGACAATATTGGATTACTGTAGTACAATACAGTAATGTGTCAGTGCTGATAGGACACAGTTGTGGAATGTATAGGACGTACTTGCACATAGTCATGGCGAATCTCCTTGATTCTGTCAGTGTTCCTGTCAAAAGGAACCCTGTACACCTGCTTCATCCTCATGGAATTGTGTTGGAGAACATGGTCCAGTGTGGATAAACTCACTGTTGCTATATTTTGGAATAAGTGTTGGCCTGCAATGATTGCATCTTGGATTTGTCGGAGGGTTATGACATTGTTCGCCAGCACCATGTTGACTACTGCAGTCTCCTGCTCATCTGTGAGGAGTCTTCCTCTCCCACCACGTTGTGGTAATCTTGCAGTTCTGCAAAAGATACAAATAGATACAAATACAGCAAGGTCCTTGCAACACTAATTGAATACTGTATTGATATGCAGTACTACAGTAAGGCGAGTAGGTTTCTTACCTATGCTCATTTCTGAAAGTCTGAATTATTGAGGCAACCGAGAAGTGACTCAAGTTGGGTTGGACCCTCTGGCCAGCCTCCCTCATGGGCAAACCATGGTTGACCACATGATCAATGACAGTGGCCCTAATCTCATCAGAGATTATGGTTCTTCTCCTTTCTCCTCCTTGTCCTCCTCTTCCTCCTCCTCCAGCTCCTTCTCCTTGTCCTGCTCCTCCTTGTCCTCCTCTTCTTCCTCCTCCTCCACCTCCTCCTTGTCCTGCTCCTCCTTGTCCTCTTCCTCCTCCTCCTCCTCCTCCTCTTCCTCCTCCTCCTCCTTGTCCTCTTCCTCCTCTTACTCTCACTCCTCTGCCTTGCTGCTCACCTCTCTCTTCAATGTTGCCACCATCCATTGTTCTCCAAACAAACCAGGAGCTCATCTGTGACCCTTCTATAGCAAATTGCTGATTTCTAATTGCACAACAGCTTTTGGAGTTTAGAAATGTGATTGGAAGTGTGTTCTGTGTGAACACCAAGAGAGGGAATTCAGGAAGAGTGTGCAAGATATAAAGAATTGTGTGTAGTGTTGTGAAAAATGTGTGGTTTGGAATGGGAATCTGAGTCTAAAGCAGAAAATGTGCTTGGAGTTCAGCAGAATTGGTTTGGCAGTTGGTACATGAGTTTCAGGTTGTGCACATTGTGTCTGATGTTCCAATTAATGTGTTTAAACAATTATGAAAAACTGTAAGCAATCATGTGTTTGCGCACATGATGGCTGTGTTTAACCAATTGGCTCATATGTGTGGTAATTTGACAGTCAGTGCTTTGGAATTGCAAGGAAGTGACATCATGATATACTTCTGTGTCTAATGTATACAAGTGTGTTTAGTGTTTTGCAAATCACTGTGTGTATTGTTTTGCAAAAAGTGTGTGGCTGACATTGTGCTTATAGTGGTGCAAATCTGGGCCGATGTTTTGCTCCTTGAGTGTAAGGTTTTGATAATTGTGTAATACTTTTGATTTTAGTGTTTATGCAATCAAAAAAAACTGTAAAGAAATAAGCATGATTCAACAGGAAGTGGGTAACGTGAGAGGGGATCTGCAATTGTATTCAAATATAAAAAATGATAATAAAACAAGAATCCTCACAAGATACTCTGCTCCCTTGCTGCCAATACTACAGCTTCTGCTGCCAAATGTATCCATCCATCCATGTCTAACCTCTTTATTGGACAGCTGTGCGCCCAGCTGTTCCCTATATATATACAGTATATATATATATATATATATATAGGGAACAGCTGGACACAAGCCAATATTTCCAACAAAATGGATTTCATCCTACTTGGAGCTAAGATGCTTGCTTCAAATTTATTTATAAGTATTTTATTCATCATTCTGCAAATAATATCAAGTGAGAGTCGATGCCCAGTAGAGGTAACCTCTCCAACTTTCCCATATCCTTATGAAAATTATAATGCCAGTCATAATATTCCTGGTCATAACTTTTGTGGCGGGGTTGCCTTCTGATACAATAAAAAAATTTCAGCACCATCTAAAGCGCTTGAACTGTAACACATTTTTATGTCCTTTCAAGGCCTGGTCCCCGATTACATCAACGATCTTTTGGCGAATTCTGTTCCCAGCAGAGCCCTTCGAACCTCTGAATTGCTGCTCCTGGCCGTACCCAAGTTCAGGACGGTGACCTATGGATTGGCTGCCTTTAAGGCTTTGGAACTTCTTCTTCCATTGGGGCAGCCAGAACGGTAGACATACCTCTTTAGCCTTGCTTTCACTTAGCAAATGTCTCCTCGGTTTTGCTTTAACTTAGGCAATGTTACTGACTTTACACTGTCATTTCATTTTGTTTTAAGTTACCTCTCATCTCTTTGTATCTTACCTTTTTCTTCTCCTCTTGTTATTATTTTTTTAAACTGCGAAGCACCTTGTATTGTTCTCAGTGTAAAGTTCTATATAAATAAAGGTCATAATTATTAGGTCGATTATTATAACACACTATAAACAGAGTTTAAATTGTGCCTGGTCTATTGTGCATTGAGCTTCTAATCGGAACAGCAATGACAAATTGCGCCAATCTGTGCCTCTTTACACTGGTGGCTGCTAGCTTTTAGAGAACATATGAACAGTATATTGTTCATTTTAAAACAACGCACGGTCTGGCCCCAGCCGCTTTTGTGACAGCGCCTCGGAAAAAAGGATTGTTACTGCTCTCTGAGCTGCTGAATTTCCTAGGAGGACAATGGGAGATTTCAGGGCGTCTAAGGTAACGCGTAGGTTTTCTTTTTAGATTATCAATCGCATGCAGACCCTGCACTGAAAAAAGCTCACCCATGGAAATAAAGAGAGTTGATTGGTTCATTCCCCAAATATTGGCCTTGATGATGTGTGGAATCACTGGAACCCCAGGCGGGCTGTATCAGCTCTCGCTGTTTACTGTGATGAAAAAAAACCTCACGGCGACGTTCTGTTTTTCCCCTGGGTTTTAGGCTGAGAACGAGAGCACTCTCGGTACCCGCTACACCTTGACGGTGAATTGGCACCGATTCTTTTCAGCGGTGGGGACTGAAGGCTCTAGAGCAGGGGTTTTCAGCCTCTTCTGATCCAGGGTCAATGGCATCCAGGGATCCCCCCCCCCATAATAAGGTAAAAAGGGTTTTATACTGTATATATACAGATCCTTTCCAAAAAATTTTAATATCATGGAAAAGTTTTTTTTTTTCCATAATTCCATTCAAAAAGTGAAACTTTCATAGAATATAGATTCATTACACACAAAGTGAAATATTTCTAGCCTTTATTTGTTTCATTTTTCATAATTTTGGCTTACAGCTCCAGAAAACCCCCAAAACAGTATTTCAAGAAATTAGAATAGTGTGTCGAAAATCAGCATTTACTTCAGTTATTTCAGAGAATGAGTGGAGTGGCTTGACTCGAGGAATCCGACAGTTGTAGCCCATGTCCAGGATACGTCTGTACATGGTGGTTTTTGAAGCACTGACTCCAGCCTCAGTCCACTCCCTCTGCATCTCCGCTAAATTTTGGAATCGTCTTTGCTTGACAATCTGCTGAAGCCTACGGTCATCTCTTTTGCTTGTGCACCTTCTCCTGCCACATTTTTCCCTTCCACTAAACTTTCTATTGATATGCTTGGAGACTGCACTCTGTGAAGAGCCAGCCTCCTTAGCGATGACCTTTTGTGGCTTACCCATCTTCTGGAGGGTGTCAATGATGGTCTTCTGGCCAATTGTCAAGTCTGCAGTCTTCCCCATACTGAACCAAACTGAGATACCTGTCCAATTTAACAACACACCTGTAGAAAAACTTTGTAGGTGTTTTGAGTAAATTAGATGATTAGAGTGTGACACTCAGTCTAAAACATTCATTCTCTGAAATAACTGAAGTAAATGCTGATTTTCGACACACTATTCTAATTTCTTGAAATACTGTTTTGGGGGTTTTCTGGAGCTGTAAGCCAAAATTATGAAAAATTAAACAAATAAAGGCTAGAAATATTTCACTTTGTGTGTAATGAATCTATAATCTATGAAAGTTTCACTTTTTGAATGGAATTATGGAAAAAAAAAACTTTTCCATGATATTCTAATTTTTTGGAAAGGATCTGTATATATATATATATATATTTTTTTTAAAAGCCTTTATATTTCAAAATATTGGACCAAATCAATCATTGCATATCAAGTCTGGCCAGGGACCCCCTACACTACCTTCAAGAGTCCCCAGGGGTCCGTGGACCCCCAGTTGAAATCAGGCTTTTAATCATCCATCAAACTCCTGCAATCAGCCTTAGTTGGAACAAAAACCAGAAACGCATCAGCACTCCATGACCAGGTTTGCGTTAGCCTGCTCTAGAGTGTACAGCAGAGGTGGACAAGAAGAGCCACATCCGTTTCTGGGTTTGCCGACTTCTGGTCTTAATTACATTACATTCACTCGGCAGACGCTTTTATCCCAAGCAATGTACAATAAGTGCAATAATTACTATAATTATTAGTACAGTAAGTACTTCATTAGCACTAGCATTTATGCCATCTGACATTTTAGCTAAATTTTTTTATAAGCGCATGAATGACAGCCGAAGACTGTTCTTGTGTCCCTCTATGAAACGTTTTACTGTGTTTACCAGTGTTGGTGTTCACAGCCACACTCTCAGAAATAAAGCTACAATGGCGGTATATTTTCCTTCTTTAAGGGGCAAATTTCCCAAATGTTATATTTGGATTTATTCTCAAGCAAAAAAAAAAAGATACAAATTAATTATGTATCAATGGCTAGGGGTACAATTTTGGTACCACCCCAGTGACAGAGAGACTGAGAAAATGAGAAAGGACCCAGGGAGTGACGTCCATCATATCTTGCTTTTGATTTCATGCCACATATTCAGGCATGAGAGAATTTACTCAGCCGTGGAGTAACACATCTAGAGATCTGTCAGCTCAAGACAAATCGTGGCTTTTTTAGTGAAGTTTTCATGAATAATCTAAGGGAAGGATAATCTATTATGCACCACCTGCGGTGCATCTCCAAGCTACGCTTGTTTAAAGCTCAGCTGCCTTTTTGTCTTGTGAAAACCTGCAGAGAAACCTGCAGCAACGTGGTATCACCCGTACTCGTCACATAGCGACGCTTCTGCCCAAGCGTCCGCCGTTGCTCGCGAAACTCGGATCAAACGGTCAAAGTAGGCGTTTTAGATCAGATATGAATCAAGATTTAGCAACTGCATAGAACACATGTTTCTCGCCTCAAATGTTTTCAGAAACGTATTTTAGTGGACCGTTTAAGTGGTATAAAAGAACGTTTATTAACAGGCCGCCATATAGTTCCGGTTTGAAAACGCAGGCAAAATATGTCTAACTAATCAGGTGCCGTTAACGTTCCCACGTAGGCTACTGAACCCGTCCAATAGCACCGCCCACCAAACGCCGGATTTGGTGAGAATCCAGCTTGAGCGGGCATGCTCGCGGATGGTTATCATGAGCAAAGCCTTCGCCATAGTAGGATTCGTAAATTCGTGACCGAGTGCGTCAACATGCTGACGCAAAAGGCCTCCTTCTGCGTCCAAAGGATGACGCCGTAGGCTGCTGCCCAAGCGTCACTTTATGACGCCTTGGGAATGAGAACAGCCTGCAAAACAGACCCTCTCCATATTTCCCACAATGCTTCTGGTTACTGTGCAGTGGAGCTGCAGTCACTGGCTGGGTCAATTGTGATGTCACAATGGTTCCTGGTGGGAGGGGGGGCATGTGGAGTTTATTTTCAACCACATCCAGATGGCCTAGTCTCCTGCTCCAGAAAACTTCCAGAAACATTTTTCTCTAGCCATGGACCTGGAGATGACATCTATCCTGCAACATTGAAACACACGCAAATGTGCACACACACACACACACACATACACACACACACACAGGATGCAAGTGCTGGAACATGCTCATGGCCACATATCCGTGTATACTCTCCCGCATGTACACAGACCATGTACATTTGCACAAAGAGTGCCTACACACTGTATACACACACACACACACACACACACACACACACACACACACACACACACACACACAAGGCCATTTAGGGGCTTTTGACATTCTATTACAGTTTTTCTCAATTGTTTAGACACTAAAATTGGTATTATGACCCTATAAATAAAACATTAAGTGTATGTGCCAAAAGATAGACAATCTTTTCAAAATTATAAGCACTATTTTTCTTGTTTTAACACAAATTTCAGTCTCTTAACACTTTTTGAATAAATTTCACACAATTCTCTCCTGTTTTAGGCACAATTTTTAAAGAGTTTTCACGTGAAAAACACTGCCATTAAAAACTGTAAACTCCAATATCAATTAACACACACATTCTTTACAAGTAAAACACTAGTTGATTTACAGTTTTTTTCAATTGCTAACACACTAAAATGGCACATAAAGTACAATTATTGAAACTGACACACAGAGAGCAAAACCTCAGCTCAAGTCTCCAAAGCTGTAAACACATTTTCTGCAATTCAACATGGAACTTTTTGCAACACACTGCACATGGTTCTCTACATAAGACACAGGAATCTGACATAAAGTCACTTGTTTGCCATTTCAAAACACTGCCATTCAAAATGCCACACACACAATGCACGTGCCACCTGGCCAAACACCTCATTGCTTAATTGTCGACTCATCAATCAGGATGTAAGCACTATAAAAAGACCACAGGTGAGTACCTTTTTACAACAACAATGGAAGCCAACATAGCAGAGAGAGGAAGAGGTAGAGGGAGGGTGAGGGTGAGAGTGAGAGGGGGAGGGGGAGGGGGAGTACAAAGAAGAGGACAAGGAAGAAGACAACTTTCTGATGAAATCCAGGCAACGTTAGTTGACCATGTTATCAAGAATCGGTTGACAATGAGAGAGGCTGGACAGTGAATCCAGCCCAACTTGAGCGGATTTACTGTTGCCTCTGTCATCTGGACATTTAGCCACCCCTACATGGAGCAAATACGGGAGAGCCTGTCCCCTCTGCAGCTCTGAGTAGCTAAGCATGGTCTTAGCATCTTACCAGCCTTACTGTAAAGAGGACCTGAAACACGGGGGAAATATGCAGAAATGAGCACATTCACACAGACACACACACATGCACATACACACAGAAACACAACATATATACACTCACACGTGCGTGCACACACGCACACACACACACACACACACAAGATAGACCAGAGCAGCTCACATGTGTTGTCAAATGGGACAATGTGAGTTTCCACTGTGATGCTCTGTTTCGAAATTGGTTCAATGAAACCATTGCTTTTTCATTTCTCCAGTCATGCCAAGGGTGGCTGTGTCATTCCAAAAGACACTTCTCCCACTGCTTGGCTAGAAAAAATATAATGTGTGATGTACATGAGAATATGTGGCCTGATCAAGAGCAGAGACCAGACAATTTTATTTTTGGTTTTACTTTTACATTTTTTGTTTACTCCAAGTACAGTGGTTTTTTATTTTACTACATTTTTGTAATTGGGAGAAATAAAAAATAACAATATTTGTGTTGGCTAATAATACTGAAGCCTAACTAATATAATGGTAATATTGTCTTTCATTTTTTACACCAGTGTGTAATTGGCATTTATAATTTGTATTCATTCATTGGTTGACTAGTGTTTATTATTTGACGAAAAAATTTCATTCTGGCATGAGAGTGTATGGTTTTGAAAATAGTGCCTTTTGACAAAAGATATACGAAGTTTTGCAGACTGTGTGGGTTTTGTGTTCATAATTTTGAGAAATTAGTTTTAATTTCAGAAAATGTGTCTAAACAATTGAGAAAAACTGTAAACACCATTAACTTTTGGACACACTTTTACCTTGGCATGGCCACAGATTTCTTAATTACTTTCCCTAAGTCATGACAAAGCACACGGTCGTGTTTGGATGAAAATTCTTTCTCAGTGTCACATATTATGCATTCACATATGCTAACGTATTGTATATTTGAGTGTATCATGAAGGGATTAGCATCTGGAAACTGCACTGAATATACTGACATCAAAGAAGTCTGGGGAACTAAAAAAACAGTGTCATTTTTGTAGTAACAGAAACTCTTATTACAAAAATAGTTGATAACGCTCTGAATTTAAATTAGAGGGTTAAACAGACAGTCTGGGTGTTACTCTATGGATTACTTTAGCCTTTCTGTCTAAACCCATTCTCAACCCAGTGGGTTATATTCGTAGCTCCCTCATGCAAAATGATCATCCCCATGCACAAGTTTAAGTCAAAATTAAAGATTTAAATTTTGTAATATAATTACAAATATAAATAAAGCTGTCCTCCAAAGAGGGGGGGGTGGTGGCGGGAATAAAAAAAACATTTTAAAAAATTTTTAAAAAAAGATTTAAATTTTTACACCATTACTATATGCATATAATATGCTTGTAAGAAGTAATGTGAAAATGGAATGATCAATGTAGACCTGTTAATTTGGTGAGGGAATTAAAAAACCTGTAAATGAATAAATTAGCTTTGTATTGAAGACACATTTCTGTGAAATTAGCATCTTGCACTGAGCAGAGAATAAAGATCCAGTCAGAAAAGATCTTTCCTGCCAGAATAATCTGTCATCCCTACCTGAAATAGTGCCAGTCTACACTGGTATCAGTCATTTTAAAACTGCAAACACTATCAGGCATTTGTTACACACACTCTCTCACATTCACCCTTAGGCAGGCACCAGGTGAAGACAGAAATATACGCGCCCGTGTTCCCACTTCTACTGCACTTGTCAGGAGTGCAGATATGGGACAGCGATGATTTGTTTTGAGGCTATCCTGTTTAATCTCATGAAACTTCCACTCGGGGAGAAATAATGGGGCTGTCAGCGGACGGCGGACGGCGGAGTACAGCGGACGGCCTCGAAAAATCATCAGGGAGGGCGTGAGGGGATGAATGTTTCACTCGATTGGGGAGGGCGTGAGGGGATGAGTGTTTCACTCGATTGGGGAGGGCGTGAGGGGATGAGTGTTTCACTCGATTGGGGAGGGCGTGAGGGGATGAGTGTTTCACTCGATTGGGGAGGGCGTGAGGGGATGAGTGTTTCACTCGATTCGATCAAGATGATCGCTGTATTTATTTACAGTTTTTCTCAATTGTTTACACACGTTTTCTTAAAGCATACCTATTTTTTCAAAAGTCTAAACACAAATCAAAAAACACACACACAAAATGCAAAACCCCACAAATCTCCTGCAAAATCAAACTTTGCCTTCAAAACAATGTTATGGCTTCTCAAAATGGTATTTTGTGTTCGAATGACACAGACCATCACATGAGGAGACATTTCTAAGAACCAATTGAACACTGATGTGCTGAATGGAAAACATTACTGTGAATGGAAAACACTAGTATGAATGCCTTATCAGGAGAATTACGCCTTTGCATGTTCAGTGTTACATTTACTCCTGTTGTAAAATATTACCGTGTAATGTTTTTATACTCAAATATCAAACAACACACAAATACACAGTAACAACAAAAATATTTCTGCATTTTTTCGCAAAATACTGTAGCCTAGACATCACAGCAAACACAACTCGATGTGTAAAATGATTTGTACAGAACAAACAATAGAAAATAGGCCTGTACAGTAAAGAAAAAAGAAAAGAACTAGGCTGCATCCTGTCTTTGGTTCCTGTTCCATGTTGTGTAGTGTGTCCAGGAATGTGACGGGCAGTGTTGTAGGGGCCAAGGGTGGCGTGGTGATGGAGGATGCCGTGGTGGTTGATGGCCAGGGACTTCAACGATGACACGCTGACCGATGACATTTCTGCCCCGGTGCCTTCTTTTGGCAAGGTTAAAACCCACCTCATCAATGAATATGAATTCATGCACCACTGCAGCTGCATCTAGCTCAAGAGCTCTCTGAAACAGACAACATGACAATATCAGAAATAGACCTAGGGTGGTCAATACAGTATTGTGAAACACTGTAAAAAAACATTGGATTACAATACAGTAATGTGTCAGTGCTGATAGGATGCAATCAGTTGTGGGAATGTATAGGACTTACCTGCACATAGTCATAGCGTAATTCTTTGACTTTTTCTGTGTTTCTGTCAAAAGGCACCCTGTACACTTGCTTCATTCTCACGGTATTCCGCCGTAAAACACGGTCCAGTGTGGATAAGCTCACTGTATCAATGTTTTGGAACATGGCTTGATCTTCAATGATTCTATTTTGTATTTGTTTTAGTGTTATTGCATTATTTTCGAGAACCATATTGATAATTGCAGTCTCCTGTTCAGCCGTCAAAAGACATCCTCTCCCACCACGCCGTAGTAAACTTTCAGTTCTGCAAAAGATACAAATAAAATACTCTAAATGCAAGAAAAATACTATGCAGTAACAATACTGTAGATTACTGTATTGACAAAGTAGGAATACAGTTCTCAATCTCATACGTACATACTGTAAAACATACTTTGTTTACAGTACTACGGTCCACTTGCAACACTGTATTCTGCAGTAATCATTGAGTACTGTATTGATATGCAGTACTACAGTAAGGCGAGTAGATTTCTTACCCATTCTCATTTCTGAAAGTCCGAATGATGGATGCAACTGAGAATCGGCTCAAGAACCCTCTGGCCAGCCTCCCTCATGGTCAAACCATGGTTGACCACATGGTCAACCACAGTGGCCCGAATCTCATCAGAGATAATGGCTCTCCTTCTTGCTCTTCCTCTTCCTCGTCCTCCTCTTACTCTCACTCCTCTGCCTCTCTGATCGCCTCTCTCTTCAATGTTGACATCCATTGCTCTCCAAACCAGGAGCTCATCTGTGGGCCTTTTATTGCTCAAGCTCTGATTGCAAATTGAACAACAGGCTTGGAAATGTAAGTTTAGCCATTTGAATGGCAGTGTGTTCCATGTGAACGCAAAGAGATTCTATTCATGAAGATTGTGCAAAATAGAGAGAATTGTGTGTAGTGTTTTGAAAAAAGTGTGCTTTAGAATTGAAATTTGAGTGTAAAGCAGGAAATGTGCTTGTATTTCAGCAGAATTGGTTTGGGGAGTTGGTACATGAGTTTTAGGTTGTGGTCATTGTGTCTTTAAGTTCCAGTGTTTTTTGAGAAAAACTGTAATCCTCATCTCCCACAGTCCTACAAGGTGAGAAGAAAACCGCTACAAAGAGGGTTGGTGTTATACAACCCATCCCCGTTTCCTTGTTTCCCTATTTACACGCAAGATAATGCTCCGATACAAGAACACCGCCACCGCGCAAACCACCCACCGACATCGCGCTGTGGAAGGACTAATGGCGCTCGTGCGCACATCGCACCGATTGTTCTTGCGGTTTCCGGCCAGTGCGTTCGGCTCAAGCACACAGTGACAGTGGGAGGAGTGGAAGGAGGTGCAAGGAAGGGCCGATCCTCCTTTTAAACAGCTCCAACATGCCAGCGTGCTAACCTGAGGCAGCTCAGGTGTGGTGCAATGCGTTTTTTACGCCCATTATGGCGGCAGACTGGTACCTTGGAGGAGAGTGTGGTTCGGCTCTCGTATACCTCCCAGGCATTATTCACTCTGCCTTTATGAGTAACAGTATTTTATTGTTGGAAATAAATTGGCAGAAGGCCTCACTCATGTCCAGTTTAGTCGGCAGTGTGGTATAATGGGTAATGAACTGGGCTTGTGACCTGAAGGTTTCAGGTCTGATTCCCAGTTAGGACACTGCCGTTGTACCCTTGAGCACAGTACATAACCTGCATTGCTTGAGTTCCCCATGGTCTAAATGGACACTACATCAAAATGAGGAAGTCTGCTCTGGATAAATGCCTGTAACAGGCTTTCCTTTTTTTTTTTTTTATTCGATCACCACCAAGCGCAGTGGCTCCACCTGATCCCGTGCCATATATTTGAAAATCTCTGAACAGAGGATTTTGGAATGAACTGAGCCAACGAGTAAAGATTTGAGCGTGTTCGTTAGAAGGGATAAACACTGTAAAGGACTCTATGGCGCCTCATTGGCGGGAGGCAAATTATATAATCAGTTTACTGGCTCAATTTAATTGGCTTAGGGGGGCCCATTTCAGAATGGATCCTTAGTGACTTCCCAAAAGCACTTTTAGTGGGCTAGAAGTTCCCAGTAACTAGACATCATTTACACTGACGTCTCTATACACTGTGTAATAGCTTTTTATTGCTTAGTCTTTATTTTTAATTTTTTCTTCCTTTTTTGTTTCATTCATTTTTTTTGTTTTCTCTAATTTTACGTGAAGTACATTGAGTTGCAATTGCTTTATGAAACGTGCCATATGAATAGAAAATTTGATTGATTGCTGGATTAACTTGACGCCTGGCCAATGGACAGCCTGTATGGCAAGGGGTATCCGTTGTTATCCGAAAATAACTGGTTTAGAAGCAGGCTTATTCTCCACCCTAGTTAATTCAATAAAACAAGGTTTTGATTGAAGACCATAATTCGGTCAACAGTAGAGCTGGGGTGATGGTGCTGTGCAGGAACGAAAGCCTGGGCCCGGCTCTGCACCAACCCTTCTGGGATGAGATTGGACACTGTGTAAACATCACAGAGCTATGCTCATATGGAGATTAGCCGGAGAGCAGACAATACATACTAAATGCCTAGAATAAATGCACCGGCATGTGTTGAATTTGCAGATTTAACCAGTGGTGGCCAGGCTCTGTAGATTGCATGAGCAGAAACAAGGAGAGAAAGCGTTTTTCTGCTAATGGCCGTCGCTGCGCTATGCCTAGCATATCACCCCCCTGCACGTCGCCAACACATCATGCAATCAACACTGATGACAGCGTGACGCTGGACATCTCCAGCCCGCAGGAACTACCTGCGGAGAAACGTTTAGCTCTGATGCTAACACTGGTACTGACTGTATTGATGGCATTTAGCATAGACAGCGAGAGAGTGAGAATGAAGAGACGCGGGTCATTTGTCGGCGATGGGAACAACGTGCCGGCTGCATGAGGATTCATCCGTACCGAATGCTTGGGTCTGTATGCAGCTCAGGCCCATCGGTGGTGAAAGCGTACTTCACGCGCCGGGGGGTTTTGTAAATGTGTGCTGGGCTCATTTTCACGGCTCTTTTCCAGGCTCTCACATGGCTTGATGAATTTACATTCACAATGCAGAGCATTGCCAAATTCTTTCCCATTTAAAAAAGGTCAGTATGACTTTCAATGTTAAGTCTTATAATAAACGCAGTTATATAACTTATATTACAAATTCAACAGACAACATAAAATACAAAACAATACCGCCACCTACCTTCCGGTGCTTTGAAACTTTCTGCATTATATTTCATTATATTTATATTAGCTTTGACAAAAAAAAAGAAAAAAAGTTGTAATTCTCACACGGAGAGATCAAAAACAAAAAAAAATCCTTTTTTTTTTTTTTTAAACTAATTTTTAATGCCATGGCTGAAGATACGCTCTACGGGGGGGGGGGGGGGGGGGGGGTGGGGGGGGAATCGTCCGGGATGAAAACATAATGTGTACCGTTCTGGCCCAAGAGAGCCAGCCACAATGACAGGAGAAAAAGTGTTTGTGTGCGTGCGTGCGTGCATGTGTTTGCTGTGTGTGTGTGTGTGTGTGTGTGTGTGTGTGTGTGTGTGTGTGTGTGTGTGTGTGTGTTAACATTTAGGTGTTTTGTGCGTACACAATATGCAAGTTTGCTTGGTTGCGGCATGCCGACATTTTTAATGCATGTACACATATTTACTACAATACAGGAGAAAGTGCACCTTTTTTCTCGACTTCACCTGTTGTAGTGACCACATATTTGCTCTTCTTCTGGTGACCATGTTTTTTTCACATGTATGTCTGCCAATTTAAATGGCTGGACTGTTCTGAACACGGCCAATGTACCACTTCGGAGGCTAGTTTTAACTATGTTTTCAGTAATCCAGGCCTCCCTCTCTCTCTCACTCTCTCTTGCTCCCTCTTTCTTACACTTCTAATAATACAGCAGACAGATTGAAAGTATTACACAACTATCATAAACACACCGTTCTGATCAGTAAAAAGCCTATCTGTCGAACTCCCCCCCCCCAAGTGACACACACCGTAAAAATCAGCTCAGCATGGGACGTTATACAGATGTTATCTCTGTGTCTTTAATTCACCATTAAACCATAATGTTTTTTCATTTGTTAAAATGTGACACAGTATTTCATCTGTTAAAATGTGACCCAGTATGTGACACTGACACCTGAGTGTTTTCTGTAATGGAATACAGTCTTTGGTTTTTTTCTCACTGGTCAAACAAAAAATCCTGCTGCCATATTATGAAGCTGAAGTCCTGAAGGCCGTTTGTGCTGTTTGTGCCGGATCTGTTAATTTAAACATATCATGAATATCAGTCTACAACTGCCAATGGATTCAGAATGCCAATTACAAGCAACTTACAAAGAATATGACAGTGAGAATGCGTTAATAGTCCTTGTGCTGCATGTTCACAATTTGATTCAATTGCACCCACCCAAAAACACACACACACACACACACACACACACACACACACACACACACACAAACCTTTCTTCTACATTAAGCAGTCGCTAATGACTAATGGCTCAGTACTGTAATGCACTTTAAAATTATCCTATTTAAATGTCAAGTGCACATTCTTGGCTTTTGCCTGTTAGTCTGAGTCAAACTGAATAATTAGAGAGGTGGAAATAGATTAGAATTATTTACCAACCATCACCCCCTAACCCCACCTTCTCACAACCAATCACAAAGAGAAGCAGAAAAAAACAACCGTTTTTGAGGAAGTACACTAGAGATAGCTGGAGGTGGAAGCCGAGAGCTTGCCCTTATTTTATAATCATTTAAAATCCTGCTTTGGGGTCCTTTTGCGTGATTAACGAGCACAAACATTTTAATAATGATCACCCCGTCAGCACACAGTGCCTGTTTTGCACTTTCTCTACTTTTAGACACTTCAGATGAAATAACTGTCATTATAACATCGTTGTCAATGACAATAGCCAGTGGTTTTTAAGTGGTCTCTTTGAACTTTGACCATATAAAAATATTATAATCAATGATTGGGAGGCACACTAAGGCACTGCAATGCTGCAACAGGGCGATTTCAATGAACTGAAAACTAATCTAAAGCAGTGTGGTGATGCTCGCTGAAAACTGACAGTCCAAAACCTGTCACCTGCCATTAATTGCTCATAAGATCACTGCATGGGTTTAACTAGCTGACTTGACTGGGCATCTATTGCACACATTGTAGTCAAACTGCTTTAAAAGACTCCTATAGCAGTAGTGTGTAGCTACTGTTTTCATGAACATCATTCCATAATATGTCCAAAACCTGTAAATAAGTGTGTTATGTGAGTAAGTAATCTGTACATACAATGCAATAACAGGTATTAGAACCACTTAAGGTAACGTATGAAAGTATTTTTTAAGAGTTAGTATAGATTGCTTAGTCCTAGAATATGAACCTGCTGCTCCCCACATTCTCACGACTCAAGTCATTCATGAAAGGAGATTAAAATAATTCAGCATAAAATAAATCGCATTCCCCTCCACAGGCTAGCTATTGCCTGGAGCTAGTGTTGGAGGAAAACACCAGTGACTAACAAAATATATATGCATTTTTAACAGCCTGAAAGGAAAAACAAGTGTCAGCAGCAGGCTACAATTTCAAGTCAATCACAAGGATGCTACAGTGGAAATACAAAATGAAATTGGGCAAAAAAAAACAAACACAAAAAAAAAACAGGCCTGAACCCCCTAGAAGCAAGCAATTGAGGTAAAAAAAAAATTTTTTTTAAAAACTCTGCTAATTCTCTGATTAGTTAAGGTTTAAGAATTCATCTGTAAGAGAGCTTGGCCCTTACCACCAATATCTCGGTCTTATCTCAATTCAATAAAAGAACATTTTTCAGAGATAGGATTTTTTTTTAAAAATAGCTTGTCCAGTGGAAACCACAGATTTTTTCCAACCTGCAGAGGAGAATCTGGTGGTGCCAAAGGCATGTAAAGAAATACATACAGCCACAATCCAGGGAGAGAAACATGTCATTCATTACTAATGCAAGGACTGTCTCAGCACTATGGCGCTTCCTATACCCATGATTGAAACATCTCTTGCACATTGTTAGCCTGTAAAAAAGAAGAAAGCTGTTGAGCTACATGTCTTTCAGGGATCATTGTAAAATATGGAAGGTTTGAACTAGGTCTGTAATTGAAGAGAGTTTTTACAAACCTCACTAAGTCCAGTTTTCATAAACCATACTTTTTGATGTGGGGATAATTTTACTGCTAAATGGTTAGATATTTACAATTTTACTTTTACACCATTATTCTTAGGGATGTAATTTTTCATGCAAAAAAACTCCACTAATTTAAAATAAACAAAACCGTTGATTTTCTCAAAGTAAAGGCAGTAAAAGTGGGTGAAAGAGTTTTGGAAAAAAAACTCTTCAATTTAACAATTGATTAGGATGCAAATTTCCTGAATAGTGGCTTGATTTCCGCCACTTTAAAGAATGTCGGAACATAGCCTGATAACAATGAATAATTTATTATGTCCAGGCGATAACTCCTACACTAGCTTTGTGGATATGGGGTCTAGAAGGTAGGTGGATGATTTGCAAGTGGAAACCCGCTTCTCAATCCCTCCCTGGTCTACAGCCAGCATTATAAATCCGTTTCATCCTCCAACATCTTTTCTTCTCTTCCCTATCAGTTCTCACAACACTATCACAAGACACGAATTGCTGAAATTAGACAGAAATGTTATTTTTTACATGGCCTCCGTTTGTTCACACACAATGTACTTAATCAACAGAACAACCTGACCCGATGGCTATATATGAACATATGCAAATTTGTTTTTGAATGATCCGCTAAATAATAACACCAAGAATAATTAAGCAAATACCAATCATCCTGAACATAATGTTACAGGAGACGGTACAAACACACATTGCACCAGTTATGTCGATCAAACAGGCAGTATGAAGACAAATTCAATAGCCATGATTGCTAAAAATAAATACATAAATAAATATTAAAAACAGAGAACCTCTTTCCGAACTAAACATGATAAGCACGATGGGCGTGAGTAAATGAGGTCCTACTTTAAGTGCCACCCTAAAACCTTGCCAGACCCATTCATGTGGTTAATGGCAAAATGTCAAAGACAGAGTAAAGAGTAAAAGAACGAATTCCGCCAACAACATTTGTTTAAGACAAAAAAATGCAACCAAATTGCCAGCTTTCAAAAAGTAAGTCCACCTTGTTATTTAATGTCTGGTCTGAATCCCTGTGGTTTGATCTTATATGAAACGAATCCCTCTGAACTTAATAAATATAACTACCAGACAGTGGCAAGCTAGCAAGCAAAATTCCAAAATTGCACAAGATTGCATTGCGCTAGCTATTTGCATCTGAGGTTATTGGTCCGCTGCTAGATCGATTTTTTCCAAACAAATCGAACAAGACAGCTAACATTTAACGCATTTATAATGAGCTAACTAGCTGCATAAGCTAATTAACGGAATTTCAGTAATGTTCGTGTAGTTGCAGAATCGGTTATGTTTACTTCGGCTACGAGACCTTCTGCGCTCTTGTGCCAGCTGGATCCATACCATAGACTGTAGAAAAAAGATCAATACCTATCATCCAACACAGTTCAGTGTGTTCCAGTTAAAACCATAGATGGTTAAAACTAATTTATGAAAGTTTTTCTTGTCTATTGAAAAACTGTACGCGTTCCACTAATCATAGTCATGTTGAGTCATATGTTGTCCAACCAGAGTCTAGTGTTGAGATGAGTTAAACAACTTTAACAAATATAACTTATATGTATTGTGGGTATAACTGGGTTGAAAATATGACTTAAAAACCCTTAGTTTGGTAGCAGGAGCTTCTCCATTACAGCCTCTGGGAACGTAGTAGCGGACGGTCATAGAGCGGTCGCAGTGTGCTGGTAGGTTGGTTGCAGCAACAACTGCGCTCCTTCCACCTCTCCAGTTTCACGCTTGACAAGCCTTTGACAAAATCTGCACGTGTTGCTCTCCTCCATGTGTGCCCTCCTGCGATCAAATATTCCAACGTCTATTCATTTGGACACTGGTGGAAATTAATAAAATGTATATACTTGTTGTAGTCGACCGATTTGAAAGATGTTTGAGAATTGTCCGCCTGTGCGAAGTTTCATCCAAATCGTATCAGAACTGTAGGTGCTAAGATTATTACAGATGGACAGACAGACAGACACATGAACATTAGTGATTACTATACCCCCACTCGCAGCATTATGCATGGGTGGGTATAATGAGAATTCAGCCCAATTTGCCCGAAGAAGAAGCCCTACACTGCAGTCTCAGCCTGGCCCATGGTGCACCTGCGGGATGACGATTTTGGAAGCTGATGTGGCCATCCTCATCGTCACCATCACCTCTGACTCACCACAGACACCTGAGGGTTGTTTTGCTAAGGGCTTGGTTTCTCCTGCCTGCATTGAGTCACTTCAGTTTAGATTTAATTGTGTTAATTAAACCTGTTTGGGCGAATTATGTTCACCTGCTAAAAGCTTTCCTTAACTGGAAAAAATCAAATACTTACTGGACTTGAACAAAAAAAAGTATACTATATATGTATGTATTCTTATATTGTGTGTCTTGTAACTATGGATATTCATTTTGATATATCCTTTCAGCTTACGTATTCCTTAGGACATTCATATTTGATTCTGTATATAATTATTACGGTAATATTTTATTTTAAGGTTCCGTTATAAAGAATCTGTAAACCATTAGTAAATGATCTATTAACCATTTATAAAGTTTTCTAATAATGCCTTATTATAAGAACTCATATTTGTAAAGCATTACTCAATAGTTCATATGTGTGAAATCATTTATAGTATATGACGCATTCATAAATTAAACTGCACCACATAAACTAAAGTGGCCACAGTTTATTAGGTATTCATATGAATTAAGTACACATTAGTTAGTAGGACATAATAACTCATATTTGTGAAGCATTAGTTTGATATACAAATTCTTTATAACGGAACCATTATTGCTGGCTCTTTTTTTGTTATTTTATGGTGCTATTGCATGCTTCAAGTTGTATCTTGGTGCAGTGTAGGTGCAGCATAGGTCCAAGCCTTCCCACCCACTAATTATCCAATTCCCCGCATGAGAATGTAGCTAAGGGAACACCACAGGCAAGTGGAGCTATTAGTTAGGCAGCATTTGATTTAACTGTCTTGCTGGGCCGCCGTCCTATGCATAAGATACGTACTGCGCGTAGGGCCCCACCTCCCTCGAAAGGGCATCTTCTTTCTGCAATCACAATCTTAAATACTGGCTTAAAGTATGAAAGCGTAGCAAAAAGATGGTGTAATGGAGTTCATGCCTTCACACAGGGTCATCCCGTCCTATATGCATGATACATATAATATGTTACAGGGCCCCCGCCTCCCTTGCAATCGCACTCTCAATCACACCCCACACAACCCCCAAGCCCCCACAATCCCCTCCCCCCCGTCCACAATCGCAATCTCTCCACCTTGCACCCCTGCCTTTACACAGGCTGTCTAAACAGACACTGAAAGCAGGCAAATGCACACACACACACACACACACACACACACACACACACACACACACACACACACGCCATCCACATTTTAAATGAAAGTGCTGTACAATAAAACACGTCTCACCCTCTACAGCCAAACAGTGACTGCATTACTATTCAATTCACAGGAGCCATACGGATGAGCCTTCTCCTCTGGGATGGAGAGGCTCCGATTGCTGAGGCAGGGATACGGATCAGCCTTCTCCTCTGGGATGGAGAGGCTCCGATTGCTGAGGCAGGGATACGGATCAGCCTTCTCCTCGGGGATGGAGAGGCTGCGATTGCTGAGGCAGGGATACGGATGAGCCTTCTCCTCGGGGATGGAGAGGCTGCGATTGCTGAGGCAGGGATACGGATGAGCCTTCTCCTCGGGGATGGAGAGGCTGCGATTGCTGAGGCAGGGATACGGATCAGCCTTCTCCTCGGGGATGGAGAGGCTGCGATTGCTGAGGCAGGGATACGGATCAGCCTTCTCCTCGGGGATGGAGAGGCTGCGATTGCTGAGGCAGGGATACGGATGAGCCTTCTCCTCGGGGATGGAGAGACTGCGATTGCTGAGGCAGGGATACGGATCAGCCTTCTCCTCGGGGATGGAGAGGCTGCGATTGCTGAGGCAGGGATACGGATCAGCCTTCTCCTCGGGGATGGAGAGGCTGCGATTGCTGAGGCAGGGATACGGATCAGCCTTCTCCTCGGGGATGGAGAGGCTGCGATTGCTGAGGCAGGGATACGGATCAGCCTTCTCCTCGGGGATGGAGAGGCTGCGATTGCTGAGGCAGGGATACGGATCAGCCTTCTCCTCTGGGATGGAGAGGCTCCGATTGCTGAGGCAGGGATACGGATCAGCCTTCTCCTCGGGGATGGAGAGGCTGCGATTGCTGAGGCAGGGATACGGATCAGCCTTCTCCTCGGGGATGGAGAGGCTGCGATTGCTGAGGCAGGGATACGGATCAGCCTTCTCCTCGGGGATGGAGAGGCTGCGATTGCTGAGGCAGGGATACGGATCAGCCTTCTCCTCGGGGATAGAGAGGCTACGATTGCAGAGGCAGGGATCTGTCTCTCGGCTTCGAACACGTTCTCACTCCCAACTCGTCAACATATGGACGCTTGGTCAGGACCCCTTGTCGTCACTTTTCAATGCACTGGGTACCCCTATAGCGTAATTTTTCTACGTGCAGGGTAGTCCGATAGACTTTCATGGAAGGTTGGGCGGGACCCTGGGAGAGACACTCTGCTGTAATTGGTTGTTAATCTAGCATCAACCTTTTCCAAACTCCTAAACATAACCTCACAGGAGTTCGGGCTCATGCCCGAACTGTTGAGATAGTGTCCCAGGGTCCCGCCCAGGTCCCTCCGGGCTATCCAATCTACCATCAACCTTCCACGAAAGTCTATCAGACTACCCTGCACGTAGAAAAATGATGCTCTAGGGGTACCCAGTGCGTTGAAAAGTGACGACAAGGGGTCCTGGCCAAGCGTCCATATGTTGACGAGTTGGGAGTGAGAATGTGTAGCGGCTTCATACCTCTGCCAATGAATTGAGATGTTCGGCCAAGAGTAGTTTCTCATTTGGCCCTGATAGCCGATTACCCGCATTTCTCTGCATTTGAATAGATCTCTATGGGAATTGGAGGGTGGGACTAGATTTAGCTGTACATTACACTGGAACAGTATGGAACACATGGTTGGCTAAATGGCTCTAAGTCATCAGGGGCTCACGTATCAAACAAGTCTTAAACCATCACCCTACTGCCAGAAATACAGTAGATATGGATGGATAACTTGAAGGGGTTCTTTTCCTGACTTATTTTTCATTAGAGTTCAATAAGAAAATTTGTCAGGAGAAACAACCCTTAAAGTGATCCATCCATATCTACTACATATCTGGCAGCAAAGTTATGGCTTAAGGCTTGTTTGATACGTCAGACCCTTGATGACTTAGAGCCATTTAGCGAACCATGTATTCCATACTGTTCCAGTGTAATTTACAGCTAAATCTAGTTCCACACCCCAATTCCCATAGCGATCCATTCAAATACAGTGACGTTATAGTGTCGCTTGTAAGAGTACCAGAAAATAATATATCAAGAGTCTTTTGATGTTGTTGGGTCACAGACATCAGGAAGGCATGGCATACAAAGGATATGCGACCAAATATTTAAAATTATGATGTTATTTTATATATAAATGCAGGGGTGCCAAAAATTGTGGCACACGTGGCTTTGTTAAATATAATTCTTTCTTGATGAGGGATTTTTTTTCTCATAATAAATTTACTTCAATTAAAGGTTGGGTTTTTGTCACTTTTTCAGTGTGACATTAAGCTAATTCACCAAACGGTGGATTTTTTATAACCCTTTTTACTCATCTTTACCAGGGATGCCAATAAACACTGTGTATATGTAGCATAATATATCTCAGAGGCAGTCCTTTGTTAGGCCTTTATCAACAGTCTCTCTCTCTTTCTTTACCTCTCTCACTCTCTTTCACTGCCGCTCAGCAGTTCATCTGTTCTTCATTACTATTCCTTAGTCTCCCCTGTGTGGCTCACACTCTGTGTTTTAATTACGCTTTACAAGGGCCACCATCTGCATTACAAAAAAACATGGATTAGTCATTACTGACTCACAAAGTTATTCATGAACACCTTAGAATATGGTTCACTTATTAGTGTGCAAATAAATTCTGTTTGAATATTCACAAGAAGTGTATTGAGCGCACAGTTATATAGATATATATAGAGGAATATAGATTCAAACATGTACACCTGCGTCGCTATTTCACGTTTAGATAAACAACGGCTGCCAAAACAATAACACTTTTATATGTTACCAGTCAGTTTTGTATGTTGCCTCAGCACAGCAAGATGTTAAGTGTCAATTCAAATCTAGGATTATGTATATACCCCCAAAATGAATTTATCAGGTTAAAATATGCAGATTTGATCAGATTTGATTTTCAACACTGAACATTTATTGTGAGTGGCAGTAATCACTCTAACCGGTGTCCCGAGGTGGGCGGAGTCAGCAGTAAGGCAGAGGTTAGGACATCCCTAAATCCCACAGTCCTCTGTAGGACCTGTACATGTTTGATTAGAATGTGCCTGCCCTGAGTGCCCATGCATCCAGCAGCCAAGTTTAGAGCTTTTGTGTAAGATCACATCTTATGTGAATAGAATGTTCATAGCAATAACTACTGGTAAATGAAAGCAATAGAGTTCACCGACTCTTTTTAAAAAGAAAACATTCCAAAGAAACCTGCTCTTCAAAAGGTTAATTGAGCAGTGATGGAGGTCAGGAAATGAAAAAAAGCCAATAACACAACTTGCATAATGTGCAAAGGAAGAACTATAGTGAACTGAGCTGTTGTTTTCCTGGGGGAAAGGAGAGTGTGTATCGCTGCTGTCCAGCTGCTGTCCAAGTCCCTCCTCCAGGGAGGACATAAACCATGATGTCTCTCTCTCTCTCTCTCTCTCTCTCACACTTTCTCTCTTTCACACACACAAACACACATGCACTCATTATTGTTATTGAATTAGCAGCATACTTTAGGACTGACTTGATTTCTTGTGCAGCATTTGCCTTTTTGTATTGATTGAATGTTGAACAGTGGGAGAGACTTTAGACTTTATTCAAAAAGCCACCAAAAAAGAGCACGTGTCTTCCATGTATCATTTGGACAATACAATGAACAGCTATTAAAAAATCTAGATAGAACTGTTAATTGTGTGTGTGTGTGTGTGTGTGTGTGTGTTGTGTGTGTGTGAGAGAGAGAGAGAGAGAGAGAGAGGTAGTATCTGAGACACACACACACTGTTCATGTTCATCATAAATCCTTAGCCCTTGGAGGAGTGTGCGAGGGCTCTTTTGGCTCCACCTGCAAAGCCTGAAAGCAGGCGAGCCATAAGCCCGCTCCCCGGCGGGAACCTGCAGGTGCAAAACCTTCTGGATGTGATGGGAATACCAAATAGGGCAAACTCCTGGCAAATTGAAATTAAGTTTAAGTTTAAGTTCATTGGGATTTAAAGTGCATTTTACCCAAAGGTTACAATACACTGTGCAAAGCAATTAAAACAAACACACAAAATCACATGATAAAAACAACAAAATTAAAAAAAATGTTCTATAAAAACGCAAGAGCAAAAAAGTGAGTTTTAAGTCTTGTTTTAAAAGTAGAGACTGACTCTGCATCCCGGACATGGGCCGGCAGACTTCCACAGAAGAGGGGCTCTATATGAAAAGGCTCTGCCACCTACTGTTTTTTTTATTTATTTTTGGGACCACAAGATGTCCTGCGTATTGGGAGCGGAGAATACGTGTGGGAACATAAGGTGTGAGCAGGTTGGAAAGATATAAAGGGGCTATACCATGAAGTGATTTATAAGTCAACAGCAGTACTTTAAAATCAGCTCTAAATTTGATAGGTAGCCAATGAAGGGATGCAAGGACAGGGGTAATGTGTTCTGATCTCCTAGTTCTGGTCAAGATTCTTGCAGCTATGACCGAGGACAGAGCCCTGTGGGACCCCATATTTGACCCTAGGGATGTATTATTGAGATGAACAAACTGAAATCTGTTTGTTAGATACGACCTCAACCATTGGAGAGCTTTTCCACAAATTCCTACACACTTATTAAGTCTATGTAAAATAATTTCATGGTCTACAGTATCAAATGCTGCACTGAGATCAAGCAAGACAAGGACAGATGTTGATTTCTGGTCTGAGGCTGAAAGAATGTCACTAAAGACCTTAACAAGGGTTGTCTCTGTGCTGTGATGGGGCCTGAACCCAGACTAAAGACTTACATAAATATTATTAATCTTCAGAAAGGTGGTGAGTTGTTTAACTACAGCCTTTTCAAGTATTTTAGATAAGAAGGGAAGATTGGAAATAGGTCTGTAGTTTTTGAGGGATTCAGGATCAAGATTTGGCTTTTTTAGTAGAGGCTTGATGACAGCAACTTTCAGTGGGTTGGGTACACAACAAGAGGAAAGAGAGCAGTTAATAATGTTAAGCAAGGGTGCACCCAATAGCGGAAGGAGTTCCTTAAGTAATGTGGTTGGTAAGGGATCCAAAAGACAACTTGAGGATTTGGAGGACATTACAAACTTAAAAAACTGTTCATGGGATATAGGCAGGAATGCTTCAAGGGTCGCTACACAATTTGGCTCCTTCCAGCCTTGTTTCTGTAATGATGAGTGCAAGGGGAAATCGGTCAGCGTAAGTGTGAGATTCGCAGGAAGCGTGTCTTCTATTCCAGATGTGCCAGTAATTTCATTTATAATGGTTTCTATTTTACCAGTGAAGTGTGTCATAAACTCCTCACAAGTGAAATGAGTGGGAGCATTTTTACACAGTGATGATTGGCTTTTTGTAAATTTAGCAATGGTATCAAATACAAACTTGGGGTTGTTCTTATTTACTTCAGTAAGGTTAGGGAAGTGAGCCTTTACCGGTTGCACGTGGGGTCTGACTGCTGGTGTAGCCTGGAGGAGAAGCCTCATTTAGGGGAATGTACTCCTCAGGCTTTAGCCATGTTTCAGTGAGGGAGAGCGGATCAGGATTATAATCAGTGATTAGCTCATTAATAAAAATTGCCTTTGTGGTCATGAGAAGAGGGGATGGAGACTGAGGTATGAGGTCTGATGCTAAAAGACTGTACAAGTGAATACTGGACATAGGAAGTCAATAGTTGTCATAATTAAGGGCATAGGTTAAGTTCCGAGAGAGCAAGTGAGCACCAGTATAGCTGGGGTGGAGCCTGTCACGTGTCAGCAGGTGAGGTTTGTCCCCAGAAGGTTGGCTAGTTATTCGCATAGTGCAAATTATGAGAGGAGCACCAGTTTAAGAGCCACCGGTTAAGGGAGGTGAGCCTGCTGAGAATCTCATCACCCCTGCGGACAGGCAGTGGGCCAGAGAAGATTACCTGTTTGCTCAACTTCTTTGCCTGCTTATAGACAGAGGCAAAATTTTACTTTGGAATCTCTGATTGCCTCATGCGAACATCATTAGTGCCCACGTGAATGACAATCTTTGAAAAACGTTTCTTGCCCTTAGTCATAACTTTTAAATTGGTCTCTATATTAGGGGCTTCAGCAACAGGAAGACAGGTTACAATCGCAGTAGGAGACTCAAGTCGAACGTTCCTCAGGATGGAATCCCCTATCACCAATGCCTGTTCAGTAGGCGAGTCGCTAAGAGAATGAAGGGGGTCACTGAGGGGGGGGAATACCTGTTTGAGGTGCGATTTATTAAACAATTTTATGTAATTTTATGAAGGCTTTCACACGTTAAAGTACTACTGTACTACTCGTGGGAAATACAGATTTAATAATGGATTGTACTTTCAAAGTTAAGTAGTGCCATGAGGCATGGGGTGGCAAGCTCACAAATTTGGGACAGGTGAATACAGCAAGTGACTCCTCTCCTTGGTGCTGACAATCCTACAGCCTTGTCCATGGAACTGAAAACACCCTGTGTAATTCTGGCAGGAATCAGTCTGTTTACCTGTCACCTGTTGACATGTAGACGGACGAATTCCCGCCGTAATCTTTTACTTGGCAGTCCGGCTGTACCAGCCCTGCTGAGAACCACAAAGAAGAGCTAATTTACAGTGCACCGACTTAAATGCATCATTCAAATTATATCATTATGTCCTCTCAGTAATATCCCTCTTTAAAAACATGCGCTTAGAATCTGCAATTTTTGAAGCTGTGTTCTCGTGATGTGATGGAATGTTTCTGCTGGTCTCGAATGTACTCTCGCGCAGTATCAATTCAGCATTGTGGCCCAAGTGATGAGACCCTACAGATCATCCACGAGAAGGTCAATGAATTCATTTGAAAATGACGGACGTCTCGTTGCCAAGCGAATACCAGGAATGATGAACTCAACAATGGTGTTAATCAATGGCCAAACGCAAAGGCCCCCGTTGTTGAACATCTGCCCGACAAGCCCAGTGGAGATGGCTGCAAATGAACGTCAGCAATTAACAAGGCTTCTGCAGGCCTCTGTCAGACCAAAAAAACAGGACTTTATAATATTTTTTATACATATTTTTATAGCTGCATTCATGAATACAGTGGCAGATACAGAAGAGGGTTACGGAAACTGCCGTTTAAATGTAGATGCCTTATGAATGCTGTACGCATATATGTTGCAATATGTGTTTGGTGTTGCGGTTCTTAGTGCAGGGATGGCAACGTAGCAGAATGGTTATGGAACTGGGATTGTAACCCCAAAGTCGTAGGTTCAATTCCCAGATGCGACGGTGCCGCTGTACCCTAGAGCAAGGTGCACAGTCTGTATTACGTCAGTAAATATACCGTTGTAAAAATGCATTACACGCAAAATAATGTATGATAAGTCATTCTAGGTATTCTGGACTGTTTGCTGTTGAAATGAAACAAATTGTTTTGACTAATGTATGACATGTACATTTAAATCCGACTTATTTGGACTTTAATATTTGGTTTATTTTATTTTAGCTTATTTTTTCTTTATCGGTCTGTTTTGTTATAAAGAAAATTCAGCTATGCTGTTGTGATACGAAAAAATCTGTTTTAAACAAATGTATAATGTGAACATTTAAATTTGAGTTGGGAATTGGGGCGGGACGTTTGATAAGCAGGCTGCTTTTTCCCGTATCCCTTTTCGGCAGGTACTGTGTTTGTTCAGGGTAATTACAGAAATTGTGATGAAGTGTGACTATATGCGTGCCGAAATAAATAAATAAATTTAAAAAAAAAAAAAAGGTAAGAGCTGTAATAAAATGTAAGGCACTGAGAATGTGCAACTGAATCCATTTCACTCTGGTTTCCAGATTCAGTCCATTGTGTGAGTTGTAACAAAGATGAGAATTAGCATGATGCCATCGCCAGCTTGCGACACATCAAAATGCTAAACTGGACTGAGCCGCAAGCCTTTTCACAAAGAACAAAGTGCTTAAGCAGTATGTCAGGAAGAGGGATTGAAGCACGGCTCCATGCCAATGCATATCTCATTTGAAAGGCAAGCATATTCAAGTGACTTACTAGCCTTGTTTAACAGGCCATGGATTCCTAATTTAATAAATCGTTTGGCTTGGTGGAAAGGGGGGGGGGGGGGGGGGGGGTGGTTTATATATAAATGAAATTTATATATATAAATGATATTATGTTTAATTTTGAGTGGTTTATATATAAATGAAGCTCCATCTTTAGCTTTCTGCGGTCAGCTTTATTTAATAATGCTTTTATTGCCATTCATCTGCCTGTAGAAAATAAGAATTCAGACTTATACCGCAGAGGCAAGGCCAATGAGATCAACCTTATGAGGGCATTGAGTGTAATTGCTTGCAAGGTCTTTTATGGTCATATGCGGCATGTGTTTCTATTTAAAGAATTAGTTCAGCCTCTTATTTTCACTAAACTGGTTCAGTCCCAGCTCGGTGCTGTATTTTTCTCTCTGTTGGCATTGCACTCACTTAAACCACAATCCATCAATTGTAAAAATTAACAGCCACACAAAAATTTTTAGCATCGGTTCACATGGGGGGGCGGAGGGGGGGGGGGCGCGATCTGTTTTGGGATTTCATGCCAGTTTCTGCCCTTAATGTGAGTTGCTCTTTGATTTATTTACATTAACATTTTTGATAAATTTATTTCCTGCAAGTGCAGACCATGCATGTATCCTTTTGAAAAAATGTTTAAACATTTACTGCGGGCCAATACAGGGTTGAACCAGTCCAGCACTGCTGTATCACAAATTAAGCCATAAAAATCGGTTTGAACAAAACCCAAAGCACATTCTGATAATTAGCACATGCTCATTTATAGTGATGAATATTTTTACCATGGCAAAATTGGCTTCATTAGACTAAATTGTTTCTATTGATGATTCATAATTCCTCTTAGAATTCTTTTTAGAAGTTAAACTGAGAGTCGAGGCACTGACAGGCAGTTCCTCCCATTATCCACAGTTTTAGAGTTAGAAAAAGTACAAACAGAAACTAATGCCAATCACTG
The DNA here is from genome assembly GCA_029718625.1 of Synaphobranchus kaupii. Lineage (NCBI taxonomy): Eukaryota > Metazoa > Chordata > Actinopteri > Anguilliformes > Synaphobranchidae > Synaphobranchus > Synaphobranchus kaupii. Next base: position 11,452,457 of record CM056379.1, read on the forward strand.
ATGAAGTCAACAAGCTGAGAAAAGATGCTGGCCAGATGTTTTCAATAAGCTTCGCTCACACATTTTTTTTCCTCGTGCCACTGAGGATATTCGCGTTTTAAAAAGCTCAAATGAACTCATCTTTTGCATCCACCATAGAGATGAACGCCTCTTTGACTGTTAACAAAATATTGAAACACATTAAGACTGGCAGCAGTGGCTGGTTTCCTGTTGTGTTAGCGAAGCGATTAACCCCAAATGGTTTATCAGTGCACTGCACTTGTCATCCATATCAATTTCCATTAAACGGGAGTGCTTTTTATCAATACTTTTAGTGCTAGTTTATTAATGAAGCTATTACCTTTACTGACCTTGTAAAGGTAACAGCTTCATTAAAAAAGGTCTTCATTAACTTCACTTGTTTTGTAGGTTGAGAGTAAATGACCATATGAATTCTACACATTATATCAACATATTATAATGGGTAGTACTTTTTTTTTTTTTCCATTCATCCTTATTTGTTAAATTTTATTTATGCATTTAATACATATGTTATTAATCATTTATATGCAGTTAATAAACATACAGTTAATAATAACACATAGCAAATTGGAAGTAAACTGATAATAAGATTTTAGTTGTTTAGAGTTCATTTAAAATTTCTTGTTGGGATGTCTTACATACTTATGGGTGTTATCCCTGTTATTTAGTATCTTTGTACTTTAGCTAGTTTACAGACTTTAACCGTAAAATTCACATGCATTTTTTACAGTGTGTGGTTTGTCGTTGAACTGTAAGTGACAAATTGTTAAATAAAGTACCTTACCTTGTCCTGGTGTTGATTGTGTTAGGTGCCCTCCTAGAAGGGACTAAAAAACAAACGTGGTTATTGGGGAAAGGGGTCAATCTCTATGGGTTCCTGACATTACCATCTATAAGCAACGGAAACATTTCCTTATTTCCTGAGGATTTGGGTGATCTGTGCAGGGAACAGATGGGCAGACACATTTGGGGAGAGGAGGGTGATAATCTTCACAGTCGGAATTTGGCTTGACTCATGGATGACACTTTATGGTGCCATGAAATTTCTGTCATAAATGTGAATTCATTTTTACAAGCGATAAATCTGCCAGTGGCATCCCCATTTATGGTCATGTCGTGATCTGGTTCAATACCGGGCATCTAAATTACAACTGTGTGTACGTCAACAGCATGTTGAGTACATCTTACTCACCCTGAAAGATTTCACTTATCTTAATCTTGTGAGTGATTGTTGCTGCTGTAGCCCAATTCATTTTTCTTCTTTAAAATGAACCACTTTTGTCTTGCAACAATATAATCACACTGATGGGCACTTTCAAGCACTTCCAACTCTCATGATTTAATAACTTGTCTTCTACATAAGCGTTTGTCAGGTTTTTCGCAAGTGTGTATTCATGGCGTACAAAATGTCACCGTTTGACATGTATAAATTGAACCCTGGTGCTAATTTCTCTGTTTTGAATGCATAGAATTAATTCTGACATGTAGGTCAGGTTGGTGACAGACGGAGACATATTTTGGGTGGGTCTAAGAAATCATTGAACATGTTGACATTTATGCATGCAAAAACGTCACTTCCCTGCTTGGTCAATCACTGCGATAATCTGTGATTAAGGTAAGGTATATCATTTGCATAATAATAACTGAATGAGAAGTTGAACGTATGCACAAGGAAGCGATTATGTTGTACAAATAGTGCTTTTCCAGGTAATATGGGCGGCTTTTGTTGTTGTTGCCTTTTTGTTGTTGTTGTTGTTGTCAGGGTTAATCACCAGATTTGAGGCCTCTGCACCCTCACGACGGCGAGATAGCGTAGGGAAAGAGGCGAGAAAAGGACATCGCATGAAACCGCACAGAGTTTGACCGCTGATAAATCACTTCCAAAATGGCTGAGTTATTATCAGGAGAGAACAACCCCCGGATCTGCGCCTGACCCCTGACCCCCTCCCTCCTTGACACGCCCGCTATTGCCATCGACTGTCTAGGCAGAGATAATAGAAGTAATTACCAGGGATGAATGCGATGCCGTTTTAACGATTAGACCGCTCTTTACCTGAATGAAACTGAGCTCGTTCCCACTGAAAGAGCTCCTCTCCCTGGACCTCCCGCATTTCACTTCCTTCCTCTTTCTTTTCTCTCTCTCTCTTCGTTTATCTCTGCACGCCTCCACACGCTTTCCCTCTGTTTGTACAACCCCTTGTTCTCCTCCCACTTTGCTTTTCTCTCCATACTTCTGTCTCACTTTTTGTGCACAATAACCCTCTCTCTCTCTGTCTCTCAGTTCGTCACTCTGTAATTCTCCCAATAACCCTCTCTCTCTCTGTCTCTCAGCTCGTCACTCTGTCATTCTCCCAATAACCCTCTCTCTCTCTGTCTCTCAGCCCATCACTCTGTCATTCTCCCCTCTCTCTCTCTGTCTCCCAACCCCTCACTCTGTCATTCTCCCAATAACCCTCTCTCTGTCTCCCAGCCCGTCACTCTGTCATTCTCCCAATAACCCTCTCTCTCTCTGTCTCTCAGCTCGTCACTCTGTCATTCTCCCAATAGCCCTCTCTCTCTCTGTCTCTCAGCCTGTCACTCTGTCATTCTCCCAATAGCCCTCTCTCTCTCTGTCTCTCAGCCTGTCACTCTGTCATTCTCCCAATAACTCTCTCTCTTTCTGTCTCTCAGCTCGTCACTCTGTCATTCTCCCAATAACCCCCTCCCTCTCTGTCTCCCAGCCCGTCACTCTGTCATTCTCCCAATAACCCTCTCTCTCTCTGTCTCTCAGCCTGTCACTCTGTCATTCTCCCAATAACCCTCTCTCTCTCTGTCTCTCAGCCTGTCACTCTGTCATTCTCCCAATAACCCTCTCTCTCTCTGTCTCTCAGCTCGTCACTCTGTCATTCTCCCAATAAACCTCTCTCTCTTTCTCTCTCTCTCTCTCTCTCTCTCAACCTTTACACCACCACTGCACCTCCCCTCTCTCCCTAATTCACTCTCTCTCCACACCCCCGTCTTCTCTCTCCCCACACCCCCACATCATTCTCTCTCACACACGCCTTTCTCTACACCCACATATATCTCCCTACACTCCTCTTCATTATCCCCATCTCTTTCTCTCTCTTTCTCTCTCTCCCAGCTTTCATGTCTGCCTTTCATTTCCTATTCATCAAACAACCAAATTATGGCAAAATTAATAGTGTTTATTATTTAACATGTCAATGTCTTACATGCATCACTTCTAACATGATTTATAAGTAAATATTTGCACACCCATTATCTGTAATAGTAATTGCAAGCGCTCTAATAATTGGAAAAGACATTTTTTTCTCAATCACTAAGTGCTGTTTTTGAATGGGTTTAGAATTTGTTCTGCCTCAGGGCATTTTCTCATACAAATTATCCTCCCTTTACCCATTTTGAATTATCAATGGATGTCTCCTTTAATCAAGTCTTTTTTTCCCCTCAGCTTCTTGTTTCTTTGCTGAGTACACGGTGGCCATGTTGAAAAGTTGAGTGCTTTAAAAGACGAAAGCCTTGGCAACTGGCTCCAAATGACATAGATCGGCAAGACAAATTATGTTTCCATTTCAGACACGCTGAGGCTGTTGTTTAGTGAGCCTCTCCTGAGTCCGCCAGAGGAGAACAGTACAAACACCAGAGAACCAACAGGGGAACAATCGCTCTTCTCTAATCTTCCCAATCCGGGGCAGATAAAATGGTGTCCGTCAAACTGATGCCCGCGATAGGTGAGCGTCGGTGTGTTTGCCGTTGTATGGAAACGAGTCTTTTCAACAACAACCGCACACAGAAATGGAATCTACTGAAATATATTTGAAATACGTAGAGCTGGCTTTGCATGAGGAGCCCTGGCACCCGCGGCCACACTTTTAATGTGCTGACTGCTGGAGTCAAACGCTCACTTCAGGACTGATTTAAGATAAAAAGCTTGCTTGGAAATGTAGTTTGATTAATCGGAGCAATCACCTGGTTACAGCTGTAGGGAGCTCTTTCCTCACTTCCCTGTGGTTAGTCACCACGGTCGCCATAGCAACTCCCCACTTATGGGATGGAACCCCAACAACGTGGAACAAGAAACAAAACCGAGTGAAGGTGGGGAACTGCTGGCATCATGAAAGAATGGAAATGAGGGCCATATTCTCAGAGAAATTGGCTGGCCAAACTCACATAATGTCTTCAGCTTCAACTTTCAAGTTGTCTCGTCATTCATTTTTTCATGCTTGGCAAAGATCAGTCAATGGAAACTAGTTTTTGGTTCTTCACCATTTATTGGATGAGCGTCACCCTAATTAATCATAATTCATCAGTTTATGGGTGGGAAAAAAGAGGGGGAAAGAGAAAGAGGAAAAACAGCAATGGGGAGGACAACTAGAAAGCCTCTGACCTTCCTTCTACCTATGATTAAAAATCTAATTGCTTCCCATATGGATTTTTTCTCCAGGCATTACCCATCTAATCAGGGTAAGCCTCTTAAATCCTTATATATCTGTTGCCCTTCAGTAAAAAAAATTTAATTAATAAGACTCTTTAAATTTTCACATTAATAAGCCGCTGAAATTCATTTTCAGATGATCCGAAACCAGACGATCATATGTGCGCATTATGTCATTGCCTACCTCCTGTGGGAGGTCTGGCAAACCCCCTCTCCCAGACACACACACACATATACAAACACATATGTACACACACACACACATACACATACGCACACACGCACACACGCACACGCGCACACACGCACACACACACACACACACACACACACACACACACACACAGACGCACACATATACAAACACATACAGTCAAGCCGGAAAGTCTCCCCACCCCTTTCACCTTCTCCACATTTTATTACGTTACAGACATATTCCAAAATTGATTAAATTCCTTTTTTCCCTCAAAATTCTACACACAACACCCCATAATGACAATGTGAAAAAAGTTTTTTTGAGATTTTTGCAAATTTATTAAAAATAAAAAACTAAAATTTCTCATTTACATAAGTATTCATACCCTTTGCTTTAACGTATTTTTAAAGTATCATATTTCATATTTGGTCGCATATCCTTTACATGCTGTTACTTCCTGAAGTCTATGACCATCAACATAAAAAAAACTGTCGATATCTTATTTTCAGGTACTGTTACAAGCGATACTATAACCTCTCTGCATTTGAATGGATCTCTATGGAAATTGGGGGGTGAGACTAGATTCAGCTGTAAATTACACTGGTACAGTATGGAACACATGGCTGGCTAAATGGCTGTAAGTTATCAAGGGTCTGAGCTATCAAACGAGCCCCAAACCATCACTCTGTTGCCAGATATGGAGTAGATGTGGATGGATCACTCAAGGGTTATTTCTCTGGACTCATTTTCCTATAGAACTCTATGGGGAAAAAAGTCAGGAGAAACAACCCTTAAAGTGATCCATCCACATCTACTCCATATCTGGCAACAGAGTGATGATTTGGGGCTTGTTTGATAGCTCAGACCCTTGATAACTTACAGCCATTTAGCCAGCCATGTGTTCCATACTGTACCAGTATAATTTACAGCTGAATCTAGTCTCACCCCCCAATTTCCATAGAGATCCATTCAAATGCAGAGAGGTTATAGTATCGCTTGTAACAGTACCTGAAAATAAGATATCGACAGTTTTTTTTTATGTTGATGGTCACAGACTTCAGGAAGTAACAGCATGTAAAGGATATGCGACCAAATATGAAATATGATACTTTAAAAATACGTTAAAGCAAAGGGTATGAATACTTATGTAAATGAGAAATTTTAGTTTTTTATTTTGAATAAATTTGCAAAAATCTCAAAAAAACTTTTTTCACATTGTCATTATGGGGTGTTGTGTGTAGAATTTTGAGGGAAAAAAGGAATTTAATCAATTTTGGAATATGTCTGTAACGTAATAAAACGTGGAGAAGGTGAAAGGGGTGGGGAGACTTTCCGGCTTGACTGTATATACACACACACACACATACACACACGCACACGCGCACACACACACACACACACACACACACACACATGCACACACACCTCAAGGCGATCAGGCATTTGCATCAGACACCTCAGAAGTGCGATGACATCACAAGCCCAGCGTGGGGTATATGTGTGGTAAAGGACGCTCGGCGGGGGGGTCCAGGCTGGATATTCTCTGCCTTGTCATAGCTCATCACACACTGGACAGGTGAATCCGGCCACGCAGTCCAGATTAATCTGCCTCCGCACTGCACGTCCCCACTGCACATTACATACAGGCACGCAGCGGACAGGCTGGGCCTTGCCATTGGCCAATTCCCTTGGCAACAGGTGGGTACGGGGGGTTTGGTCCTTGGAAGAAAATGGAGATAAAAAGGCCTGGTCCTAACAGAGAGCACTGGGGTGCCCATTCATTTGCCTGTTATCTCCATGAGGTACGCAGGGAGAATGTCTTGCAGAATTGGGGATTGCTCTCTATCACCACCCTAGGCACAGACCCATTCTGGGAATGTTGTGCTATGATACCCCAAGGGGAAATTTCAATGAATATTTCTCCTCCAAATTAATGATTTTGAATGAAAATGCTAACTGTGGCACTGATGCATGAACCAATGCAGTGCTGCAAGTGGTTAGTTAGTAGTTTTGGTATTTGCATGTGATGCATTGGCTCTGTCTAACAGTATGTTGTCTTCTGGTGGTTGAATCATTTTCCAAATTCAGGTTGCTGTATGTACTGCAAATGTAAGGGAATTTGCAAAATAACCATCATTGAGTGGTACTTAGCAAGTGTTATTGCATTGTGTCCTGTATCCTGGCATAAACCTAAGCCTGAAAGTTCTTCTGAAATATTTACATGTCCACTACAGGATGGAGTGAGGGCACTCTGTGTGTGTGTGTGTGTGTGTGTGTGCGTGCGTGCGTGCGTGCGTGCGTGCGTGCGTGCGTGCGTGCGTGCGTGCGTGCGTGCGTGCGTGCGTGTGTTCTGGGGGGTCATTTATCTTAAGTTCACACATCCGTCACAAAGCTTGAGAAGTTTGTACTTGGATCGATATGATGGATTAACACTCGGACAATGAGGGCAATGAAGAAGGACAGGGCAAGTGGATCGAAATCTTCAAAATACACTGACTGGCCAAAAAAAAAGTCACACTCTCTAATATTTTGTTGGACCGCCTTTAGCTTTGATTACAGCGTGCATTCGTCGTGGCATTGTTTCGACAACCTTATACAACATCACAACATTTATTTCCAGAGTTGCATAAATTTTTGGCCGAGATCTTGTATTGACGACGGGAGTCGAACCACTCCGTAAAGTCTTCTCCAGCACATCCCAAAGACTTTCAATGGGGTTAACCTCAGGACTCTGGTGGCAAATTCATGTGTGAAAATGATTTCCTCATGCTCCCTGAACCACTCTTTCACAATTTGAGCCCGGTGAATCTTGGCATTGTCGTCCTGGAATATGCCCATTGATAATAATAATAATAATAATAATAATGCATTCAATTTCTATAGCGCTTTTCTAGGTACTCAAAGTGCTTTACAGTTTAAAATTACACACAGAAAAATTATTTAATAAGTAGTTAATAAAAAATAATAATAAAAAATAAAATAAATAAATAAATAAATAAAATAAAATAAAAAGAAGGAGTATAATTTAAAATTTCAGTCATGGGATAGAGGGGAGGATGTTTAACAGGGGAAAGCCAGTTTGAAGAGGTGGGTTTTGAGAGCCTGTTTGAAGGATGGTAGGGTGGTTGCCAGACGGATGTGGATGGGGAGGGCATTCCAGAGGGAGGGTGCAGCAACTGAAAAGGCCCTGTCGCCCCAGGTCCGGAGCTTGGTCCTGGGGATTGTCAGATTGTTCGTGTCAGCGGACCTGAGGCGACGGGAAGGAGTGTGACGGGGGAGGAGGTCAGAGAGGTAGGGAGGGGCCAGGTTATTTAGGGCTTTGTAGGTGATGAGCAGTATTTTGTAGTCAATCCTGTGTTTAACCGGGAGCCAGTGGAGGTTGTGGAGGACAGGGGTGATGTGATCTCGGCGACGGGTGGAGGTGAGCAGACGGGCAGCAGAGTTCTGAACGTATTGTAGTTTATTGAGGATTTTGTTGGGTGAAACATAGAGGATGCTATTGCAGTAATCGAGTCTGGAGGTTATGAGGGCATGGATGAGGGTTTCAGCAGCGGAAAGGGACAGGGAGGGGCGGAGGCGGGCAATGTTCCGGAGGTGAAAGAAGGCAGTTTTGGTGATGTGGTTGACGTGCGGTAGGAATGAGAGGGTGGGGTCGAGGATGATGCCGAGGTTGCGGACATGGGTGGAGGGGGGTGACGATGGAACCGTCAATGGTGAGAGAGAAGGTCTGGGCGGAGCGGATGAGGGAGTTTGGGCCGATGATGAGTATTTCCGATTTATTGCAGTTGAGTTGGAGAAAGTTCTGTTGCATCCAAGTTTTTATATCAGCAAGGCAGGTGGTGAGGGTGGAGTGGGTGGTTGAGGTGATGGTTTTGGAGGAGAGGTAGAGTTGTGTGTCGTCTGCATAGCAATGGAAGCGGAGGCCATGGCGGCGGAGAATTTGACCCAGGGGAAGTATATACAGGATGAAGAGGGGGGGGGCCGAGCACTGATCCTTGGGGGACACCATGAGTGACTGGGGCGGTGGAGGATTGGCAGTGGTTTATGGAGATGTATTGGTGTCTGTTGGAGAGGTAGGAGGTGAACCAGGAGAGGACAGTACCGGAAATGCCAAGGGAGTGAAGGCGTGAGAGGAGGATGGAGTGGTTGATGGTGTCAAAGGCGGCGGTGAGGTCGAGGAGGATAAGGATGGTTAAAGAGCCGGAGTCAGCAGAGAGAAGGATGTCATTAGTGATTTTCAGTAGTGCAGTTTCTGTACTGTGATTGGTGCGGAAGCCGGATTGGAAGGGTTCGTAGAGGTTATTGTTGTGGAGGTGGGTTTTGAGTTGAGCGGCGACAGCTCGCTCAAGGACTTTAGACAGGAAGGGGAGGTTGGATATGGGCCGGTAGTTGTTGGGGATGTCAGGGTCGAGACCAGGTTTTTTTAGAATGGGGGGTAACGGCAGCAAGCTTGAGGGAGGGGGGGACGAGACCAGTGGACAGGGAGGAGTTGATTATGTTGGTGATAAGTGGGGAGAGAGTGGGGAGGCAAGCCTTGACTAGGAAGGTGGGGATAGGGTCGAGGGCACTGGTTGATGACTTCATACTGGTGACTATGGAGGAGAGATCGGATTCGGAGATTGGACTGAAGGATGAGAATGAATGGCTAGGGAGTAGGGGGGGATCTGGTTGAAGGCATGGGGGGGTGGTGGGGGGAGGAGGCAGACAGCTGGCGGTGAATTGTATCGATTTTAGATTGAAAAGATGACAGGAAGGAATTGCATTTGCTGGTGGTGAAGGAGTTAGAGATGGTGTCCATGGGCTTGAGGAGTTTGTTGATAGTGGAGAAGAGAGTTTTGGGGTTGTTGGAGCCAGTTTGGATGATGAAGGAGTAGTGGGAGGAACGAGCGTTGTTGAGGGCATCTTTGTATTGTTGTTGGTGGAATTTGTAAGCATCCAAGTGAACAGTGAGTCCGGTTTTATTGGCAAGTCTTTCAAGTTGGCGGCCCTTGGCTTTGAGTTGGCGGAGTTGATCGGTGTACCAGGGGGCGGAGTGAGTGAAGGAGACGGATTTGGTTTTTGTGGGGGCAATTTCATCAAGACAGGAGGAGAGTGCAGTATTGTAGTTATTAACTAGGTCAGTGACAGAGGCGTTTGGAGTGAGGGCAGGGTCGGAGATAGTGTCGGCCAAGATGGAAGAGAAGGAGGAGGAGTTTATGGAGTTGAGCTTACGGAATGTGATGGTGCGTTCCTGTTTGACAAGGGGGATGGGAATGACAATGTCCAGGGTGATAGCCAGATGGTCGGAAATTGTGAGGTCAGTGCTGGTGAGGTTGCGGATGGTGATGCCAGAGGTGCAGACCAGATCCAGTGTGTGTCCTTTTCCGTGGGTGGGGAAATCAATGTGTTGGGTGATGTTGAAATAGTGTAAAATGTCCAATAGTTCTATTGTAGTTTTGCAGTCAGGAGAGTCGACATGGATATTGAAGTCACCAAGTAGAAGAATAGATGGAGATATGGCACAGAGCTGGGTTAGGAATTCGGATAGGTCAGAGGGAAATAAGGGGTTTGGTTTGGGGGGACGGTAGATGACAGCAGTGACAAGGGGTTTTGGACCAGACAGTTTAAAAGCAAGATGTTCGAAGGAGGGGGGGGAGGGAATGGATATTGCGCTGGTTTTTATTGTTTGTCGGTGAAATGTTGCTATGCCGCCACCGCGCCCATCCTGGCGTGGTTTGTCCATATATGTGTATCCAGCGGGTGCAGTTTGGTTAAGAGAGAAATATTCAGATGGTTTATGCCAGGTTTCAGTTAAGCAGAGAAAGTCCAGTTTGTTGTCAGTGATGAATTCATTGAGAATGGGGCCTTTAGTGTTTAGGGATCGGGTGTTAAAAAGTGCAAATTTGAGATATTGATATTGAGAGATTGATGGGATAACCTGGTCATTCAGTACATTCAGGTACTCAGCTGACTTCATTTTATTGCTGCATAACGTTGCTGAGCCTAGACCTGACCAATTGAAGCAACCCCAGATCATAACACTGCCTCCAGAGGCTTGTACAGTGGGCACTATGCATGACGGGTGCAACGGCGACTTTTTTTTTTGGCCAGGCAGTGTGAGACTTCTGAACGTGGTTGAGGAAAGAATTTGGGAGGGGGTGGGCTTTTTTTGCCCTGGAGGGGGGTCAGACGAGGTATCTTTCTGAACCAGGGCTGCCTTTGACCTCTTCAGAGAAGAGTGAATATTTTGCAAGAAACACACAAAGAAAGGAAGTAGTCATTGTGACACATGGTTCCAATCTTCTAGACTGTCCCCCACAATCTTGTCACCACTCTCTTTTGGAAACCATGGCAAAGCAAGGCCGCTAGCTTCTACCTGAGGGCCATTGATCACAAGGAGGAAAGCTCTTCTTTTTTTTTTACTTCACAATTTTATTCAAATGGAAGCGTACATTGCAACATTTTGACCAAAAAGGCCACAAAAATATCTCACCATCGGTAACATCTGGCTTTTATTTTTCCAATATTTACAGATAAAACAGAACGACCACGGCTGGAACACGGTATAATCGGACAAACACTGAGCTGAGCTGATGGCTTTCTGCACTCTGGTGGGTGCGAGACACGTGCGCAGTCATTGGCTGTACTTAAATTTTAACTTCACAAAAGCACAAACACGAAACATTGCAGCCACCATATCGTCCTAAGACCAGGCAATTCATTTTTGTCCCCTGTAATGGATATGATTCTCTGGTCTTAATCTCAAGAACCATATAATCTATATATACTATGCTGGAATCATCATCGCAAGGAGAATTCAATAAAAAATAAAATAAATCATATTTTGGAAAACATTTTCAATGCAAGATGTTTTTCACAAAGAAATTTAAATAATTTGTTTCTGCCAAGTCTCAGGAGGATATGGTTAAAGGAGTCCTTGAAAAAAAACGCCCACGCCGTTTAAACGTCTAAAAGGTTTTTAAAAACATCCAGCAAGTGAAGACGAAGCAAACCTTCAGCCGGAAAGAAGAGGCGTGACCTTGCCTTTCACCTTGAGATAGGGGAAATAAGAGTTGGCTGGCTCTGTTCAGAAAGCATGTTTTTAAAAAAATGAAAAGAATTTAATGTGATTCAGCAGATATATGCTGTTAATAATAATAATAATAATAATAATAATAATAATAATAATAATAATAATAATAATAAATCTTCTACAGATGAAGGTGGGAAACAATTCCAGGACAATTTACACAAATTAGCAGTTTTATAGAATTTGCACTCCTTCCTGTTTTCAGCTAAGGAGTTCTGGTGGCAACATTTCAGCTGTTAAGTGGTTGGGGGGGGGGGGGGGGGGGGGGGGCAGTATCAGAGGTTTCAGCAAAAAGCAGGTACAGTCCAATATCTTGTCTTGTCACTGTAGAGTCTTGAACAGTTCTATTCCCTGTGGAACGCTGGAATGCTGCAACATGTAGAGTTCCAAAGCAGTTATCATTCAAACAGGTGGGCGCTGAACAGAAACCTGGCACACGGAAGAACTCAACAACACTGAATGAGTCTTTGGGGCTGTTTGTTAATTTTTTTTCTCCCTGTAGGAATTGGCTTTTCCAACTCTGCAGAGGGTGTAAGCTGTCCAGGAGTTCCCAGCTGAACTTCCCTGTGCCAGTGCTCTTCACAGTCAAAGCAGAAGAGACGACTGAGCCACTGAGCACAATCTACAGGACTCAAAATAACAATATCAACAGAATCCAATACTGACCTGCCTTCTATGGCCAAGCCAAAAAACCATTTCCTATTTCCACTCGCAATGTACAGTGTGTTTGCCAAACCTGGCATATTTATCTTACGAAACACCATTTGCAGAGAATATCACTGCCATTTTAGCACACTTACACAAAGTATCCATTTATACAGCTGGATATATACAGGGGCAATTTAGGTTAAGTACCTTGCTCAAGGGTACAATTTCAGTGTATTAGCTGGGCATTGACCAGTTCCTTACCCATTATACTACACTACCACCCAACATTTTTCACCTCAAGTACTGTAGTAGGGCCTATATAATAACCATAATTTGTGGTCCTTTTTGTTCAAGAACTTGAGTGCCGAAAGCTCATGCCCATGGAGTGGCTTTCCTACATTTCACAAGCTGATGAGAGAATTCACACATTTAGGCCCCACTCATTTTATCTACTTTAACAAACATGATTTACAGTAGGCCAGTGTACCTGGTATGAACAATGAAGACATTTGACTGTTTAATATGTTCTGGGGTCAGCTACACTTGCACAGATGAAGACACTGATATCAGTTAATAAAAATGCTGTTTTGGATTGAATTGAACAGCACGTACACAGCCTGTAGTTCTGAAAGTCGGAGAGAGAGAGAGAGAGAGAGAGAGAGAGAGAGGAGAGAGAGAGAGAGAGAGAGAGAGAGAGAGAGAGACAGAGAGTGAGAGAGAGAGACAGAAAGAGAGAGTGAGAGAACAAATGAGAGAGGAGGTTGGAGGGGGATCGCGATCAGTTGTAACAAAAAAAAACGGCACAACAAACTCTTGACCTGTACACCAAAATGTAGTTATCATTTAACAAACTGTTTTTGCACTGAAACAAAGTAACACTTGCATTAACTTGCAATAGTTATTTTATACATAACAACCCATAAAGAAATGTGCTTATTTATCCTGAAAACAATGGGGCACTACAGGATAATTGATGACCCTGGTGCTAAAAGTACTAAAAGTCACAAAATGTCTATTTTGAGAAAATCTAATCCGAAAATATCATTGAAAGTTTTGCAGTTTTTATGCATTGCTTAGGCACCTTCTGTTAACAATATTTATAGGGTGGACTTAGCTAAACAAATACAACATGTTTCTATGCTCAACTTGAATTGTCTAAAAATGTGACTTCAGTACTTTTAGCACCAGGGTCTTCAATTTGTTATTGGTAACTTGGAGACCATTTTGAGTAAGTAGGTACCATGGCTGGCATTCTACTTTAACCAATCAGCAGTGTGACCATGACGATGGCTGTCAATCAGACGTTACGTTGAAGTGAATAGCCATACAGAACTGACACACAATGTTGGGTTTCCAGCTCCCGAATAGAGTAAATGAACCCAAACAAAAAAGGCACTTTGGGAATGATGTTGGTGGTGCACTTGAATTTGTGTTGACACATTGGGACATTGAATTGTGTTGGACACATTTGTGTTGCTTTGGTCAGAAGCAAGACAAAACTCAGTAAAGCTTTAATGGACATTTGTGTCTCAGGCTGACAAAAAAAGGAAATGCAGATGTGTGTGCTTGTGTCTGTGTTTGTGTCTGGGTATATATACACAGCTTCAACCTTTTTTCTTTTTTTTCTTCTGTTTCCAAAGGCATTTTAATCTCATCCGTCAAAAAAAGGCTCACTCGTCCAACTTTGCTTTTCATCTTTCTTCAGGAGTGTCAGTGTGCGGGATCCTGGCCCGGGACCAAAACGAAGCGCGCAGCCGGGACAGGAAGTGGTCACTGCAGGCCACAGTGTCTCCACTTCCTGTTTTGACCTTCGGAAACGGGGGGGGGGGTCAGAGGTCATAGCTGAGTGGTGACGAGAGAGTGGCTGCTGGAAGGGGCTCAGCCTGCAGATGGAGGTCAGCGGAGTGAGATAATAGTGTTGGAGTGTGCGGCGAGACCTTTAGTTTGCGGTGAGAGAGAGACATAGAGAGAGACATAGAGAGAGAGAGAGAGAGAGAGAGAGAGAAAGAAAGAGAGAGGGCAGTGTTTACAGTGTGGATTGGTCAATCATTGTTGGCCCTGTTGGTTGAAGCTCCTCCTTCAAGTTACTACAAGACTCCAACTGGATGCCCTGCAAAAGACAACAGCACAATTTTATAGGCATCAGCGGAGGCTGCAGGTGGCGCCTTGGTGAGACGTCTTTCACTGTACAATGCAATCACAGCCTGCCTGTCAATCACGCTCAGCGTGTAGCTGCAGAGAAACTACAATTCTTTATTGTAGAGTTTAGGGAAAATTTTGTCTAATTTTCACAACCATCATTGCCAAGAGGGAGCCAAGTTGATAGGTCTGTGTTTAAAAAACAAAACAACAGAAAGGATACTTTCACAGTTGGGTTGAAATCACTGTGAATATTATAGGTAAGGATTTAAACTCAATGATAAACATAGACATAGTGTTCATGACCTTGTGGCCTGTGTGTGTGTGTGTGTGTGTGTGTGTGTGTGTACAAGGGCTGTCATTTATTGTTCGATAATCAAACTTGTTTGAATCTCAGAAAAAATTTTAATTTTGAATATAATTAAGGTTTTGACTTTGTAATCCCTTTGCCTAGACGAAATAGTGTGGGAAATAAAGTTAATGTGTGGGTCCGCAAAGCCTGTAGGCTATACATTTGAAATGGAGGAGCCAAGAAAAATTGTAATTGTAATATTTCCAAAGCCATTTGGAAATATTACGGGTTCTATGCCATTGGAGACAAAGTAATAACTGAGGAGAAAGTCCCCTGCAAGGGCTTTAACTCCTTCGCGACGGCCCTATTAAAAATGGTTTGAATTCGAACCATAGCGTCATTTGTCTCTCTGCTATTGGTTAACCGTGGATTCGCGGTTGTTTTCATTTGAAAATGTTTTGGATAGTTAGCCAATGATTGCACAGATATTCTTGGCTGTGTGACGTGGTTCATTTACGCTGCACTTTACGCTGCACTGTTGACGCGCAATACGTCTTTACAAGCCTTTCAAAAATGGCTTCGGCCAGTGGTAAACGCCGGTTTACTGCAGACGAAGTTGCTGAAATATGCACTATGCGCAACGATGATAATGACAGTGACTTTGATTCTGAACATGGAGGAATGGAAAGTGGAGAAGAAAGTGAAAGTGAAACGTATTGCGCGTCAACAGTGCAGCGTAAATGAACCACGTCACACAGCCAAGAATATCTGTGCAATCATTGGCTAACTATCCAAAACATTTTCAAATGAAAACAACCGCGAATCCCCGGTTAACCAATAGCAGAGAGACAAATGACGCTATGGTTCGAATTCGAACCATTTTTAATAGGGCCGCCGCGAAGGAGTTAATAGGGCAACTGCCCTACCACAGCACTAGAACTAATCTAAAGAACCACCTTCAGAACCATCACGTTACCTAGGCGACAGAGACAGCGCAAGAGACCACAGAAAAGACGGCACAGCAACCGAGAATGGCAGCCCTCTTCTCTCACCTTGCGGGTCTACTAAAGATTCGTAAAAACGCAATAACGGATAGGATTTTCACATGCTATTTGAAGGCGAGGGATTTAGAGAGCAGTGAGGGGAGATGGAACCGCAGTGTGAAACACCAAGCAGCACTATCATATCTAAGCCAATCACCAAGCAGCACTATCATATCTAAGCCAATCACCAAGCAGCACTATCATATCTAAGCCAATTGTTCAATTATATGACACCACCAAAGATAAAATTAAGCCATTTATGAAGGAAAGACCACAGATGGCTGCGTTGGTATTATGTTGACCACAGATGGCTGGACCTCCCTGGCCACAGATGCCTATATCATCATGACCACAGCGCACTTCATCACCGACAGCTGGGAGATAATTGACTGTATTATCCATGAAAGAGGCCAGAGGGAGTCACACAGCAGAACATATGGGAGAGAGCATCACCCGCATTCCACATGACTTTGACACCCATCCAGCCCAAATCACAGCCATCATGACCGACACTAGCCCAGAAACTACTTGAACGAAGTGGAGAGGAATTTTGACAAGGTGAATATCCCTTGCCAAGTGCACACCCTCAATCTTTTGTGGTGCGTGGGGGGGCGCTGGATGTGAAGGCCAATCAACACAGCCCTACCCAGGCTGAAACAGACAGCGGTCGGTCTCTAACTGACAGCTGCCTGCTGGCGGCAGAGAAGAAGGAGCTCCTTAGCATAAAGCAGGAGACACTCGTCAATGACTCAGTCACTAGGTGGAACAGCACTTATGATATGATTTGTCATGCCCCAGAGCTGAAGGCTGCTGAGGCAGTGGTGAAAGGAAGCTATCTCATCCCTAACTAAGCACTGGTGAATGGCCACTTGTTGAAAAAGTGTGAGACGCTCTGAAACCATTCAAACCTCTTTGCTGCTACATGTTTATGTACATGCAAAGCACCTGGTCAATTGGCATTTTGTTATGATCCCGCCTGGCTTCATTTTGTTTAATAACACTTCAAGATCCTGGTGTCATTATTTCTAGCGAGCCTAGCGAGTTTAAGCTATGTAGCCACAGGTCTAAAGGGAAATTAAAACTGGGCCATAATAATGACATGTTTGCACAAAGTTTTATTGACATTTGGAGCAAATTCGCGCACATTTCCCTATTATGAGATTCGTTTGAGCTCAATTTTTCGAAAAAATGCCAGCCCTAGTTTGTACTTGTTTGTGCATATGAGGACTGTATGCATGTATACCTGTATATATGTGTGTGTGCGTGTGTGTGTTTGTGCTTCTGTGTATGTGTGTGTATTCATAAAGAGGAAGAAGGAAAGAAATTCCTGCACACTGGATTAGATGCTCCCAAGGTGATATTCAATAACCGTGGCTACGTTTTGACCTTGCAGTCTTCGTCAGGCATACAGAGTGAAAATAGAGTCAGGGGGTGTGTATACACACAGGTAAGGCAAAGTACACCAAAATAACACATACTATCACTGCTCATAAAGTAGATCCTGGTGGATCTTTGTCTGTGAGAAAATCCATCACGTTCATACATAATATAACACAAAAAGATTGTGTACAAGAAAAATCTGTATGAAATACGCCATAAACAATTACAAATCATCTGTACATGGGAGGAGGAACGCAGTTCTTTGTCTATTTATGATTCATTTTATCTTTTTACTGCTACATGTTGTGTTGAACTTGTGGATGTGCATACACTACTATGTTTTACTGTGTGTATTCATGCCAGTACGCACTGTGTACCTGTGTATTTGTATACCCACGTCACGTGTATGTATGTGTACCTGTGTATGTGTGTACCTATGTGTGGAGGCCTTAAGCCTTAATCACCCCCACAATCCTCTTGTAAAGCCCTGGGCTCCCTGGCCATATGCAGGCCAGGGGGTAATCTATCCAGGCCTGGTCCATTTCCACACCCCACAGATTCATTAAACAGCTCTGAGCAGAACACATGCATATGTCTCTCTCTCTCTCTCTCTCTCTCTCTCTCTCTCTCTCTCTCTCTCTCTCTCTCTCTCTCTCTCACACACACACACACACACACATTCTCTCCCTCTCTCTCTATCTCCCTCCCTCCCCTGTAGTGGATATCAATGAAACACAAATTTGCAGATTGCGGCTTTCACTCAGAACACATTCTTAGATACACAGAGTGGGTATCAGCAGAAAACACAAGCCTGTGGAGTGTGCATATGTGGCAGAAATTCCCACACACACAGACATGCACAGACATGCACAGACACGCACAGACACGCACACACACACACACACACACAGCAGCAGACGAACACGCTCTGATGCGTGATGCTTATTCACAGTCACAGTTGGCGTCACAATCACACAAACACAGGCAAACTGGGAGCACACACACAACCAGATTCTCAGTCTTGTAGTCTTTACTTTGAACACTTTTTAAATTAATTAAGGGGCATGACCAAGGACAAAACTAAAGGAAATTTAAATTATGTCTGTACTGTCATAGAGCGCCAGAAACTCCTGCTGCCAACTAAAATGTCCTGTGGATAAAAAGCAGAGGTTATGGACTGAATGCAGGAGTAGAAACAGTGGTATTACTGAATACTACCTACAAATGCTGTAGGTGTAACAAAGCACATTCAGAAACTGTGGATTACTGTGATCATGCTACAGTATGATATTTTCAGTTAATAGGAATATTCTAGCGATACTATAACCTCTCTGCATTTCAATGGATCTCTATGGGAATTGGGGGGTGGGACTAGAATAAGTTGTAAATTAAACGAGAATAGCATGGAATTCATGGTTGGCTAAATGGGTCATCAAGGGTCTGAGGTATCAAACAAGCCTCAAACCATCACTCTTCTGCCAGATATGCAGTAGATATGGATGGATCACTTTAAGGGTTGTTTCTCCTGACTCATTTTCCTATTGAACTCTGGAAAAATAAGTCAGGAGAAACAACGCTTCAAGTGATTCATCCATATCTACTGCATATCTGGCAGCAGAGCGATGGTTTGAGGCTTGTTTGATACTGCAGACCCAGATGATTTACAGCCATTTAGCCAACCATGGGTTCCGGCTATTCCTGTGTAATTTACAACTTAATCCAATCCCACCCCCAATTCCCATAGAGATCCACTCAAATGCAGAGAGGTTATAGTATAGCGTATAAGAGTACCTGAAAATTTGATATCAAGAGTCTTTTGATATCCTTTTTTGGAATGTGCTGCAGGCATCAAATTCGGAATTAGCGCATATTTACAAAAATCAATAAAGTTGAAATGGTTAAAACATTAAATATCTTTTCTTTGTACTGTTTTCAACTAAACATATATAAAAGAGAATTTACAAATCACGGCTCTCTGCTTTTATGTGCATTTTCAATACTTCCAAACTTTTTTGGAATTGGGGGTTTGTAATCTGGTTGTGCATCAGATATCCTCTAAACAAAATCACTCATTCTTCAGGATAAACATCATGTCAACGCTTATGAGTACTGAACTGCAGTTGGTCTGCTGTCGATGGGTGATTTTTTTTAAATGACATACCTGGCTGTTCTGCACGGGCCCGTTGAAGTCGTGAGTCCTCGGGGAGAGGAACGAGTGCGTGGTCGTCTTCTCGGTGCGGGGCACGCTGGGGTCCCCGTCCTCCACGCCGTTGGCCTTGTGGATGCACAGAACCTTCCGGAAGCTCTGCTTGAAGTTGTCGGAGAGGAAGCCGTACAGGAGCGGGTTGGCGCAGCTGTTGACGTAGGACAGGATGACGGCGAAGAAGTAGACGCCGGCCATGAGGCTGCTCTCCGGCAGGATGAAGACCAGGTTGACTATGTTGATGATGAAGAAGGGCAGCCAGCAGAGGACGAAGACCACCACGATGATCACCACCATGCGCGTCACCTTGCGCTCCGACTTGCGCCGTTTGGTGAACCCCGCCCGCACCCCCGCCGACTTGACCTTGAACACGATGAGCAGGTAGCACAGGCAGATGATCAGGAGCGGTCCGAAGAAGCCCAGGATGGCCGTGTAGAGGATGAAGGCGGTGGACCAGGCGGCCTTGGGCTCCGGCCAGTTCATGTTGCAGGTGTTAAACTGGTCCTGCACGTCCGCGTAGATGATGACCGGCAGCACCACCACGAAGGACAGTGACCACACGGTCGCGTTGATCACCTTCGCCACCCGCGGCCGGCGCCACTTGGTGCTCCTGATGGGGTGGACCACGGCCAGGTAGCGGTCGATGCTCATGACCGTCAGGCAGAAGATGCTGGTGAACTGGTTGATGGAGTCGGCGGTCATGACCACGCGGCAGAGGAAGGAGCCGAACGGCCAATAGGAGAGCACGTTCTGCGTGGTGAGGAAGGGCAGGCCCAGGATGTAGAGCTCGTCGGCCACCGCCAGGTTGAGGATGTAGATGTTGGTGACGGTCTTCATCTTGGCGTAGCGCAGGACCACGTAGATGGCCAGCGTGTTGCCCGTCAGTCCGATGATGAACACGGTGAGCGAGATGACAGCCGTTACCATGGTACTCTCCCCCTGGAAGGGCATGCTCTGGCCGGATACATTCACGGAGCCGTTGAACGCCAGGGTAGAATGGTTGAGGTCGCTGGGAAAGGGCGCCCATTCCGTCCGTTCTTGGGGTTCCATCTTCTTACCACAGCTGCTAGGATCTGCCTCTTCTCAGTCACAGCAGTCTGCAACATAAACGCAACAAAAATTTTAAACTTTTATTGGAAACAATAAATACGTTTATCAGGGAGGTAGAGCCAACTTATTCTTCCTTGCTTCAATAATAATGTTTAATTCACAGAATAAATAAACGAACACAAAAATAGCAGTGTGACATTGCTCAAACACAGCTTGGCACACGCATGCGTATTTACATGACAAATTTTCCTATTGAACTCTATGGAAAAATAAGTCAGGAGAAGAAACCCTTCAAGTTATCCATCCATATCTACTGTATTTTCTGGCAGCAGAGTGATGGTTTAAGGCTTGTTTGATACGTCAGACCCTTGATGACTTAGAGCCATTTAGCCAACCATGTGTTCCACACTGTTCCAGTGTAATTTAAAGCTAAATCTAGACCCACCCCCCAATTCCCAAAGAGATCCATTCAAATGCAGAGGTTATAGTATTGCTTCTAAGAGTACCTGGAAATAAGATATCAGGAGTCTTGTGATATCCTTTTATATAGAGTCATGATGGCATTAATAATAATAATAATAATGCATGGCATTTATATAGCGCCTTTCTAGATACTCAAAGCGCTTTACAATGATGAGGGGGAAACTCACCTCTACCACCACCAATGTGTAGCACCCACCTGGGTGATGCAACGGCAGCCATTTTGCGCCAGTATGCTCACCACACATCAGCTGAGGTGGAGAGGGAGAGAATAATTTTTTTAGCCAATTAAACTGGGGGATGATTAGGTGGCAGATTGAATGAGCCTGGGTTGGCCAGGACACCGGGGAAACCCCTACTCTTTACGATAAGTGTCATGGGATCTTTAATGACCAAAGTGAGTCAGGACCTTGGTTTAACGTCTCATCCGAAAGACGGCATCTCCTACAGCACAGTGTCCCCATCACTGCACTGGGGCATTGGGGTTTATTTGACCAGAGGGAAGACTGCCCCCTGCTGGCCCACCAACACCACTTCCAGCAGCAACTTAGTTTTCCCCAGAGGTCTCCCATCCAAGTACTAACCAAGCCCACAACCTGCTTAGCTTCAGCCATTCAGCAGGAACAGATTGCATAGTGGTTACATTACCTGTTTACCTGTGGAATACCTGTTTACCACAGAAGTTGTTTGAGAGAATGACAAGAATGTGCAAGGCCGTTATCAAGGCAAAGGGTGGCTACTTTGAAGAATCTAAAATATATGACTTTTTTTAGTCAAATATTTAAATATATTTGTTTAACACTTTTTTGGTCTTTGCATAATTAAATTTGTGTTATCTCATAGGTTTGATGTCTTTACTATTCCAAAATGTGGAAAACAGTAAAAATAACGGAAAAAACCCTTCTATGAGTAGGTAAACTTTTGACTGGTACTATACATGTACAATATACTGAATTTCTATGGAATAATTTAATTGTATTGAAGATAAAAGTATGTTTTTTCATTTTATTTTCCCCCTATTTTCTCCCATTTTGGAATTCCCATTTGAACTGTAATCACGTTCATTCCCGCAAACACCTCCAAAAGTTCCAGCGAGTGCAGAAAAGCACCCCCACCCACCCCCTCCTCCGGAACATGTAGCGCTGCGGCCGGCCCGTGAAGGAATCCAATAACTACTGTAGGCTTTCCGAAACAGACCACGTGTAACGATTTTTCATATTCAGTTTTGAATGCCAGATTGCTTGACTGCTGCGATGTCCCCTGTCAGTTGACTCGCTCCAGCAGGCACGTCCTCCGAAAATGTGTGCGGCCAGCTGCTCGCCTCTTGTCACACCGCTATTCACAAGCCGAGCTGGAGGAGGCTGGCGGCAGATGCCCGGTCCGCCGGCGGAATCAGCGCGCGATGAGGGAATCACATCAAGGACTAATGCTTCAGCTGGGCATGGCTGCTTAAATTGATTCTAGTGGAGAACCAAGGGAGCTGTCAGGACAGAGTCAGGAACAAGTTTTTTCCTGGGTGGCGATGTGGCTATTTGAGACAACAATCTGAGCACGATTCAAATCCATACTGTGGGGGCCTATCACTGCACTGACATTTAGGCAGATGCACCCCCAAACCCCACACCTTCACACACACACAAACACACAGAGCCTTCATTTCAGACTAAATCTTCTCACCACTCAGGTCAATTAACACTAAATCACTTGGAAAGCTGGATTGACTTTCTCACACAACAATTGCATAGTTTTGAGGCAAAAAAAGGGGCTCTTATTTCAGGTCCACTGTTTTTATTCTGTGAAGTATATATACATGGATTTTGAAATTGATCCTTATTCTTCTACTTGACACACACACACATGGTTTTAACATTGTATCAAAACATTGAAAGGCAGCGAAGCATCGCAACTGAAATATCCCTAATAGGGTCCATATGTGCAGCAGTTTAAAAAAGCTCGGAATAAACATCTTATGTGTCTTATGAAAATTGCCCGAAAGGTCTCAAAGCCATTTAAAGAAAACTGCCAACAAGTGAAATTAACTTAATTTTGGATATAAATTTAGCCTACATTTCACATATCCCAATCCTATTTAGAGAAGAGGCAATGAAAAGGAATTCACTTTACATAACCTAAGACACAAATTTGTCTGACAACAAAAAACAACAAGAAAACATGTTTGTCACGGAATATGCATTTCAAATCAGAACAAGATGTAGCCAGCGAAGCTAACCGGGTACTGCATCAAGCGGTACAAGCAAATTATGGTGAGTGAGCAATTGATTGTTTCATTGCTCATAACCATGTCTATTAATATACAGACAGGGTTTTTTTTTTCAGTTCTACAGCCTTTGTACATTTAACCGTTACAAATAATATAAATGGCAACACTGAAAATACCAATATTAAATCAACTATGCAGTTCTTATTGAGAGTAGCCAGCTATCCAGCAGCCAGCTGAGTATGATGACACCCCGATAACATTTTGGGGCCCACGGTTCCCCCATCATCACAGCCAACATGACATCAGAAGTACTACCACCCATCTGCCCAGGCCAGGGGCCTCAAACTCCAGACCTGGAGGGTCACGGTCTCTGCTGGTTTTTGTGATTTTCCTTTCAATCAGCAGCTAATTTAGGCCTTGGAAACAAGGCGTGCGGACTCTTTAGCTAATCAACAACTTAAATTAAGCTCTAAAATGCAGGAACACATCAAAACCAGCAGACAAAGCAAGCCTCCAGGATTTCAGCTTGAGATCCCTGGTCCAGGGCCCGTGCTAGATTGTCTCAAATTAGAAGCAGCAGATTCCTGAATTTGCCTAATTCTGCCCTGTACACTATATTGCGAAAGCACTACACCAAGTTGTATGTAGATGGACCACTATAGATAAATACGATGCAGGATAGAGACTGGACAACAAGTCACCAAAGGGACTACATGAATTATGTAAGTTTGAATCTTTATTTTGTTATTTTGTGCTAGAAACAGAATGGAAGAGAGGGCCTAACCAGCACACCTGGATAGAACCTACAGGTACCGTACAAATTGGCAGAGAAAGCATCCAATACGTGACAGTGTTGACTAGTTTTAACTGGTACTTCAAAAGGTGAAAACAAGCTATTAACAACATCCCATCAACCCAGTTGTTCAATCAATGCAACCTAGGTCATGGAAATACATGAATCCTGTCCGCCAATCAGTGATGTTTCAAGACAACCCAGTTTCCTAATATTATAAGTCCCCAGAATGTAACCTGGAACAGATGGAGCAAGTGTACATTAGCTCTCCCCTCCTTTCCACAAGACACTCCCAGGGGCCACCCAATCACCCAAGGGGCAAAATATTATCTGCTGCTAACTCCAGTAACATACACTATATGGCCAAAAGTATATGGACACCTGCTCATTCAACATCTCATTCCAAAATCATGGGCATTCATATTGAGTTGGTCCCCATTGGCTGCTATAACAGCCTCCACTCTCCTGGGAAGGCTTTCCACTAGATGCTGGAACATTGCTGTGCGGATTTGCTTCCATTCAGTCAGCAGAGCATTAGTGAGGTCGGGCACTGATGTGGGGCCATTAGGCCTGGCTTGCAGTCAGCTTTCCACATGATCCCAATGGTGTTTGATCCCAAACGATTTCTGTATGGACCTCTATTTGTGCACAGGGGCATTATCATTTGGAAACAGGAAAGGGCCTTCCCCAAACTGCTGGCACAAAGTTAGAAATCCAGAGTCGTCTAGAATGTCATTGCATGCTGCAGTGTTAAGATTTGCCTTCACTGGAACTAAGGAGCTGACCCATAAAAAACAGCCCCAGACCAAGGGGTGTCCACATACTTTTATACCTCCAAATAAACAGCAAACACATGCTGCAAAGAAGAACAATACAAGGGAAAAATGCACAAGGATTACACTGCATTACATTACACTCATCGACCAGACTTATCCAAAGTAATGTACAAAGAAGTACATTCACCTGACTGAAATGAGCGATGGGGACAGGCCTGGCTAATAACATCCCAAGTCAAGCAAGTAAAGATCACTAAAGCACTGTGCTAGCCAAGAACCAAAGTACAATTTCTAAGTACATAGAGAATATATCCACAAAAAAGCCCTAAGAAGAGAAACATAAAACTATGAACAATATGAACTATGATCTTATAAAAACACCATAAGCTAAATTAATGCAAAAGGAGGAGTACTATTGGCTATGGATGGGAGGGGAACCAAGGTTTAGCCTAAAGAGTTTCAGTCTACTGTGGAAGGTAGCCAATAATTCTACTGTCCTTACTTTCAGAAGTGGTTCTATATCTATGGTCCCATCATGGTGGAGCCAGTGACAGTTCCGGCATCATGACTGGGAGAACCAATCACACAAGGAGGGGAGAGCCAGTCAACTTGACGTGGCGGAACAGAGAGGTCTTTCCAGGGGTGTGGCGTTTAAAGATTGATTGGAGGCACAGTGGAGATGTTTCATTCGCCGCCCTATAGGCTTATCACCAAGGTTTTAAACCTTGACGCGGGCGGTAGCATGTAGCCAGTGAAGTGAGATGAGGAGGGTTTCGGCATGTGCACACTCTGGGAGATTGAAGACATTGAAAACCCTGACTAAAAATCCTGTAGCGTACGCTAGGCATTACGAGCGGCGTCTGAGATCCCGCGTGAGGTCAGGGTGGATAGAAGGAGAGTGCGGTCCGTCACATCAAGGGCCGCAGAAAGGCTCAGTAGGATCAGTACATAAGAGTGGGAAGATAGTTGAATGAAGTGCTTCAGTGATGGCGATATATATAGGCAGTCTCAGTGGAATGACCTCGAGTCAGCATTTCGGCTTTATGGGAAATGTCATAGCGCTCACCACGTTGTTTGGTGGGATAAGGTCTATGGGGGCATGCAGCACAACGTTGGAAAAGAGGGCATGCTACACTGTAAAATAAAATCCTGTTAGAAAACAGTAAAAAGTCTGGCAGCAAAGTTGCCAGTAGACTACCATAAAATAACAGAACATTGCTGTAAATGAAATTACAGAGGAAACCCCTAAAAATTACAGTAATTTTTTATTCATTCATTCTCATTTGTTGACAAAATCACATTATTAAATGGTATTTCCCCATAAACCTACAAGCAAGACCATTTAAATAAAAATAACAACCTTCAATTAACAGACAAAGTCTGTCTTTTTATATTTATGGGTTATTGCTGTTATTTTAAAAAGAGATATTTTATATAAAGCATATTTCTGTAATTTTACAGTAATTCTGCCATTTTTTGAGAAAACAGGAAAAATCCAGTAAACTTTACAGTAGATTGTCTGTTAAAATACTTCTTCTTTTTTTACAGTGTACGTAACTGACAATCATTTGTTCTGCAGAGAAAGCCTGCGTATGAGAATCGGTTGAGAATGGAGAATTCCCTGTAGCAGCAACCCTAACATTTTTCAGCTATTGCCTGAGTGTTGCTTGCCTTAGACTATTGATATCATCTCATCCATATCCTACCTGGTAGCCCACATTGATAACCACTATATCCTGTGCCAAAAGTGTAGATACCAACCATTCAGGGCTTTTTTATTTAGAGCAATCTACAAGTGGACAGTGAACAGCCAATTGTTTGCAACTCAAATTTTGTTTTAAAAAGCCATTCATACATTTGTGTAATATGAATTATAGATGTTAATTTGTTGGATGAAAACGCAGTACGTCTGTTGTTAATGTTGTTTTTGTCGCTGTCTCTATTGTTTATTTATTTGCTTGTTTGTTTGTTTGTCCTCAAAATCAATGTCTACAGTCCAATACCATATTGTCTCGTATAGTTACTTTGTGATATAAACTTCCAATCTTGGCGAGTGTGCCTTAATAGAATATGCGAGTCTATAACTTTCATCATAAACATTACATGAGGGCCTCTTAAACATTTCAACTGGGTCATTTACAATTGTCTGAATTCGTAAATATATTTTTGTAGAAAAAAAAAAACTAAAAACTATTTTTACTATAAAATAGTAGGTGAAGAACCGCTCTCAAGAGTAGGAATCAGAAGGGGTGTTAAGGTCCAAGTCCAAGTAGCCTGCTGCCTTCTGGCTTACAATGTTTGATGGCTAATTCTGTAACGAGAAAAAAAAGCAGAAGTACTACATGTGTTTAAAAGTAATAAAAGTCGTCCCCATAAATCTACTTTAAATAACATAGTGTGGGAATACTGGGAACTCGCATGTTCGATCAAGAAGCCCACGCTTTTCACCAACCCGCGAGCAATCCTTCCTGAGCGCAACGGTGTTAGTGCAACAGATACTATTGGGCTAAATCTAGACGCGTCCCCTATAGTACCTCTCTTCAATGGCACGACGCTTATACTTTATAGCCATTTAATTAACTACATTCCCGTAACATGATAGTCACGTGGTACCCAAAAAGTGAGAGGGATATGCTTCTCTTGTTTTCCCAGCGAACCATCCACCCATTGATTGGCAGCTTTAATTGTCAACATGACTGAACTGCAGGACAGATGTCGTCGTCCTGTCCGTCCCTCTCCTGTGATTCAGGGATGCCTTCATGTCAACGAATCCCTGAAGCGCAGGTTTTGGCATGAATGTATGTTTGGTTGATGCTTCCTCCTGGAAAGTAACCTAATTATGTAGGCGACTTACCGTTGGAGAAATCTACTGGAAGAAATTTAATAGGCTACTTGTGCACGTTGACGACACAACTTTTGTTTCTGGCAAAACTGCAACATAAAAAGCCTTATGCCTGAACATTTACGCAACAGACAAGTAGCCTAGCGTAGGCTAATCAAACGCAATTAGGCTACGTTCAACGGTCAAAGGCGCTTTACGTTATGCTCATGGCATCAAATAACAAAAATGCATTAGGCTATACCAAGCCAATAAGCTATAAGTTGAAGCCTAAATGACAACATCAATTAAATGGATTTTATGACTACATATAGACAGTAGTGTGCTAATTACGGTTCATGCCAGTGATTAAACGAATAATCGTGTTAATAGATATGTAGGCCTATTTAGCTTTAATACAAACAATGTCTGTCCCCTTCGACGTTTACCAGTGCGATATGAAGCTGGACTATAGTTCCTTCCCTGTTACGCAGAACTATACGGTTGAGTTCAGGTTCCGCTCACTCGTTTATTTAAAAGCTGCGTGCGCCAGCAAGCGTAGTGGTTCAGAGACGCGTCTTTAAATGAAGCACCAACGGGTCGTATTTACCTGCCTCACATCCCATCGACACGCGTGTTCCTCATTTAACGTTGACATTTATATGTAGGCCTAAGGAAAATGTTTAAATTCTCCATGGTATGTGGCCTGAATATCAGCCTCATACTGATCACTCACGCCAATGGTAAACTTGCAGTGATTGTTATTATAATTTTTTTTCCTATATTTGCTAAGATTTATAGACTAAGATAAGACCTTACACAGCCTACCGCTACAGAAAGCACTGAAATTCTAGATTATTATAATTTTTTTAACTAACAGCAGCTGTCCTGCTACACAAAGTAACAATTCACCCCAAAAGACAATATATAATTTAAATCCGCAATCGCGTTAAAAGACGTGTTATTGTCTTACCTTTTTTCTCTGGAGAAAAAAATAATTGAGATTTCCTACGAGCACAAAATCAAAATAGCCTTTAGCCTACCAAATAAAATTAAATAGGACGTAGTTGAGGATGCGCAGATAAGTTCTTTCTCGTTGTTTTTATGAATATTATCTGAACAATTTAAACATTTCCACTCTAATGGGAAAGATTGCGAAAAAAAAGGTCCGTTAAGCCTTGTATGGTTTTACTTGTTGTCAACATGTTTTAAGTTGCCTACATTGCCGAACCTCGTTTTGCCGTCAATTGCTGTCCATGGTATTCCGCATGTAGTCACTGCGCGCAATGTTGCAACGTTGCTGTTTCGCCCTAGCAACTTTCCTTAAAGGTTCTTTGCCGTCCTATCTGAGTGTTCAGAGCTTCGGGATGAGATTAAGTACCGGTTCGTTGAGAGAAGAAGCTGCGTGAGCCAAACAATCCGTCCAGAACATCATCCCCACAGGCACAGACCCGACTCCTGCTGCAAGTTCCCAAGAACTGTCCACAAATTCGCTGTGCACAATTGAGTGTGCACAAATTCTCGCTGCTGATTCTCTGATATTGTTATCGTATTGCTTACGGCAGTGAACAAATCTGTTGTTCTTTCGATTTTAGCCACTATCATTCAGACGCTGCTAATATCTCTTTGCGATGTTAAGTTTCCGCCGGTGCGTTCTGGCATTCCAAGGCGATTGGCTGCCCGGTTTGGACAGGGGGGTAGCAGCTGTACTTGTATTTAACACATATAATGGAACGCGACGTCACGATGTTGCCGTGCAGGGTTTAACTTTACCCAAAGCACCGTCCTCACCTTTGCCAAACGCTTACCTGCAAAAGAGCAGGCGATCAAAACTAATGGGATTGCGATTGCTTTTGAAACGAATGAGATGTCAATTTTCTTACGTCAGCACGGAGGGTTCACTCACGGGCAGGCTACTCCACAGCTTTTTCATGAAGGAGATAAAAGGAGTTTTTTTTCGGACAGTTCTATCTAAATATGATCATAGCCTACGATGACGAGAACGCAGGCCACCGAGGGCTGTGATCTTTCAAACTGCGGCCACGATTGTATGTAGCTGAACGGACAGCCTGCGCTTGTAAACTGAGTCACAGGTGCTATTTAAATCTCTGCTGGTCTTGGGAGACATACGCACTCTGCCAAGCCTTGGCTTCGTGGCGGTCATTGAGCATTACGCGGCTACCCAGCTAACAAAATTAGGTCCCGGGGACGTTTCCTGAACGTCTCAAAATGTCATCAGGACGTTGCCTTGACGTCTTTTTGTTGGGTTTTCTAAACGTTATGTGGACGTCACAGAGAACGTTCCTGGGACGTTCTAGTAACGTCCCCCAGACATTCATTACATGACGTTATATTGTAACCAGTAACAGACGTTGCAGGAACGTCCCTGAATGTCTCATGAATGTTATGAGCACAACGTCATATCATAACCGGATAGGGACGTTGCTTGAACGTCCCCGAAAAATACAAATTAAATGTCATATTGTAACCAAACAGTGACCTTCCTAGGACTTTAATAACGTCATAGTAATGTTTTTAGGATATCCCTATGGAAGGTCACATCATAACTTTGAGGAGACTAAAAGGGGACGTCCCTGGGACGTCCATTGTTTGCTGGGTACGCGCCACAGCCCAACAACCATGACTTGTACGCATGCCCACCTGTTTCAGGTAAACAAGACATTTTAATCTCAGTCTTGTCTTTCCTTTTAGTGGGCTATTTACTAGTGTTCTCATTTAGCTTAAATTACAGAGAAGCACCTAGGACAAACGGCCAGTCAAATAAAGTATCTCTCTCTCTCTCTGATTGGCATCACTGTACTCACAAACGACTTTTTGACCATACAAATGCGCACATGCGAGTGGACACTCGGAACACGAATATTCTCTATCGCCCTCTGCTGGTTAACGGACGACACAATATTTAGCACTTCAGGGGCCACATGTATAAACAGTGCTGAGCAGAAAAATGCCTTCAGAAAGCCGCGTAAGCGAGTTTCCACGCAGAAATTCAGATGTATAATATAACACGTATAATATAACAAATTGGCGATCTTAGCGCTTGGTCTTAGCGCATGGCGTTAATTGCATTTAGGGCGTGTCCAAGTCCACATTTGCTATTTAGACCGCCTGTTTTTTGAGCGGTAAGCACGGAACAATGTGCAAATGGGCTGAAGCTAGTCTCTTCATTAATTATAGGGGTGTCTTGGGCGTGACATAAACCAATCAAAATGTCATCCCATTCCCTTTAAAAGCCTGCTTTTCCACCTTGGCGGATTGCTTATACAGTATGATGGCGAAACAGACTTGCTTGTGCGTGTTTAGTGCGATCAAGGAATAGGCTATATGGATCAATAGTAGCCTATGATCAATATTATTTGGACTAACTATTATGAGTTCCCTGTAATTCCCAACAGTGCTGTTATTTTACAAAATATATGCAGTTAAATTTAGTTCAAAGCACCTGCAACAGCTGAGAATAAGCTACCAATGGCTTCCATCTCACCTTAGAAAAAACGCCAAATTAGCCTGCTTGTTTAACAAATTTCATTTGATTATGCAATGAACTCATGTTCAAGCTTCATCCGAAGTTCATTAGGCCTACCTGCATTTTAATTTTGATTAATAACATAAATAACATTATTTTACCTTAATGATGACACTAAATACAATAAAGCTGTCAGGTTGGCAACCCATAGGTTCACGCATATTTTCCCTTGTTTTATAATGTCCTGCTTATGGAAATGTGACCAACCTGTTTTACTGGTAGTGTAATGGTTTAAAACAATACACTTTCCTAGGAAGACTGTGAAAAATCCCATTTACAGCAGGGGAAACAGACCTGCTCCTGTAAAGCACATATGCTGATAATGGTATTAAAATTAATTGTGAATTAATTGTGTAACGTGCTGCAAATTTGTTTTAGTTTCTAATTAGACGCTTAGTTCTCTTTAAAATCTTTTGTTCAGTTATGGAATAACAGGTAAAATCAGCGCGGTTTTAATAAGCTGAGAGTATGGAAACCTTGTCACTGTAATTTAAAAAATATAAAGGACGAAGAATAGCTAAGGTTTACAATTCAGTTAACATGGTTTATCTCCGTTTTTTAACCATAGGCTATCGAAAAAAACTTATGCACAGCAAATTTTGACCTATGCTCACATAATTTGACCTATGGACCCTTTTATTATTATGCATTGCAACGGGCGCAAGAATACATGGTATTTGAACGACGTGAGCGCTAGGCGTTATAATGAACCCTGCGCCGGGTGTAAGATAGCAAAGACACTTGCGTTTGGTTTAGCGCCGCTTAGCACCGGGTGTAAAATAGGAACCCTGCTGCGATAATCTGCATACCTCTGCACACGATGGACACCATAACGTACGCAATGTTTGGAGTCGTGTGATATGGCGACACCATGACAGAAAGGCAGAGGTAGGAAGTGCAAAACTTTTTTTAAGCAGATTTCAAACTTTCACCCTGAGTATTCTTTTATGCATTCTTTTACTCAGAGTTTTATACATGTGGCCCCTGATCTGTTGGTTACTGGTATGAAACCCCAGAATGACAGTAATCACATACTAACACAACTAAAGAGAGTGTAGATTGCACGTGTGTGTGATGGTTTGCAGTGTTCCAATTCAACAGTGAGGATAAATAAAGTGGTAGCCTGCCCAGCAGGGCTTTATAGATAAAAACAGCAGTGCTGATATACACCTTCCATTACATTTAAGTATTTGTCAGACGCACTTATCCATAACGACTGGTGCATTGTGCGTTTTCTTATTCAACCCATTCATACAGCTGGGTATTTTTTTTATAAGCAGCTCAGGTTAAATACCTTGTTCAAGGGCACAA
Organism: Synaphobranchus kaupii; assembly: GCA_029718625.1. Taxonomy (NCBI): domain Eukaryota; kingdom Metazoa; phylum Chordata; class Actinopteri; order Anguilliformes; family Synaphobranchidae; genus Synaphobranchus; species Synaphobranchus kaupii. The sequence goes on from CM056379.1 coordinate 11,484,879, forward strand.
GTAGGAACTGAACCTGCATACAGAGTTATCAAAAAACAAAAATTATATTTTACTTTATTGCAGTCAGGGAAGGCATTATTAACACCTGACTGGTTATTTGCTAATGAGACCCCATTCAATGTACCCAGATGGCTGACCCCCTAATTGGAAGGTTAATGGCGGTTCATTAGTGAAAAGTTGTTTTTTGAGTTAGGATCCACTATTCTACGTGTGAATACGCCCATAAAGAGAGAAATATTAGGACAGGAGACAAGGAGAGAGGGAGAAAGCTGCAGGGAGACCAGGGTCTTTGTGGATTTGGAAGGGGGGGGGGGGGGTGAGGTGAGTCATATGACTGTTCTAACGGAGAGGTGCCATGCTTCTGACCACAAATGCCACCGGTGCTCACAACAGATTGCAGAAGGTGCGCACTGGTGACAAACGACAGTGGGTCACAGTCGCAGCTGTGACCTCCGACCTCAGGCAGGAGTGCCCGAAAAGGACGGATGCCACCCTAGTCGAACGCCTATGTGGCCTATGCCCAGAACCGGCCCTGTGATTGCACCTGTGTTCCCCTTCACAAATGTCGCTCTGCATAAGGGCTGTTCAATGAGCGTGATGCGGCTTTTTCTCTTACAACGCCCAGCAATGCAAAATAGGAAACAGCACTGAAACAGCCCCAATCTTCGCCATACTGCAGCCGGTCAGCACGAGCCATACTTCCTCTACATTCACCATACTGCAGCCGGTCAGCACGAGCCATACTTCCTCTACATTGCCTCTGGTGTTATATGGGCATGGTGGACACAGTGCCGTCCACTGATCTGTTCCTGCTAGATGTCAAACATGGAGGCCTGCACGTCATCTAGCAGGGGGTAGGGGTGTGGGGGGTAGGGGGTTTGGAAGGAAATTTGAACACATAGCAGGAAAGGTTATTGTTGTCATGGTTTTGGACCCTGTGGTCCTATGCGGTCGTTTTCCTCGGTGGCCACGCGAGGGCGCTGCCCTGTTGGTAGAGGCTTGCTCCGCCCTGCTGGGTTGGGGGAGTTTCTGGTTAAGCATTTTCACCTGTTGCGTGGTCACCTGAGAGTTATTTAAGCCTACCGTTCCCTTCATTCGGGGCTTCGACATTAATTGTTATTTGTCTTGTACTGTGGTGTATTGTTGGCTGTGAGTTCTCGTACCGTTTTTGGCTACTCGCCTATTGTTAACGTCTCTTAGTTGAGGCAGGGCTTATTTCTTGCTGGCTTGGTGGTTGGTTATCTCGTAGGAGTTTGGGACCGTAAATCTCTGCTCTATTTTGCCTTTATTTGTGCGTTTTCTCCGTGTATGGAGTTTTGGGCGATTCTGTTCAGAACAGTAGTTCTGCTCGCCCTTCGGCACATGTCTTCCCATTGGGAGATCAGGCGTTTCGCTTCTACTTAGTTATTAGCTCGTAGAAGTAACTTATAGAGTAGCAGTTCTTTGTTCCATTCCTGTTTGGTTTTCTTACTGAGAGACCTGGCGTTTTGCTTCTACTCGGTTCCGTGTTGCTGTGAGCCAGTAAGTAGCTTCGGTACGTTTATTCCCTGTTGTCTCCTTCTCGTGGACTACGTTCCCCTTTGTTGTGACTCAGGGTTTTTATTTATATTGAGAGGCTGTCGTGCTATTTTGCGTTGGTCTTTGTTGCAGCTGTCCTCCGTCCTTTTTACCTACGGGACGATTTTGTTTCGGAACTATTGTTCTGTTCGTTTTCCGGGTGTGTTTTCTCCTTGTGTGGAGTTTGGGCTAGGTTGTGGACATGTTTGTGTGACTGCGCGTAGCATGGTAATTTCAGCTCTCTGTTCCTTCGCTTCGTTACATTCTTTTACTGAGAGGCTAGGGCGGTAAAATGTAAAATGTAAAATGTTTCTCCCTCCTGGGAGATCGGGTGTTTACCGCTTTGCTTTCTGCATTTGACTGCTACTTATTAAACTAGCCATGGAACGTTAAATCTCGGTTCCATTTCGCCTCGTTATATTTATTTACTGAGAGGCTAAGGCGGTTGTTCCATCTTAAGCTTGCGTTAGTCTATATGGATCGTAGTTATGGGACGACGGTGTTCCGTCGGCTCACCTGTAAAATGTTTCTCTCTCCTGGGAGATCGGGTGTTTACCGCTTTGCTTTCTGCATTTGACTGCGAGCCTATCAATCTCGCCATGGGAACGTTAATCTCTGTTCCTGTTCGCCTCGTTACATTTCCTCTTAGAGAGGCAGGGCATTTGTTTTCGGTTAATCTCGCGTTGGTCTAGCCGGGTAATGTCTGGTACTGCCTGTCCGTTTCGTTCCTTTTGGCACCTATCTCCGTACATGGAGTTTGACGATTCTGTTCGGAACTATGGTCCGGTTTCGTCTTTTTGTGCATGTCTTCCTATAGGGAGGATTGGGCGATGTTGTGGACACGTTTGTGTGTGACCGCGAGTCTGAGATTAGCCTGGAAACGTTGGATCTGTTTCCTTTCGCCTCCTCTTACTATCATAATATTTTGCAGTGTTTGTGTTTTATGTTTGTCTGTACGCTACTCGCCCGTTTTTGATTTGTCTCGTATCCGAGACAGGGCGTGTATTATGTCTGGCTGTTCAGATCCCTGTCCTTGCGCTCTACTTAGCGTTTGACAGTTAGCCGGCTAGTAGCGTCTGTAGTGTGTGTGTTTCCTTGTCTTGTCTCCTCCCTTATCTGCGGGTATCCCGCCTTAGTGGCCTAAGGGCTTATTGAATCCCCTTGCTGCGTTTGGCTCCTCCTTCCTCACACGTCACGCCCCTTTACAATTGTCTTTTAAAAAAGAGAGAAGAAATGATTCATTTGCAGCGGAACAGGGTGACCAGCACAGCCAGTGAGGAGAAAAAGTAGTTTTCTGCCTGCCGTTCCCGTATAACAGACAACAACAGACAAAAGTGCACAAAAAATGAGAAAGTACATGAGCGCCCCCACATTTTCCCGATAGCCTCGGAAAGACAAGCGACTCCCCGAAACAGAACAGAGTTCCAATTAGAGAGAGAAAGAACATCGAGGGACATTATCGTGCTAGCAAACGATGGCGCCACCCATAATGGCCGCTCATTGTTATTTTTGACATTTCGGTTTTCTTGGCACACCGCCTTGCCTGTTCACACTTGGCACAGCAGCGGTATGAAACGGAACAAAAAAGATAAATCAATCTCTTTTTTTTTACTCGTTTTGTGTATCTCTCACAATAATTTTCAGCGTTGTGGCAGCATAAATGACACTGCAAGCAGAGAGGTCTAGCCTGACCGCTGCAGATTGGACAGGGTGAAAATGAGGGATGTCTCGCACTTTCATTAAGCCTTAATTAAAAAGCTTTTATCGCAGTTGCGTAAGTTCAAAGCAGGAGAAAGACGTGTCTGATTAGGGAAACTCTTTGAAAGATTTACCGGAAGTTGCTTTTTGCTGTTCGCGGCAATGCCTTGTCCATCAGGCCCAGACTCAGGTGCAAATGATTTTTTAAATAATAATAGTAATAATAAAAATAATAATAAATCCTATGCATTTACTGCTCTTTTTCACTTGCCAACCAAGCTTCACGGCTTCACATGGTCTCTAGAGAGGGAAATATATTTCTAATCTGCAGTTCCTCATTGTTTTTCATCTAGTTCTTACCCAACTGTTCAGCTCATTTACTGAGGAATTCGTTGACCCTGGGGCAGCCAACTTTTTATTAAATATGTTAATTTACTTATTTGCATAAGCTGCATTGGGATTGCAATGTAAAAGATTTTGAGGTGAAGATGGCCTCTTTTCTTTTTCTTGGTTAAAATATTCATAAACAGTATATTTATAAATGTGCACACACTCTTATATCACCGTTTATGTGCATGCAGTGAGGTCCTCATCATAATTCATACCCATCCACTTCAATCGTGCACAACTGTTAAAAGTACCAGGTTTGATTAACTCAACCTCCTGCTGTCTCATTAAAAATGTTCTTCTTTAGTGCACAGAATCCAAGCCTCACCATCACACCCAAGTGAATAAGGAGTGAAGCGGAGGGTGTGGCAGACATCAAGAGGCGCGGACGATTATTCACATTATAATCATTATGTGAGCATAATGTTCAAATCCAGAACCTCTCCCATTGGTTTCAACCTGTCACCTCCTGGTGGTGTTTTCACAATGAAACTTACGACAAAAGTGCTTTCACTGCGAAATCTTCAGTTATATCCTCCTGAGACCCGGCAGAAAAAAAATATTTAAAAGTTGTTTTTTTTCAAATACTACAAGTGTCTTGGATGACAAAAACATGTTGCGGTGGAAATATTTTCAAAAATATTCTTTATTTAATTTTTATTTTATGTCCGTCGTAGTGTAGGTTCCGGCACAGCAAAATATATGCTTTTGAGTTTAAGACCAGAGACTCTTGTCCGCTATCTCCAGGACATGGGGTTTTCAATCATTTCTGATCCGGGGACCCCCCACCCAGGCTCAAAGACATCTAGGGGACCCCCGTTATAAGTGAAAAAGGATTATATTTAAAGAAAGGTTATGTAAAGATTGCAAACCGTGGGGTGGTTGAGACTGGGTTTGGAGGAGGAGGATTGACGTTTGTTCCCCTCTACATCACCAACCTTATGTGGTCTTGACATGTGGTAAAATGTTCAAACCCTCTATACCCCGGGGTTTCAACCAGGGGTCTAAGGAAGGTACTGTAGGGGGTCCGCGATTGCACTCTATTCTATTCACATATTTTAATCTATTCTATTCACACCTTAAAAGTTCCCCATGGCATTTTACAAGCAAGTAGGGGAATTAACCCTGATGTCCTGGTCAAAATCCAACAAAATTTGGCCATGTTATCATCCCCTAAATCTGTGATACAAATCCTTTAAATTTCCCAGGCTGTCACTGCACTGCAGAAGAGAATTGAGTTTTAGTTTGTTAAAAGGTTAAAAAAATTTAGACAAGGGGAAGTCATAAGGCCAACGCCTCTCTCACTGCTTTTGCTATGCACCGTTAGCAAAATCATGTGTACAAGACACATTTAAGACAGCGGTCTCCGAAACCCCACCCCCCCTGGTGGTCAGTGAAGGACGTTGCGTTTTTATCATGATGCATTTGGAATATGCAGCTTGTTGACGTTGCTGTGCTGACACTGCAAGGCTTCGCTCCAGACAAACAAGCAAACCATCCCATCTATGATTTAAGGTAAGACGGTGCCCTTTATGCTTTTCAAATTTGCAAATTAAATGAATTATTAATAAATAAAATAAAGATTAAAAAAATAATAATAAATGTGCATGTTTAGGTGGTCTGCCAACATCTTCATAATTTATTCAGCGATATGTGGAGAAAGAAGTCACAAAGACATTTTTTGGAGCTTATACTATATAATTGGGTATTTTAAAGTGGGAGGAGTTTGTGTGAGCACAAGTTTAAATAAAATGAGAAAACCAAGAGTGTGTGCAAGAGCCTGGAGTTCTGTAACTGAGAGATTAGTCAGATTAATGCCAATTTTTGACAAAAAGTCATATGGGGCTGAGGAACCATGATTAATATACTTTTCATCCTCTCCAGCTGTTGATTTTTAATATTTAATATTCGCTTGATAAGCTTTTTCACATAGTTTAACCACGGTTTTTGATATGAAGCGATCTTTTAAAAAATCTTTAAAAAAAATCTTTTAACATTTTTTTTTGTTACAGAAGTGCTGGGTTTTTGGATATCGCCGTCTCCAGCACGCCTCCCCGGGCGGTCTATCGTTGCCATGGCATCGATCAGAAGAGAAAAAAGAAGGACAGGGGATTCTGGGGAGGAGCGGCGGTGGCTCGGAGCCTAACTCTTCCTCTGACCCGCCAGTCACATTCCATCTGCTACATTTCCTCCGCCCGTTGATTGACAGGCTGTTAAACAGCAGCGTATTACAGGTCACGGACACGGAATCTGTGACTCAGGATTCAGACGATGCAGACCAAACCTCAGAGAACTCCACACTGATATAAAGACGAGTTTCCAGCCTGTTTAAAGAGTATTAGTGTGAACGTATGACTGAGACAGAGGCACGTTTAATGAGGCAGACCTGGGGGTGATGGCTCTGTAATATAATTTTTGTTCTACATTGCTCTAGTGGGATCCCAGGTCTTCTTGGTTTTCACTGGTAGGAGCTTAATAATCTCCTTTTGTAATGAGTGGTTCGGGTTTCACTTCTACCTGTTTGCCAAATAGGACTTACTGAAAGAGGTGTGTGGATACCTGTGTACATACACCCCACTACCACACACACGCACACATACACACACACACACACACAGTCTCTCTCATCTGCTATCAGCTTATCAGACTCTGCTAAAAAGCCACACACACACACACACACACACACACACTTCAGCACTAGGCCATTTGACACCGCGGGGCAGACAGGTGGCAGTAATGCGTTCAGGTGGTGCGACCTGCGCTTGCACCACACCACACCAGGGCCTTCTACACGAGTGTCTACCGAGGTACAGTAACATCCTTGTGGGGAGAGACCCAGGGACCTGCTCAGAACAGGTGACCCGTAAAGACCACCGAGGTACAGTAACACACGTGTGGGGAGAGACCCAGGGACGCGCTCGGAACAGGTGACCCGTAAAAACCACCGAGGTACAGTAACATCCGTGTGGGGAGAGACCCAGGGACCTGCTCGGAACAGGTGACCCGTAAAGACCACCGAGGTACAGTAACATCCTTGTGGGGAGAGACCCAGGCACACGCTCGGAACAGGTGACCCGTAAAAACCACCGAGGTACAGTAACATCCGTGTGGGGAGGGACCCAGGGACCTGCTCGGAACAGGTGACCCGTAAAGACCACCCAGGTACAGTAACATCCGTGTGGGGAGAGACCCAGGGACCCACTCGGAACAGGTGACCCATAAAGATGCAGCAATATTACACCGCTTCTCCCGGACCCTCTTCTCGACTCAGATCAGCGCATAGTAGCACAGAGCCCAGGAATACAGGGGGGGGGGGTGAAATTACTGCCACGGTGATGATGATGATGAAGATTTCACTGACTGGGCTCTGAAGAAATAGGGCCACATCAACGCCATTCAGGTTGATTGTGAGTCTGAGAAAGAAGGCGGAGAAAGGGAGCCATCGGGGGGGGGGGGTCTGGTGAGAGGCTAATTACTGTATGCCCACTACCATCCCTAAATGCACACACACACACACGTGCATGCACGCACGTGTGCGCTTGCACACACACACACATGGATATTCATTTTAAAAAATTTTCACAGATTTGACTCATACACGTGAGAATGAAAAGGCTGCACTGAAGCACTGAAAGGTTTATCCCAGCCCGATTCAGTCTCTCTTAATCAATAAGAATATGTAATTTTATACAGAGGATGACTTATCCACCCTCCTCTCTCTCTCTCTCTATGTCTCACATGCACACGCTCATTTCATTTTGTGAGACAATCATTTTGTCAGGTTTTTTTTTTTTTTTTTAAGGTCAGAAAAGAGGAGCACAATTAGAGAGGCAGTTGAAAGAACGTTGGGTCTCTCTCATCTCTGCTTTTGTGACAGCCTTTCCCGCTCTCGCTAAAAGCCAAAAGAGAGAACCGAGGGGCGAGGCGGGGGTAAACGAGAAACAAGAACACAAAACAACTATTTTCCTTTGATGCCTTGTTTAATTCAGGGCTGGCTTTCTGTAGTGCAGTGGTCCTGATGTACACTCAGAGGTACGGAGGGCTAAGATCTAGCAAGCGCTTGATCTTGTGTCGTTTCATGTCATGAGCCACAGCCTTATCCCAGTCCCCCAAATCTCAGACTGTGGGAATGAATCGAGCCTGATCTCATGAAATTCGGCAATATGTACCGATTGTTAGTGTCTCAAAAAACGGTACCTGTTTCCGAATTTTGCACAAGCGCCCCCTGAGCCTGTACTGGGAACTACTGACTAAAGGCTGTGATAGGCCGAAAACATCACGTGTGAGGGTAGTAGTATATGACGTCACGCGTCCCACTGCTTTTCTTGGCAAGACTTTTTTGTCAAAAAAATTTTCTTGGCAAAAATTGTTTTTCTTTTTTTTTCGTGATTCCCGTACCCCACCCACAACCCCTAAACATAACCTCACAGGAGTTCACGTAACTCGGGCTCATGCCCGAACTGTTAAGATAGTGTCCCTTTTTGCTACCATATTGTTACCAACAATTTTGAAATAAAATAAATTATAAAAAATAAAAAAATTATTAAAAAAATAAAATTTAAATAAAAAAATGTCCCAGGGTCCCGCCCAACCCCTAAACATAACCTCATAGGAGTTCACGTAACTCGGGCTCATGGCCGAACTGTTAAGATCTATACTGTTAAAGAATCTATATTTGCACAACTATATTTTTCTATCACAAGCTTCTCTCGCATTATATATCTTTCACGAAATCTCCTTACAGTCTACAACTGAGCATTAGTCAGTAGTTCCCAGTACAGGCTCAGGGGGCGCTTGTGCAAAATTCGGAAACAGGTACCGTTTTTTGAGACACTAACAATCGGTACATATTGCCGAATTCACATGAGATCAGGTTGAATGAATCACACACACACATTACATTACATGGCAACACATTAATTTGGCAGATGCTTTTATCCAACGCGACACACAATAAGTGCATATCAAGCATTATTGAAACAACTACAAACAGGTCAGATAGAGTACAGTTCTATCGTAAAGTAGCAGCTATCCATAGCCATGAACACTGAGTCTAGTTCACACAGTAAGCTGTGGGTAAGTCTTAAGGCTAACTAAAACACAAGAAGCTACAACATCATGATCAAGACACTAGCGTTACATGAGTGTTAGAGGATCAAGGTACAAGATACAAGTGCTATATGAATGTGATGCTAGATTGGTGGGTCAGTCTCACACACACACACACACATCGCTGGTGAGTGCACAGTTCTCCCGCTGGGCCGAAGCCTAGAAGACACAATCTAATGGTCAATAAATGCCCTGGGATTCCAGGAATGTGTTGGCTGTCTTAAGCATTATGATGTTTGTTTATACTGATGGTTGGAAAGGCGGTGAGCAGAATGCGCAATGACTGTCACACAGAGAGTCCTGTTGCTTTCTGTGATATCTCTCTAATGCATACATACACACACTTGTACTGTAGATGCAAACAGATTTTAAATCTCAATGTGACATGCTATCAAAATAAAGGTTCTGATAACAATATTACTATATGTACTACTACCACTACTGTTCAAACTACTACTACTACTAATAATACTAATAACAACAATAATAATAATACATTTGTCTCTTTAATGCAAAAACAGATAGATACAAAGAACAAGCAATAATGGTGTGAATTTAGAGAGAGAGAGGAGGGGGGGACCATGCTCCAAAATAGCTGTGGTTCACGAATATGCAAAGCATTTTTAAACATTGCTGAGAATTGGTGCAAAGCATTATTTTTCACAGCCGCCCACACAAGTGCACTAGTCACAATTTGAATCGAATTTTACTGCTGTGGCATCTTCTATTTCACAGAAGAGGGCCGTGCCAGGGAAACCGACGAACATACCCCGTTTATTTTACCCATTAATTTTATTTATTGGGGTGTTTGGCCACTCTTCATTATGATGCAAATCGGGATCCCTGATTGGTTGTCTGACGCTGCTCATCGCGCCACGCTGCGCTCTGCAGATACATGCCTGGCACCCCTTGCTAGAGCAGTAGCCAGACTGGGAGACTCTTCCAGAAGTTATAGTGACCTCTGGTAGGTTTGAGGTGTTCTTTGATAGCGAACCATTTCTTGGGACATTTTACTTGGGTTTTGTGGGAGCGGTTTTGTGGGAACTGGGGCTTGCGAAAGAGACTACTCCCGGAAGGTTCTAGAAGGCTCGGGCTGTCCGGAGTGGTCTGAGGCAACCTTGCTAATTTTCTAAGGCCTTCCTGCTGTTCTGTTTGCTGTGCAAAAGTGACAGTAGTTTTTTTTTTTCTCCTCGCCACATTCAGCACATCACAGAAAGGCCATTCTCAGGTGCCGTTTGGGGCATTTCACCTGACCATGTCTTTTCTTTCTCTCTCTCTCTGTCCCTCCTGCAGGCTTTTAATCCACTTGTTAAACAGCAACACCTGCATTTGGCAGCTGGACAAATAAAGAAAAGGGAGGGAGAGGGAGAGAGAGGAGGAGGAGGAAGAAGAGAGACAGACAGGCAATCAGACAGACAGTGAAGTGCTCAGTGTTAAATCAGAGCTGCCACCGTTGGGAAGGAATGACAGGAATCCTGCTTGTGCCAAGCGCTGGCTGCAGGACTGGCAGGCCCGTTACTCTGTGGAATGGAAGGGGACCAACACAAGCAGCACGGGGGGGGGGGGCACCCACTCACCCACTCACCCACTCACCCACTCACCCACTCACCCAGCTGGAGATCAGGAAACAGAAACTGAACCCTGGAATCCTGACTTGGACCATGTGACACAAAGATGGGTTTTGGGGGGGGGGGGGGGGGTTAGGGTTAGCGGCAGAGCTAACCCCCCTCTTCCAACCACCCCCCAAAATGTTTCATTAAATATTTTTGATTAGTTAAAATGAAATTGCATGGTGAAAAGTCAAGTGACTTCACTTGCAGCAGGAATAATATGATTCAGTGTTAAATTAACTCTGCTGATAGATTGGAGTAGGCTACATTGCATTCCCCTTGGACTCATATAAGCTTGAGTTAAAATAACGCGGGTGAGAAGTGTCGCGATATGTATGCACGCGCGTGGTAATATGCAAACGCAGGCAGTTCCTGCTGCTGTTTCATTAAACGCACTTGTAGTCACTGATACTGTTTCACAACTACACGACTGCGCCAGTTATAGCTTCCACTGAACTATACATGGACGGCGGCAGGCTGGGATGAGCGCTCCCCCTAACGGCGAGTGCAGTGCACTGCACATTACGCAAGGTCTCTCTTCCGCGACGGGGTTACGTGACACACACAAAACTTTTTTTTGATGTACGACAGCAAAACCTCTCGTTGCGTATCAATGAACGTGAACTTAAAATAGGCATTAGAACTGCATGCGCAGCATGCTCTATTGCGATAAAACTGGAATGCGCATATTTATAAAAATCAGTGGCGGCTCCTGAGCTGAAAATTGAGGAGGCAGAAAACTTCCCCTTAAACTGATTATTGGTCTCAATCATTTTTCAATCAGTTTCCTTGATTAACAATAGGCTACATCAGCGTTTAATTCACAAATTACTCATTGCCATCAAATGTAGCCAGTTCTCCTCAATTATGCTATTAGGCAAGTAATGAAATTCTTTTAACTTGCATTGCAAAATTGTGCACATTTTAATCAACATTATAATTGTGGATACATATGCTCTTCGTTCTCCGCACTCTAATTCCGAAAATATTTATGGAAATTAAATTATCTTAAAGCTCAGCTTTTGTTAGATTATTTTTATTGCAGGTTGTGCTTTTTTCGTAAAGTGTACTTTTCCGTTTAATCTCCCTAACATGATGTGAAGAATGAAGCTGTGTCTTCACCTGCAATTGGATTATTCAGATCATTGGCACACGTGTTAATCAAGGAAAATTATTGAAAAATGATTAGGACCAATAATCAGTTTAAAGGGAAGTTTTCTGCCTCCTCAATTTTCAGCTCAGGAGCCGCCACTGATAAAAATATATGCAAACTTTACCTGCAATGCTGTTGATAACAAAGACAGACCCCTTATTTTGACAGACCCTAGCAATCCCAGTCACGAGAAATGCTTTTATTTTACCATCATGTTTTCAACCTATCTATCTATCAACCTGATTGTATTTGTATGTTATACTGAGTTTATTTAGAAGACAATGCCACTAAACATTATATATTTAAAATATAAAACAATTACACATTCTATCTACTCCCTACATTGGATGTAAACGTTTACAGGGTATATAACAACAGGAAGAGAAGTCTATAGCCTATAACCTTGAATTTGAAACAATGAAATGTTTTGTATATACATACACACCATATCTGTCTAAAACAGGGATCTCAAACTCAAATCCTGGAGGGCCGCTGTGTCTGCTGGTTTTCGACGTGTTCCTGCACTTAAGTGTTTAATTTAAGTCATTGATTGGCTAAAGAGTCTGCACACCTTGTTTCCAAGGCCTAAATTGGCTGCTGATTGAAAGGAAATCACAAAAACCAGCAGACACAGCGGCCCTCCAGGACTGGAGTTTGAGATCCCTGGTCTAAAAGGACACATTTTCATTTACTTGGAAAAATTCAATTGGTGTTTTAGGTAGGCTGATGTGTCATTGTTTTGGGAATTTATAAATTGCATTGGATTCATGTTGGAGTTTCTGTCGAGGGCCCCTGAGTCTCTAGAATCGCCTCTGAATTCAGAGCAGTCAATGAAATATGGTTGTCTTCTGTGTAGTGACTTGGTAGGATAATGTGCTGCAGCATAGCCTGTCCATCTGAATCTATATGAATTCCAACAGCGCCCTCCACTATTATTGGCACCCCTGGTAAAGATGAGTAATCACCGTCTGGTGAATTAGTGTAATCTCACACTGAAAAAATGAGAAGAATCCAACCTTTAATTGAAGTAAATTTATTGTGAGAAAAAAAAAAATCCCTCATCAAGAAATAATTATTTTTAACAAAACCACGTGTGCCACAATTATTGGCACCCCTGCATTTATATATAGAATAAAGTAATCATTTTTAATATTTGGTCACATATCCTTTGCATGCCATGGCTTCCTGATTTCTGTGACCCAACAACATCAAAATACTCTTGATATCTTATTTTCTGGTACTCTTACAAGTGATACTATAATGTCTCTGCATTTGAATGGATCTTTATGGGAATTGGGGGGTGGGACTAGATTTAGCTGTAAATTGCACTGGAACAGTAGGGAACACATGGTTGGCTAAAAGTCAGGGGTGGGCAATTCCAGTCCTGGAGGGCCGGTATGTATGCAGGTTTTTGTTCCCACCAATTACCCCAGCTAAATTAGCTAATTGTCTGTTTACACCAACACTGGTAGATTAGATCACATTAAAATGTTTTATATAGGGACACAAGAAATCTTCGGCTGTCATTCATGCGCTTATTAAGAATTGTAGCTAAAATGTCAGATGGCGTAAATATTAGGGCTAATTAGGTAATTAAGGCCAGAAGTTGGCATGAAAACCAGAAACGGATACGGCCCACGTTGCCCACCTCTGCTGTAAATCACCAAGGGTCTGACATATCAAACAAGCCTTAAACCATCACTCTGCTGCCAGAAATACAGTAGATATGGATGGATAACTTGAAGGGTTTCTTCTCCTGACTTATTTTTTCATAGAGTTCAATAGGAAAATGTGTCAGGAGAAACAACCTTAAAGTGATCCATCCATATCTACTGCATATCTGGCAGCGGAGTGGTTTCTTTATGCTAATCCAAGAAATTAAAAGATTTATTTCCGAAATTGTAACATATCATTCAAAGTAACATTTTGTCTTATCGAGAATAAACTAAGTTAGGCCTACGCCTCCTACCTATTGCTAGTGAGAACTCGATGAAACTCACCTTGTTGACGTCCCCCAGCATACACATTGTGGCGATACACGCGCTCTGCAATGCACCGCTAACTGGACATCACCAAAAGTGCAGGATTCTGAACTCGGAAAATGTCAGTCAATTGCGCTCAATATATGCCCTAGTGTTGACAAACGGCATTGCAGCACGCGAAAGGGGGGAATAAAGGAAGTTCTTCGGAAACTTTAAGCACAGGAGTTGAGAACTTTTCTCCCCTAGAAGTTGAGCTAGTTCCGTTCGACTCCAGAAAACGGGGAACGGTTGCGAATCGGGGGGAAAGAACTTATCTTTGCTTTTTTATGCAATCCGTAAAAGACGCGGCTTTTCCCCCCAGTCCGAGAAAGATTATAACATCAAGGGCGATGCGATGTGAGTGAGCTATGCCTTATAGAAATGGACAGACTGTATCCAAGCGAAAACATGGCGTCTATTTCTCAGAGTTTGGACTTTTCTCCAGTCTGCTGTTACTGTGCTTCCTCGAAGCATCAGGCGCCTTGGGAAGCGACCGAGGCTGCAGCCCGTGTCCCACCAACTGTACGTGTTCGCTTGTGGGACCCCAGGATTCTTGTGTTGTTAATTGTTCGAACATTGGACTGGACTGGGGACCTGCGGCGGTGGATCTCCCGTCTGACACAAACACTTTGTAAGTATTCGAGATACATTGAAGGACAGGGAAAGTAGTACGCATCTTTCGTTTTTGACGGCTATTGCTAGCCTGATGCTCTCGATAACCTTTAACGCTGCGAACGTAGCCTATGAGCATCTGTTGGGGCTTTGATTTCTGGATATGACATGTTTGTGTACGTTGCTAGACATAATACAGTCACCACCGTTACTCTTCAACAAAATGGCAAAGATGATCTAAGCAGGGAGGCGTGCGCCGTTACTTCGTTAACGGCGCAAGTTCAGACCTGGAATAGCGAATGTGATTGTGTCTAAAAGAAGGACCTTTACCTAAACTCTAATTTTTTGCGAAATATTTTGTCTTACAAGCGATGATCTGTGAACGGAATTGTACGTGAAACAAATAATGAACAAATAGATGATACTAATAATAATAATAATATTATTATTATTATTATTATTATTATTATTGTAAAATAAATATTTTTGAAACTTAAGATTTATTTTTACTAAGTAAAACATTGAAACACTGCTGGTGAGAATTGAAAAAATCTTAAGACTGCACATTTTCCATTAATTAATCTATGTTTGAGATACATTTAGTTTGCACGAACTTCCTCTGAATAATAGGAACATATAAGCTCCAGGAACAGTTTCAGTACAAACTGCACGTGAAATTAAAACAACCTATGAGGGAATGGCACGCCGTATCAAAACAGTTGTGCAGACTATAGCCTAGCGCTTGACCATGCCACTAAGGACACATTAACTACTGTTCTCTCTGTGCGTCTCTGGACGGTTTCCTGTATTTAACATCAATTTACACCCGACAATGCTTTGCAGTTAATTACTTGCTATAGCAGCATCGTGTGGAGCTTATATATTTTTTCGGTCGCTCTTTACCCTCCTTCAGTAGGGTTGTATAGGAAAAAAAGAACATTTTGTCCTGCGCAGTCCGACTGGCGTTATTCTGCTCAGATGTTATTGATTTGACTCTCTGAAATGCTCTCCCTTTAAAAATCACGTCCAACCCTCAAAGATTTTCTGAGGTTTTAAGAAACCTGTCACACACATAATGACTTTTGCCTATTATTAAGTGTTATTAGCTTAGCTTTTGTATAGATTGAAATAGAATTCCATTTGAACAAAACTCTAATACCACTTTTTCTGCTACTACCACAACAGCAATAACCGCAATTGTTATGATATGTGTGTCGTATTATTTCATAAACCTCTTAATGTTGCATTATACATGCGAAATATTATTGTAACTGTACTGGAGTCATAATTTGTTCTTTTCTTACATGTAAAAACCTTGCTTCTGTAAAATCATTGCTCGTTTACGTGTAAGCTGGTCTTGAGAGCGGCCCTGCAGGCCCCATTTTAATGGAACGTAATTATGGCTATTTGCTTCTACAGCACGAGCTGGCGATGAAAGGCTTGCATCGAGCGAAGGATGGATTTGCGTATGAAACATAAATGTTTCAAATATAATTTTTTCTAGAAATTCACTGGGCACAATCCAGCTGTCCATCATACCTTTGTACACAAACTTATGGCAATTGAACAGGTTATGCAATAGACAAAAAAGGGCAAATGCTTAAATCGAATGGCTATTTTAAGTCAGCTCTTGGCAGCCAGTATATTTGACGTCACTTTTCCGAAAATATTCTAGTTACCCTGACTGTAAGTATGCATGGAAGATAATAAAGACGAGAAGCGCATTAACTATGATCGAGAGTTCTTATAATTTTAAATATAAAAAAGCATATAGAACATTCCTGGCGTTTTGTATTGGCCTGTACCATCCTTTTGTGTAGTGGGAAAGGTAGATAAAGCACTTGGCTTAACGCCATCAGCTGCGTTAAAGAGTAGAGTTTTAAGTGATAAACCAACATCACGGAACGGAAAGGTTAGCTCGGGAGATAAATGATTGAATGAGTTTTATCTCGTGTTTTTTTTCTTTACTCTGACAGCCGTGGCAACCTTGATAGGTACACACGGGTTTCAGAGTGTACACTGACTCATCAGCCTTGAATTTACACTTAAGTTTCAGGAAGTTCCTTAACCATGGATGTTTTGTAGCAAGCTGTTATTACTTCATGCGGTGAAGTGTGCAGCGTGGAATTCGGAGCCTTATTCTTGGTTCAGACTGTCTCTTCCGCTGGATTGCATGTCCGAAAGGCACACAGCAAGACGTTCAGTTCTGATTGAACTCTAACAGAGTTTAGATGAGTTCAAGAGAGGCTAAATATACTCCATCAGAGTAAAGTGTACTCTGTCAGAGTTGATTTAACACAAACAATTTTACTGTGTATAGTTGCGTTTTAGTGGCATTAGATTCTGTGTAGCTCCACTCTTAAGTGAGCCAGTCGGGGGCTCTGAGAAATCGTTCCCAGAAAGACAGAGAGAAGCTCCGGTATGCCACCTTTTTCCCATCTCAGGAAATCGCAATTGTCATGCCTGTGATCATTCAAAACCTAATTATAACCAGGCTTGGCAGAAAATTACCTTCCTCGACACCAGCTAACGATGTCACGATGTCACTGTTGATGGCCATTGCGTGCCTCCTTGCGGTCACTGACACGTTGAGAGTGGGGGGGAAAGGCAGCGATAAAGAGGAGAGAGATGATTTCTCTTCCCGTTTGGCGGAGTTGGTGGCGGTGGGCGCGTTGTCTGCCGGACAGCCTGGGATGTGATGGTCTGTGTAGGATGCTGCGGGCCTTCAATCAACATTGTTTCCACATCATATTCAAAAGGGGCCTCAATGTTGATTCAAAGATAGATTATTCATTGAATTTTCAGAAAGCCGTGCAACAAACTGTGCAATGTAATCAGAACCGAACGCCAACACTGAAAACACATAGATTGGCTAAATAACCATAGAGTTTACATTACACAGATGAACAGCTAGACTCAGTTTTTCAACTGTCTATCTGACTCTTCAACTGTTTAACTGACAAGCTTTACTGACTCGTTTCCCAGAGGATAGGCGCTTGAACGCTCTGTGAAATGGCCAGGCCACGGGTCTGGTCCAAGTGTGCTCTGAGTCTGTACATTTTTCCCTTCTCTCACCTCCAGTATCTGAAACTACTGAAAAATACTGCCCAGTTAAAAAAAAAACTATAGATCATGAAAGCCGTGAGAGAGAGAGAGAGAGAGAGAGAAGGAGGAAAAGAGAAAGCGAGGGATAGACGGAGCGATTAAGCCCTAATGCGCAATCTGCGCGGCTCAGAAGAATTAGCTGAGACGAGCGCGGCTGAAATTCGGCGCGTTTCCAGCGAGACGCTTTCAGACGGCGCTGTTTTTACTCAGCTGTAAAATGGAACGAGTGCCGCGGCTGCCTTTTCCGAGCCGCTCGAGCCAGGAGGCGGGTGAGAAAACCGCCGCACCTCCTCCCAGTTTTTTACGCCTCGTCCGGCAGGGCCCGCGCTGAAGGGTGGTCTCCCGCTCCCCAACCCCCCCCCCCCTTACTCAGGCCTAGTCAAGGCCTACCCAACCCTGGATTTTGGAGGCCATTTCTGGGGCGGGTGATTCGGTTCTCCATCAAGACTAAGTCAGGCGGGTTTCCCGTGAAACACGTCGGGGCGTCCTGCATTCGCTCAGCTGCTAAAGCGAGCAAATGAGCGAGCGAGCGAGCGCTCGGGCAGCTTTTATTTTTTACGCTGTTCGACTGGAAGGCAATAACAGCTGAAAAGAGCAGGCGTTTGAATTACTAAATACCGCCTGCACCTATCATTGCTCCTTAGGCAAACACTGCCCTCCGGCTCCCGTGCCCCTGGTCCAAATTCCCAGGACACTTGAGTCCTCAAATTTGCCCAAGTTTGTGATGGTTACACGTGCATCTGTTCCGATGGCCTCCAACAAGCGCAAAAGAGGAGGGAGCCTGTGACTGGACAAGATAGCACAGTGACGGCGTGTGTCTGCTCCGTGAGATTTTGTATTTGAGTGGGTGTGAAGTGAGCCTCGGCAGACACACGCACACACACACACACACACACACACACACTGACAGTAGTGGATGTGTCATTGAGGCTCCCACATGAAGCCAGTAGTTGTAAACAGTGGGGGAACGCTCTCCTTTATTAATGCAGTCTGCTTGACACGGCTTTTTGCTTTGCTCCGTCGCCACGGCAACCCCTCTGCAACAATCGTTTGGTGGCGGAGCCAGGGCCAGAGATGCACTCCTTAAAAATAGAATATTTATAGAGAGCACTTTTTGGCAGTACATTCAGTCTCTTTGAAGGCAGACAGCTGTCACACAGAGGCATCGTCCTTTTGTTCTCCTCAAAGCTTTAAGGCCTACTGCTTCACACTTTCTACGGCTTTGACCCCTTGTCCTCCCTGAGGTACCGTCAGAAACAAGTGGCCGCATCCACAATGAAAGACTGAGAGAGATGGAGTAGGAGAGAAAAAGAGAGAGAGTTGGAAGAGAGTAGGGGGGGATGGTGATCTGTTTATAGCGGGGGGATGTTTCGGGCACTTTGAGGTGATGTTTTCTACACACAGGTGATGTTTCGGGCACTTTGAGGTGATGTTTTCTACACACAGGTAATGTTATGGGCACTCTGAGGTGATGTTTTGTACACACAGGTAATGTTATGGGCACTCTGAGGTGATGTTTTGTACACACAGGTAATGTTATGGGCACTTTGAGGTGATGTTTTGTACACACAGGTAATGTTATGGGCACTTTGAGGTGATGTTTTGTACACACAGGTGATGTTAGGGGCACTTTGAGGTGATGTTTTGTACACACAGGTGATGTTATGGGCACTTTGAGGTGATGTTTTGTACACACAGGTAATGTTATGGGCACTTTGAGGTGATGTTTTGTACACACAGGTGATGTTATGGGCACTTTGAGGTGATGTTTTGTACACACAGGTAATGTTATGGGCACTTTGAGGTGATGTTTTGTACACACAGGTGATGTTAGGGGCACTTTGAGGTGATGTTTTGTACACACAGGTGATGTTATGGGCACTTTGAGGTGATGTTTTGTACACACAGGTAATGTTATGGGCACTTTGAGGTGATGTTTTGTACACACAGGTGATGTTAGGGGCACTTTGAGGTGATGTTTTGTACACACAGGTGATGTTTCGGGCACTTTGAGGTGATGTTTTCTACAGACAGGTGATGTTATGGGCACTTTGAGGTGATGTTTTGTACACACAGGTGATGTTTTGTGCAGTTTGAGGTGATGTTTTGTACACACAGGTGATGTTTCGGGCACTTTGAGGTGATGTTTTGTACACACAGGTGATGTTTCGGGCACTTTGAGGTGATGTTTTGTACACACAGGTGATGTTTCGGGCACTTTGAGGTGATGTTTTGTGCACACAGATGATGTTTTGTGCACTTTGAGGTGATGTTTTGTGCACACAGATGACGTTTTGTGCACTTTGAGGTGTTTTGTACACACAGATGATGTTTTGTGCACTTTGAGGTGATGTTTTGTGCACTTTGAGGTGATGTTTTGTACACACAGGTGACGTTTTGTGCATTTTGAGGTGACATTTTGTGCACTTTGAGGTGATGTTTTGTGCGCAGTGTGTCTCTGGTTATGTGCATTGGTCAGTGTGTCTGGAACATGCACTGCAGTGTGAAAGAGGTGTGTGTCAAATGTGATTATCACAATATGTACAGCATATATTGTCAAGTACGTGATGGTCTCTGCCAGACAGTGGAAATATGTTTTATGACTTTATTGTGTCATCCACGATAATTTCAGAGGGCAATCATCATGTAATATGTTTTCACAGATGTTTTTTTTTTTTGCATTTTAATTTTATTTATACCCTGTATAAATAAAGGTAAATAGAATGAAATCAACGGTTCAATCAAACAGTCATCCAGGAGGGTACCACATACTGTGGCCCTTGCTGAATGCGTATCCCTGCTCCCCCAAGTTACAGGCACACTTCTGCCCCTCAGGAAGTGCCTGGAAATAAAAAAAAACCCAAACCAGCCAATCAGGGCCCACCGAGCCAAGCTCCTGAATCAGGAGCAGTGACACACTTTGTTCCCTCTCAAATCCGTCGTCTGTCAGCAGGCCCCTCGCCAGGCAGGAAACCGATGCCGTAATGCCAAGCCTGCCCCGCCAAGCTAAAACAACCTTAGCGGCATCTCCAGTGCGGAGTAAGGGGGTCTGTCTGGGGGTCTGTCGTGCGCCCCGGGCGTCGTCTGTAGGGGCCGTTCCGATCCCCGTTCCGGGAGGGTCGCGACCCGCGCCACTTAACGGGCCGACTGGCGGGATACGGGGACCATATGCAGCGGGAAGGTTTTGTTATGTTGCCGTGGTAATTCTGCACGGTGACATCATCACTTCACGGACGCAGAGACATTCCGCCAGGGCAATAAATAAAGTGCATGTGAGGCTAGCTGCTGGACGGGGGCTGGAACCGGCCCTACACCCCCCCCCCCCCCCCCCGCCCTCCTCCTCTCCCCTCCCCTCCCCTCCCTTCCCTCCCTTAACACGTTGCCACCTCACAGTTCCCCGGGGAGGGGGATGCTGCAGCCACCCTCCAATTGGGCTTGATCTCCCCTCCCGCGTCCCCCCCCCCCCACCCCCCCCCTTCCCCTTCCCTCTCTTCCTGTCTCCCCTCATTGCTATCACCCCGGGCGCCCCTGGAATCTTAAACTTTTACTGTTTCCCCCCTCTCTAAGCCTCTCTCTCTCCTTTTCTCTCTGAGCAGTCCTCTTTTCCTACCGCGATCCCTTCATTTGCTCTTCCTCTCTCTCTCACTCCCTCTTTCTGACCAGTCCTCCTTTCGTACCGTGATCCCCTCATCCCCCACTCCCTCTCCCTCTCTCTCTCCTTCATCCCCCCACTCCCTCTCCCTCTCTCTCTCCTCCATTCCCCACTCCCCACTCCTCTCTCCAACACCCTCTCTCTACTCTTCCTTCTTCCCTTACTCCTCTCTGCCCCTCCCTCTCTCTTTTATCCTCTTCCCTTACTCCTCTCTCCCCCTCTCTCACTCTTCCTTCCCCTTCCGTTACTCCTCTCCCCACCTCCCTCTCCACCTCTCCTTCCCAATATCGGGAGTTCTCAGAGAGCCAGTTTTGTGTCTGTGGATTGAGAAAGTGTATAACTGTTAGCCACCTATGGTTCTGAGAGCAAAGACAGCATATTTGCCTTTTACTAGTTCAGGGGCGTATAACACAAAGAGGGTTTCTCAGTTAGCTGGATAACTCGCATGTTCCTCCCAAATCTGGAACATGGACTGAAGTAAAGAGCTGTTCTGAGTTTTACTCAGTGCAGTTATCCAGCTAATTAAGTAATCCTGCTTAGTGGAATAAATCCCCCAGGTGTTGCTCAAACCAGGCAAAGCCTGTGCACACCACTCCACAGATATCATCCTGGGCCTGGGCTTATCAGAACTGGGTCTCTTGCCTTTGCCCTATCTGTGCTGTGGAGAAAAGTGATGTAATGTTTTGCCTAGGGTTGTTTTCTGTCAGTAATCTTTAACTGGCAAGTGTTTGGGTGAAGTGGACTCCTGGTTCATTATTAACTGCTGTGAGTGAGAGAAAAAAGTGTTTGTATATTATCTACATGCCCGCGCTGCAGAACTTGGGCCCAAAATTATAATCATAAAATATCATAAAAATATTTAGTCCAAAAATACGCGTAACATTGGTAATCTGCTGACACACCCACACAAAAAGTGAGCCGGCTTAATTGTCGTTTGACACTGACTTTCTCATTTGGGAAAAAGTTTTCTTTCGGGGGGTAAAAAAATAAATATTTAGCTTGTAGCTTCTCGATGTCAAAAACTGTTTGCAGCTCCGTGTCTGGGAAAATGTTCCTGTTTTAGTCCAATTTTTTTTAATTTTTTTTGCGCACGTATTTAAAAATAACTCCTGCTATTTCTAAATCAAAACATCATTTTTCAAGAGTACGATTTTTGTTCCTGGGGTTTGTGAAAGGGGCGGATTGTTGGGGCGGCTTTGTTTTCGGCTGCCTGCCGTTGCCAAAGCGTGACTGGGTCCGTGCATGCCGCTAATCCCAAACGTGCTCTTGCTCTTTTAACGCTCTCTCAAATGTGTCACTTCCTCTCCCCCGAAAAAAAGGACTGCAAAACAAGAAGGACCATATTTTAAGCTCCAGTACCCTGCTGCTTTTGCAAAACCCGGCCTGTGGAGTTGTTTCTGCAGCTTGGTTCTTTGCCGGTGCGTGGATTCGGTTAGGAGCTAACGCGCAATAATGTGGTAATTCACTGTGTTGCTCTGTGTTTCTCCTCTGTCCAGCCCAGTGCGACGCGTCAGGCCACGTGAGCTCACAAAACACCCCTTCTCCGTGAGTCCTGTGACTCTGCGAGTCTGTGACACGTTTTGAGAGAAATCAGAAATGTCCCTATTTTCTCTGCATTTCTGATACGTAGTCCTGTCTGTGCAGTGTTGTACACACACACACACACACACACACACACACACACACACACACACACATAAATGGTGGCATGGGCTACTTGGAGCCCTCAGTTCCAGCCGACTTCCTGTGGACTTCCTGGACAGGAAGGGCCCCGTCTGCGCCGTGCCGTAGCGTGGCGGTCCGCCACCCTCGGCGAGCATAAAAGGCGCTTTTGTGTGCCGGGTGGCGGTGCGGGATCGCATACCTTCAATTTGGGACTTTTATAGGGGATTCGAAGCTTTTCCTCTGAACTCCGGAGCCCATAATGTGTCCTGTGTGCGGCTGGGGCCCCTCTGCTCTGTCAGGCCCGCGTGCTGGTACTCATTAGTTTGTCCTAACCGCTCCATGTTGGCCTGAGTGAGTGGCACTGGGCCTGGCGCTGCACCATCCTGTCCGCTGGTCCATGAGCTCACAGCCTGCGGCTCCACTGTTACAGTAAAAACACTGATGAGAGAGAGTGAGAGTGAGAGAGAGAGGAAAGGAAAGAGAGAGTGAGAGAGATAGAGATAAGGGATGAATTTTGAGAGAAAAGGGAGAGAGTTGAGGAAAGAAAAGAGTCAGAAGAACAGAGAAAAAAGAGAGGTAGAAAGGGAGTGAGAAAGAGGGGTGTGAGGAAGCGAGAGAGAGAGGGAGACGAACAGGGAGGGAGAGGAAGAGAGATAAACAGAACAGGGGTGGAAAAACAAGGAGAAAAGGAAACGGTAGCGAAAGCTAATTAAGTTTTATATAGAGTGCGTGTCAGCGGGGGCTCGTGTTCTAGAGTTGTGAGCGCCACGGTTTCTCCCAATATCAGCAACAGCCAGTGCTCCTCTTTCCCACCAGCACACACACCAGCATGTCTGTCTGTGATTCAAACACCAGTGCTCCTGTTTCCCACCTGCACACACACCAGCGCGTCTGTCTGTGATTCAAACACCAGTGCTCCTGTTTCCCACCTGCACACACACCAGCGCGTCTGTCTGTGATTCAAACACCAGCGCTCCTCTTTCCCACCAGCACACACACCAGCGTGTCTGTCTGTGATTCAAACACCAGCGCTTCCTGTTTCCCACTGACACACAGACCAGTGTGTCTGTGATTCAAACACCATCGCTCCTGTTTCCCACTGACACACAGACCAGTGTGTCTGTGATTCAAACACCAGCGCTCCTGTTTCCCACCAGCACACACACCAGCGTGTCTGTCTGTGATTCAAACACCAGCGCTTCCTGTTTCCCACTGACACACAGACCAGTGTGTCTGTGATTCAAACACCAGCGCTTCCTGTTTCCCACTGACACACAGACCAGTGTGTCTGTGATTCAAACACCATCGCTCCTGTTTCCCACTGACACACAGACCAGTGTGTCTGTGATTCAAACACCAGCGCTCCTGTTTCCCACCAGCACACAGACCAGCGTGTCTGTCTGTGATTCAAACACCAGCGCTTCCTGTTTCCCACTGACACACAGACCAGTGTGTCTGTGATTCAAACACCAGCGCTCCTGTTTCCCACCAGCACACAGACCAGCATGTCTGTCTGTGATTCAAACACCAGCGCTTCCTGTTTCCCACTGACACACAGACCAGTGTGTCTGTGATTCAAACACCAGCGCTTCCTGTTTCCCACTGACACACAGACCAGTGTGTCTGTGATTCAAACACCAGCGCTCCTGTTTCCCACCAGCACACAGACCAGCGTGTCTGTCTGTGATTCAAACACCAGCTGCTAGGAAAGGAACTGGGGGGGGGGCTGGGGGTTGGAGGCTTTTCGGATGTCCTGAATTCTTTTCCAAATGCATCGCTGTTAAGTTAACTGTCCTCCTTCACCTCATATTCCACATGTGCGAGAGAGTGTGAGAGAATGCCTGGACAAACATTTATTAATGGCGCAGGAGTTTGTTTATGTTTCTGTTTGTGTGTGGGTGTGCAGTGCACTTGTGTAAGTGTGTATGTGTAGTGTGTGTAGTATGTGTTTTGGGAGTGTTGCGTTTGTGTGTATTATGTGTGGCCGAGCGGGGCAGCGCGCCGTAACGTGGCGTAGCGTAGCGTGGCGTAGCGTAGCGTGGCGTAGCGTAGCGTAACGTGGCGCGGTGTGGCGGCAAACACAGGCAGTGGAAATAGAAACCCTCTCTGCATCTTCCTCTCCTCCTCCTCCTCCTCCTCCTCCTCCTACTCTGCCGTTTCCCCTGACCTTCCTCTCACATGGACGAAGAGATGTTTGAAAGTGATAATTTGATTCTCCGCTCTGTAATTAGCTGAGAGCGTACAGCTGCAGCCAACATCAACAGCAGAAAGGAGGAGCGAGGACAGAGGGGGGGGGGGGGGAATAGAGCTCCTGGCCTCTCCCAAATGCTGCCGAATCACACATGCAATGCAGTCCAAAAGTATTTGGACAGTGGCACATTTTTTGTTGTTTTGGCTCTGTACTCCAGCACATTGGATTTGAAATGGAACAGTGACCATGAGGTTTTGGTGGGGGGTGGCTATGTATAAAAACTACAATTGCCACACGGTTCACCTGATATGGATGTAAAAACCCTCAAATTAAAGCTGAAAGTCTGCACTTTGACCTCATAGTCACTGTTCCATTTCAAATCCAATGTGCTGGAGTACAGAGCCAAAACAACAAAAAATGTGTCACTGTTCAAATACTTTTGGACTACATTGTACAAACCCCAATTCCAAAAAAAAGTTGGGACAGTATGTAAAATGCACATAAAAGCAGAAAGCAGTCATTTGTAAATTCTCTTTTACATATATTTAATTGAAAACAGTACAAAGAAAAGATATTTCATGTTTTAGCTGATCAACTTTATTGATTTTTGTAAAAAGACTCTTGATATCTTATTTCCAGTGCCCCATCCCAACTTTTTTGGAATGTCTTGCAGGCATCAAATTCGGAATTAGCGTATATTTATTTACAAAAAGTATATTTACTGTTTTCAATACAACTTATTTGGAATTGGGCTTTGTACATCACAGTGCATTCTGTTCGAGTCATTTAGCAGACGAGTGACCTACAGTGTTAGAGAAGGTAAGTGCATTTGCCTGATTTACATGAGCAGTAGTGACAAACCTGGCTAACAACCTTCTCAGAGCATTTCCCGTTCACGGCACGCAGGTGGGGTATGCGCAGACAGAGCAGACCGTGGGGTATACGCAGACAGAGCAGGCAGTGGGGTACACAGACAGCAGCGCGGGTCGTTCTGCTGCCTTTCTGTCCGTCTCAAGTTGTGTTTACCCTGGAAGGGTCTTTAGTAACCCTGGAGACGGGCACGCTAACAGCGCTAGCGCCCGCAGCTCCACAGACCCCCACCTGAGTCAGTAATCCCCACCTCTCTCTCACTCACACAGTGAGGTGCAGGTGCAGGTGTGCTTTGTGCCAGCTGATGACACTTCAGAAAGCATCTGAGATCCTGCTGTCCATAATTTAACCCCCCCAGTAGTCCCCCCACCCGCTAACTACGCGCGCCCACGCTGAGTCACACCCCTCTCCTTTCAGTTATCTCCTCCCCCGGGATGATCGCGGCCGCACATACGCTGTGTCTCTCTGTGAATATCGCAGCCTGACTTTTCTGAGGGCTCACGGACGCGTGACCAGACATGCCTCAACCTGTGTGTGCGTGTGCGTGTGCGTGTGTGTGTGTGTGTGTGTGTGTGTGTGTGTGTGTGTGTGTGTGTGTGTGTGTGTGTGTGCTGTGTTGTCGTTGTGAGAGTGGCTGTGCTGTGATTGTGTGTGCATGCATGCATGCACATGTGAGCATTGTCACTGTTCTGAGAGTGGTCTGTGTGTAGCATGGCAGTGTGTGTATGTGTGTGTGTGTGTGTCCATGGGCCTCGTGCATAAACATATGTGCATACATGCAATAAAATGTGTATGCCACTTTCCCCGCAGATTTGGGATTTATAAAAACAAACTTGACGTCAAAACATGCGCACATTTGCGCAAAGTATGACTCATGCATACACACATTTTTGAGGCTGTGGGAATTGGCGACTCCGAAGGAGGGGAAACTACGCATGTTTTTTGTACGTATGCACGGTTGATACACGAGGCCCCATGTGTGTGCGTGTGTGTGTGCGTGCGTGTGTGTTTGTGCGCAGGTGTACGTTCTGATGTTGTACTTGTTTTTGGAGTCCTCTGTCAGGCCACACATCCCCACTGGACAGATGGTACATTCAATACAAAATGGACCTTTTAGGTATTAACTGTGGACATTTGGCATGGACGTCTCTGCTAATATACACATACATTTGGCACAAACGTACAAGTAGGAAGCCAAACGTATTTCCAGACAGAAGGTACAGCGCCCTCTAGTGGGCCGTGATTTGCACAGGTGTCAGGCCAGTGGCAAATTGGCACTATGGCGAGCTGTGAGTTGTGGTGAAGCAGCGGAGATAGGGATGAGCTGTTGAAAGAATGCAAAAGGTTGGTGAATGGTAGATGCTTGTAGATGCTTGTGCTTGCTGGGGTAGACGGTATATAGTACATGGACCACAGAGCTGTATCGTGGCATCACACTGGTTAAGCTCCTACTGCACAGGTAATCGCACCATCAGTGTGTACCTGTCTGTGTTCTGCTAATGACTATTTGGGTGTTCTTTCTGAGTGTGATTGAGAGAGAGAGAGATCAAAGGCCATTTTACCAAACTATTTATGACACTGTTATTTCTTAAAAACTGCGTGTATCTCTTTTTTTTTTTTTTTGTGTATGTGTATCTGTGTACATGTGAGGCTCATGTGTGTTTGTGTTAGGATGTGTACGTGTATTTGTTTGAGTGATTTTGTGTTTGCGTTTTCATGTGTTTGTTTGTGTGCGTTTTTGTGGGTGTGTTTTCTTGGCAGCAGTCTAGCAGTAGGCCCCTAATATGTGAGTTGTGAGCAGTGCTGATGAGATTGTTCAGCTCCCTCAGGTGTAAAAGGAGACAGGCGTGAGGGAGCCGGAGAGAAGGACACGACAGCGCCAGTTAAATCTGCACTAACTGTATCCCACAATGCACTTCAGTAAAGCAGGTAGATCCAGACATACATCGTATTTATGGGTCATTTGATAGCAATAAAGTTTTTGGTCTGACCAAGCCAGTTGATAAAGTCCATAAAGAACCCCTTTTTAAACTTTCTTTTCAATGGGATTAACATCTTCAAGAGGAAGGAAGAAAATGCTGAATACTTCAGCAGTGCACAAAAGAATCTGTTAAAAGAAATGAAAGGTACTGGAGATGCACAACAAACCAGAAGCAGTTGGAGGAGTAAATATTGGTTGGAAAAAAATGCAGAAATACAGAATCCCGACCGCGGCAAGAGTTAAGCCGCGTTTTGTCTCCGCCGTCAGAATTTCTCACCGCTGAACTCACACTTGTAATCAAATTAAAAACGACAAGGAAATCAACGGGAAGCAGTGGAAATAATTATCGGGCGTTATTGGCCCTATGATGACCAGGTCCGGTAATCTTAAAAAGCCGTTCATTGGCGGGTTTTATTGGTGAAATGAGATACGGGGTATGGCCCTAGACACACGCTTCAGCTGCAGTGGCGCTCGTAATGTCTTTGTGAATGTAAAGCACTTTGAGAGCCTGAAGCGAAAGGCCCAATGGGTGTAAATTGTTTATCTTTCAGCTTTTTACACTGTGGGCTCCATCTCCCATAAGCCCATTTGTTTCTGTGATGTGTTTGCCACTTGGGGTTTCTATTTTTAGCATGCAAAATTACATGCATATGAAGGTGTACACAGACACACACACACACAAGCCTGCACTCAATCAGGACTCCCTCTCACACAGGCTGGCTCTGTGCTGGTATGTAACACACACAGACCTGCACTCAGTCCCATTTTGTACTTCACACCAGCTGGCCCGTGTTCCGTTCTGGTGTTTCCAAAAATTGTCGGAACAAAGAGCGCATTGAGAGAGAGAACCGCTTTTCTGGGCCTTTTACTTGTTTGTTTTTTAACTCGCATGAAACGATTGCGCCGGCCGCTGCCAGGGGGGAGAAAGAGAACGAGTGAAAAAGCTTCTTTTGATGATCTGTCGCAGAGCAGTACCTGCTGTTTCTTGTTTGGTTACCCTGGCAGTCCTTCCCACACCGGTTCAGTTCAGTCCCTGTGGTGGTCGCAGCCATCTTGGCTCAAGGCTGATTGTTATTGGGCAGGCTCATACTGTCCGTTTTCTGTGTTCCCTGGCAGTCATTCCCACACTGGTTCTGTTGCCTTGGCGGCCATTTTGGCTCAAGGTTGGTTACTCCATCAGGCAGTCTCACAATGGCTCTTATTTGATTGCTGGCGTCTCAGGGGAGTAGCAAGGTCAGTGCACACACTAATTAATCAGGAAGCCCAGTATTTACATAGACTCTTCTGCCTGCCTGATACGCCATTCTCTCCATCTCCCTTCTCTCCTTCCATCTTCTGATTCTCTCTATCATTCTCTCATCCTCTCCCCAGTATTCCCGAATCCATCTCTCCAGACTCCATATACGCTTCTGTCCTCTCTCAATATAGTCTTTAACCTTCTCTCCTCCCCTTTCCAGTATTCCTGAATTCCTCTCACCATCTCTCTCGAGATTCCCTGTACCATTTTCTCCAATCATCTCAGGTATTCCTGAATCCCTCTCTCCGCCATCTCCAATATACCCCAAACCCTCTCCCTCACTTCCTCATATATTCCTTAAACTTTCCCTCTCTCCCACTCCCTGTGGTATTCCTGAAATAGTCACTGAATGCCTCTCTTATTCTCTCCATAATTTCATTGTATCCTTCTCTCCCTCTTCAGGTCTCCCAAACTCTCTCCCTCACTTTTCAGTTTTCCTGTACCCCCCCTCTCTCTCTCTCTCTCTCCTCTCTCTCTCTCTCTCTCTCTCTCACCCTCCGTCCATGCCTCCCTCTCTGGTGCTCTCCAACTCTGTTTATATTTCTGTGTTTATAGAAGTGCAGCTTCAGCTATACCTCAGTGTGGCTCTGAAGTTTGTAGTCTTTTTTACATGAAGTACAAGGTAAATTTGACTCTTTATATGTCAGGAGAGTCCATGGGGCTAATTTACCAGCCCGAGTGAATGGAAGTAAGCTTATTTATACTGTGCGTGTGTGTGTGTGTGTGTGTGTGTGTGTGTGTGTGTGTGTCTGTGTCTGTGTGCATGCGTGCGTGCATGTGTGTGTGTACGTGCACGCGCGTGCATGTGTTTGTGCGAGTGTGTGTGTGTGTGTGTGTGTGTTACACAGAGCAGATCTGCTCACGCCAGCTGGACTCCAGACTCTGTCTGCAGCAGCAGCAGTAAAATGGACAGAATGTCCTAGATGAGAGCAGAGCCGTGGACCCGCCCTGGGATCGGAGTGGGCCGGGGGGAGAAGGGGGAGGAGGCGGCCCTCATAAGGCCCTGCACACGCCCCTCCTCCTCCTCCTCCGCCCCCTCCCCAACTCTCCCCTCCGCTCTCGATTCCAGGAAAGTACCTTGTAAATTTTCCTCCTGGGAATTAGCCCGGGAAGATCGGGGCCTCTTGCGCTGCAGCCGTGCTGGAAGGGGACCAGTCTGGAAGGGTCATCCCAGTGGCAGCAGTAGCTACATGTGCCATGGTTACCTCAGCTGCCATGTCTGTCCCGTCAACCTGCCAAGACAGGGCTACAGCGTAACGACCGTTCTTACACTGCCGGTTGCCTGACTGTTCTCACAGTCGCTTTTCATTGTATGGCCGTTGTCACACTGACTGTTCACTGTCTGACTGTTTTCACACCGACTGTTTGCCGTCTGACTATTCTTTCTCTGGGGGATCACTGACTGTTCTCACACAGGCCGTTGACAGTCTGACTGTTCTTGTACTCGGTTTTTTGGTGTGTGGCTCTTCTCACGCTTACTGTTTGCTGTCTGACTGTTCCCTCTGTGGCTGTTTGTTGTCTGACTGTTCCCTCTGTGGCTATTTGCTGTCTGATTGTTCCCTCTGTGGCTATTTGCTGTCTGACTGTTCCCTCTGTGGCTGTTTGCTGTCTGGCTGTTCCCTCTGTGGCTATTTGCTGTCTGAATGTTTTCATAGTGGCTGACTGTTTTCAGTGTCTGATTGTTCTCACATTAGGGCTGTTTGCTGTCTGACCGTCCCAAGGCTGCTATTCATTGCCTTAGTGTTCGTTTACTCTATTTTCACTGTCTTACTGGTCACTGACTATCCTCGCGCTGTTTGTTCCGTGTCTTCCTTCACTATTAGACTGTACTCACTCGTTTTTTTTGCCGTCTTGACTGTTCTCTGCCGTAATATTGGCTCTTCTCACATTGGAAGGTTGATCCATTGTCAGTGGGCTACGCCGTTGAGGTGGTGGAAGCCCGTTCTCAAGTGAAGGCATCAAACTGTAAACAAACAGCACGTTGTAATGATTATTTTAAAAGGCTCAGTTTTTCTTGTCTTCCTTTGAAACTGGCCACACTGCACGGTCCAGCGGTTAGTCGGTCAGCGGTGGAGAGTTAATGTTCTCTCCGGCAGTGGTCCGGGCCCAGTTTGATGGCACCACAGTGGCGTTTATACCCAGTGTCTCAGTGTGATGCTCTCATTATCATCCCTACTGCCATTGGTTTTGTTTTCAAATTGTCAGTAGGCCTATTTTTTACAGACCAGGGAACAAAGCTATGTTACATA
Organism: Synaphobranchus kaupii; assembly: GCA_029718625.1. Lineage (NCBI taxonomy): Eukaryota > Metazoa > Chordata > Actinopteri > Anguilliformes > Synaphobranchidae > Synaphobranchus > Synaphobranchus kaupii. Next base: position 11,516,036 of record CM056379.1, read on the forward strand.
AGATTCTGGAACAGGCAGAGCAGAGGGTTTGAGTGACAGGGCCAAAGTTTGTCAGTTGGTCTTTGTAACAATACGGGGAGATTCCGTGAGGTAACGTGTCACAGTGGAAGAGCCAATGGAACCCTCGGTGTGTGTTTCCCCCAGGAATTTGGTTAGTTACAGTAATGCCTTACAAATACAATCGCATTTGACATGCTGCCCTCTTCAATAATTTTCATGTGAATTCTGTTTTTGGATTGATGAATTTCTCTGGCTTTCAATTTTACAGTCAGTCACAGGGCATCACGTGGGTGGGTGGTGGGGGATTGGGGGGGGGGTCTACCTCGGTTGGATATCCCCAGGGACACACGACGGGCCCTATGGGAGCGGAATGTGATAGACTGGGTAGAGCCTGGAAGCCGGATGTTGGGACGCTAATGGGTGGAGCCTGTAACAGGACAGTGAAAAACCCATGTGGTAGCAGGGAAAGAGGGTGACAGAGTGTGCCGGGGCGGGACTGGGTTGGGCAGTGCAAGGGGGAAGAGGCCTGCCACAGTAGGGATCTCTCTCCTGGCTGTGCTCGCTACGGCGTTGGTGGAGGGGTGGTTCTCCCCCCGTAGAATAAGTGGCACCAGACGGCCATATATGGAGCTCGCAAATCATACACTTGGCGTTCTAAAACAGAACCATATGTCGCCCGAGATTCCTTACGTAGGGCTAGAAAACAGGAGCAGTCTCTTGCTAATATAAATTGAAGAGGTCATATTATATGGTCATGTTTAAACACACAGCACACCCTTCTGTTTTAGTGAGCGAGTGAGAAAGACAGGAAGAGAGACAGAGGTTGGACGAAAGAAAGAGTACGGTCCCTCTTGGTTTGGAGACGGACCGGTTTCTTGTGGGAAAGTGGGAGGTGGGGGAGGTACGTGTGCCAGATCAGATGACGTGGACAACAGGAATATTTGCTTCCTTCATAGTTAGTTTTTTAAGCCTTTAACGGTATGCTCAACTAAGCTGTAGGCTACATTTTCACTGAGGATCTGCAGATAGTTTGAAGCTAACCCATTACCTCTAACCAAGACAGCAGCTAAATTTAAAAAGCCAGTTGTTTTAGGGTCATAGTTCGAAGTTAGTTGGTTGAGGGTCATGGTTCGAAGCCAATTGATTGAGGGTCATAGTTCAAAGCTGGTTGGTTGAGGGTCATAGTTCAAAGCTTGTTGGTTGAGGGTCATAGTTCAAAGCCAGTTAGTTGATAGTCATAGTTCAAAGCCGGGTGGTTGAGGATCATGATTCAAAGCCAGTTGGCTGAGGGTCATAGTTTAAAGCTGGTTGGTTGAAGGTCACAGTTCAAAGTTGGTTGATTGAAGGTCCTAGTTTAAAGCCAGTTAGTTGAGGTTCATAGTCCTAAAACTGTCACTTCAGTCAAAACAAACATCACTTACTTCTACTAGTGACCCAAGTAATAAGAAGCAAATATATTATTTTTCTGTTGGTTTATTCATGGTGTGCCAGAGTTAACAAATGGAATTCAAAACCAGTCTGGAGTGCAACTGCAATCTCATTTTCCTTCTGTGTTCTTAGCTCATCCAGGGTAAGATGTAGCCGAGGCACGTATCTGATGTCCAAACATAGGGGAAGAACCTCCTCAAACAAGTAATCCAGCTTAACTCAGGGTTTCCAAACGAATTACATGCATCAGCATCACGCCGTCCTCTGAGGCCCTCGGCCTCTCTTTCCCTCTCCTCGCCTTCCTCCGGCGTGTCCCTCCTTTCCACAGGCCGTAGTTGGGCCAGGTACGGGGCCGGGCCGGGGCCGGGGCCGGGGCGGGTCCGGGGCGTGGTCGGGGCCGGTGCGTGCTCTATAACCAGGGTGTTGGAGCGATAGTTGGCACATGCCAGGCTGCGAGAACATCTGGCGCCCGCTCCGCTGATGTCAGGAGTCCCCCCGCTACCCGTGAGTCACGGGAGCCGCTGCCTGCTGGAGGGCCTCATTAACCGCTGTTTGTCTTGGGCCCAGTCAGAGCTTTCTCCTGTGCTCTCTCTCTCTTTTCTCTCGCTCTCTTTCTCCCTCGCTCTCTTTCTCTCTCGCGCTCGTTTTTGTCTCCTCGGGTCAATACGGTGGTGCTTTATTGGCAGGGCAGAGGGAGCGGCGTTGCCAGAGCAGTCATACAAGCTGTATAAACTATATTTTCAGTCCAATTTCATACACTCGTTGCCTCTCTTTCTCTCCCTCGATTTCTCTCTCTATCACTTTCTCATTTGATTTATTGGCATGCAAACACACGTTTTCATTTGCCAAAACGTATAGGCTATGCGTACGTCTAAAATAATAAAGGATAATTAAAAAATAAGAAACAAAAGTAAGGGGAAAGCACTTTTTCTTTTTCTCCCTTCTTCCCTTCTTCCCTCCTTCCCTCCCTACGTCTGTGGATTGAGGGGAATAACCTCATTGCTGTGGCAGCATGTCCAGAGGGGAAACTAAAGAGGTGGCTTCGCCAGGCTGGGTCCTGCAGGCTTAAGTGCAGGCGCTCGGAGCCGTAATGATGCCCCGCCATTGGCTGCTCTGGCTGGCTGTGAACGGGGTGGCGGGCTTTCCCCCCCCCCCTCTCTCCCCTCAACGCTCTCTCTCTGGTCCCGCTCTTTCGCAGCCCCCCCCCCCCCCCCCCGCACACACCTCTCCCCACCTCTCCTCTCCGTCCGCTGCTTAGCGCTCGCTCAGTTCTCAGTTCTGGAAGTCATGGTCTCAGCGCCTGACCCTGGGAGAGAGGACCCAGACTAGACTGGGGACCAGATCAGAGGCCCCACAGTCACAGCCGAAAACACGTCAAGAGAGCAGGGGAGAGGCACAACACCTTTTAATACGTTTCAAAGGGTCTCTTTTTCAACCTAATCTGTTTTTACCCTCCTCCTCCTGTGTACTGCACACACTGCTATCAGAGGGAGAGAGGGAGAGAGACGGATAGAGGGAGGCAGAGACAGAGAGGGTGGGAGAGAAGCAGTCAGACAGCCGAAGAGAGGGAAAGGGAAAGAGAGAGACAGACGGAGAGTTTGAATTTGAATTTGAGAGCGAGAAAGACAGAGAGACAACACAGAGAGGAAAGGGGAGAGAGTGAGGGAGAGAGACATAGAGAGAGGAAGAGAGAGAGAGGGAGAGAGAATTATTATTTGAATTATTTATTTACAGTATTATAATTATTATTAGTAGTATTACTGCATTGTTAATACTAATAGTAGTAGACATGTTATGTCTACGTTATATTTGAATCTTTATATTTATTGTTGTTGTTATAATTATTATTGATTATTACGCTTTGGCAAAATGTATTTCAAAATATGTCGTGCCAATAAAACATTTTGAATTGAAATTTGAATTGACAGAGAGAGAGAGAGAGAGAGAGAGAGAGAGAGAGAGAGGGAGATAGAGACAGAGAAGGAGAGAAGTAGACATAATGAGAGAGAGACACACACACACACACACACACAGAGGAAGGTCTGTAATTACAGGGAGGAGGGACTCCTGGGCCAGTGCAGTGCTTAACCCCTGACAGCTGCTTTTTTGAGCAGAGTAGGGGAGAGGGCGGCATGGCAACCTGCCGGACCTCAGGGTCCGTCCTGGGTCTGGGAGGCCACAGGAAAGGGAGGGAGTGGCCGTGATGAGGAGGGGAGAGGAAATAAAAGCATTACATAAGCGACTGATGTGTCTGTCGTAGGGATGCCTTTAATGATTGATGGGTGGGGGGGGCGGGGCCGGCCGGCCGGATTGCGGCGTAACGACTTTAGCATGAGTTTTCCAGAGCGGGGCCCTGCCAGCGGAGCAGCGCCGTGGTCCGGCAACAGGGGCCGCCATGGCGGCTTTTAAGATGAGCTCCACTCCTCTTACAGAGCCTGTCTGGAATGTACAGATGTTTCCTTAGGGGAACCACACAGCCCTGGTCCTGTACTTTCTCACACACACACACACACACATACACACACTCATACACACTCATACACATACATACACATATACACCCACACACTTACATACTCATACACACTCATACACATACATACACATATACACCCACACACTTACACACTCATACACATACATACACACACACATATGCACGCATACACATATACACCCACACTCATACACATACATACACACACACATGCACACACTCATACACACGCATACACATACATACACATATACACCCACACTCATACACACGCATACAGACATATGCACACACATGCACCACGCACACACACTCGCACATATGCACATGCACACACGCATGCGCACGCACACCATACAGGCAGACACATACATCCACACACATGCACACATGACATATGGTCATATCCACTAACGGAGAGAGAGAGAGAGAGAGAGAGAGAGAGAGAGAGGATATGACCACAGAAAGAAGAGGAGTGGAAATAGGAGGAGCTGGGAGGAGAGGAGAGGAGAGGAGAGGAGAGGGCGAGAGACTTTGAACCAGGTCACGGTTTATTGACAGGAAACAGGGTTTGGATGTTTATAAAGAGCTCCCGGGTAGGGTGAGGGCTGGTGAAATTTGGACACTTGGTAGGGCGGGGCCTAATTAAATTTGGGCTCTGGGTGGGGCGGGGCCTAATTAAATTTGGGCACTGGGTGGGGCGAGCGCTGGTGAAATTTTGGCACAAAGTAAGACCCTACACAGGCTCCAACCTCAGCGCTCCAACACCACCTGATCCTACGTTACTCTTTCAGAGCAGGGTTTCCAATGAGACCAGAGAGTTCAGTGCACCTGAGGTTCACTGGTACAGAACACAGAGCTCACGGTATTTTCCTCCACAGTTCCCTCTGTGTCGCAGATGGTTGAGAGGGTGGAATTTCCAGCAGGATCTTTAGAGGTTAATAAGATGTGCCACATTGGCAGAAAAAAAGAGATATCTACACAACGGCCTCTGCCATGCCGCTTTATAACGGCTTAGCGTTCATCACCCAATTACCTCTCTTTGTTTTGGCTGAAAGGCAGCTTGGCTAATAGAGACATTGTGCACAGCATGTCTGGATGATAACCTTGGCACCGTGTTTGTTTTTCTTTTTTCCTTCGCTCTCTCTCTTTTCTCTCTCTCTGTCCATCTCAGAGCATGCCCAGTTTAGCCTGTTGAGTAGACCGGGCGAGAGATGGATGTTTAGAGTCAGGAGCGGATGAAGCCAAACGTTTTTTTTTTTGCGTATAACTGGGACACGACCACAACTTTGGTGGAACGTTTTTTTTTTCGTTTTTTTTTCTTCAATTTCCTGTGGGTTTTAAATCACGAGCAGTTCCCGCAGCAACCAGAGCCCTCACCCATTGGTTAGTTCCTAAGCCACCCTGCCATATCGGCAACTCGGCTCATCTTGTTCAGATGAAGAACTATGCAAGGAGTTTACAATCTCTCTCTTTTTATCCCTTCCTCAGTCTCTCTCTCTCTCTCTCTCTCTCTCTCTCACACACACACACACACACACACACAGTAGATATATACTTTCTACATATTTATACGTTTCTGTCTCATTTCTCTCTCTCACTGACAGGTTATTAAGCAGGGGGATGATGAGAAACCGTTTTCCATTACAGCACAGAATCAGCGGTTTGAGTGAAAGTACATGGTGCTGGCAGAGGCCAGTCTGTGTGGGAAGTGGGAAAACGGATTGCGTTACGGTCTCACTCTCTCTCTCTCTCTCTCTCTCTCTCTCTCTCGCTCTCAACAAAAGTAATAACAAATATAAAGATTCAAATATAACGTAGATGTTGTCCCTGCGTTTTCTCTTCACAAAGTGACAGCACCACTCAGCTCTCCGTGCCCCAGCCATGCTCTTAGTCATGAGAACATGGTCAGGCAGACGCAAGGGCTGATGGGACTTTCCAATGGGTGGGGCTGAGTGGCGGGGGTCCGTCAGTCTTGCGGAAAAAGGGATGAGAACACCGGGCAGCCGCACGAGCGCACGTCCCCCAAAACTTCAGCGCCCTTCCTCTTGTTTCTCAGCGCCTCTCTCAATTTCTCACATTTCTTTCAGCGAAGCTGCTGCTTCTACTGTGAACGCTGTTTAGTCAGCAAACGCCCCTCAGCCAGCCTGACTCGCTGAGCTATTTATAATATTGTCCGTGGGGTTCACGTAATGGGGCGTGTGTGTGTGTGTGTGTACTGGGGTCTGAAGTCCCTTCAGGTAAAAGAGTAGCGTCACAGGAACCCCCCCCCCCCCCTTCCCCGGCCACAGGCCCAGTGCGCTAACCGCCGAGCCGCGCTACACCACAGGGGTTTTGTGCTACTGCCCTGGGGTATTAATTGATAGCAACTCTGTGGCCGTGTTTCTAAAAGCGGGGGCCCAGTGACTGAAAAGCACTCCCTCCCTGGGAGAGGGAAACCACAGACACAGAGAGAGAACTCAGCGCGTGGCGGACCACTGGTCCCAGGCCTGGGGAGAGAGGCGGAGCTCTCAGTGGGCACTGACAGACTCGCCCATCTGCCCCCCCCCCACTGCCTGTCAATCAAGGTTATACGGGAGGTTGTAGTGGTAATGTGTCATAATGGATGCTGTCACTCCAGCTCTCTGTACCCTGCTGGAGAATGGGCTTTGAATCATCAGATTGCGTTTGTGTAACTGTGCTTGTGTGTGTTTTTGTGGGGAAGGCGGGGTGATGGATTGACCTGACTGAAGTGTTCATTCACAGGATATATTTTGTGTTTAATTGACCAGAGGAACTGATGATTGGTATTAAAACTGAAGTGTGGGGTGTGTGTGTGTGCATACTTTGAAAGTGGTGTTATTCTTGTGTTTAGTGAGTGTGTGTGGGAGTATTTTGGGCTGTGTGTGTGTATATGGAATTTTGTGGTGAGGGAATGTGGTTTTGCATGTGTGTGTGTGGGAGTAGCATGGGAGTGTGTGTGTGTGTGTGTGTGTGTGTGTGTGTGTGTGTGTGTGTGTGTGTGTGTGTGTGTGTGTGTGTGTGTGTGTGTGTGTGTGTGTGTGTGTGTGTGTGTGTGTGTGTGTGTGTGTGTGTGTGTGTGTGTGTGTGTGTGTGTGTGTGTAACACCAGCCTGCAGACAGCTCCTCCTGTGTGAAAGTTTAACCATCTGGTTCCCACATGAGTCTGAGCCCTTTCATTTCCTCCTCACAGGGATCTGTCCACAAACCGCATTTCCTCTGTAGAAGCCAATCTCTTTGATGGTCTGACTTCCTTGAAGGAATTGTGAGTACGGGACGTCTGTCCTCCACCATCGTCTCTCCTCTCCTCTCCTCCTCCTCTTCTCCTCCCACCTCCTCCCATTCTCTCTAATCCTCTCCTCCACACTCTCCCCCTCCTCCCCTCTCTTCTCCTCCCACCTCCTCCCATTCTCTCTAATCCTCTCCTCCACACTCTCCCCCTCCTCCCCTCTCTTCTCCTCCCACCTCCTCCCATTCTCTCTAATCCTCTCTTCTCCACCTCCCCTTCCCTCTCCTCCCACCTCCTCCCATTCTCTCTAATCCTCTCCTCCACACTCTCCCCCTCCTCCCCTCTCTTCTCCTCCCACCTCCTCCCATTCTCTCTAATCCTCTCTTCTCCACCTCCCCTTTCCTCTCCTCCCACCTCCTCCCATTCTCTCTAATTCTCTCCTCCACACTCTCCCCCTCCTCCCCTCTCTTCTCCTCCCACCTCCTCCCATTCTCTCTAATCCTCTCTTCTCCACCTCCCCTTTCCTCTCCTCCCACCTCCTCCCATTCTCTCTAATTCTCTCCTCCACACTCTCCCCCTCCTCCCCTCTCTTCTCCTCCCACCTCCTCCCATTCTCTCTAATCCTCTCTTCTCCACCTCCCCTTTCCTCTCCTCCCTTGTACCTCTCCTTCATTTTTTCCTCTTCATTTTTGCTCTCCTCCCCTCCTTCTTTCTTGTCTTTCACCTCCCATCCCCTGCCACCTCCTCCCATCCTCGCCTCTCCTCTCCTCCACTCTTTCCACTCTTCCTCTCCTCTCCTCCACTCTTCCTCTCCTCTCCTCCACTCTCTCCTCCCATCCTCTCCTCTCCTCCACTCTCTCCACTCTTCCTCTCCTCTCCTCCACTCTCTCCACTCTTCCTCTCCTCTCCTCCACTCTCTCCACTCTTCCTCTCCTCTTGTCTCCTCTCTTCCCGTTTTCAAACCTTCCGTCTGGCCTTTGTTGGTCCAAGTTGTATGAACTGAGATGCTTTCACACGAGGGATCCTCATATCTGGCCCTCTGGGGCCAGTAGTTCTGCTGGTTTTGAGTCCTCTCCTCTGATCAGGGGCTGATTTAAACCTGACGCAGGTGAGTGTAATATCTGACCAAAATCAGTGACATTATTGGACTATGGACTATCAGTCAGAAGAGAAAGCCAGTAGTATTACTGACCTTGAGCGGCATATTTGAGCATCCCTACTTTAGCAGGCCTGAAGCACACTGTATTCACTGTACTGAACTCTGCAGCGTCCCTCTCTCTCTCTCTCTCTCTCTCTCTCTCTGTCTCCTCCAGGTATCTTCAGGGTAACCGTATAACTAATCTTCCTCGTGGGATCTTCGGATCTGGGATGCTATCCGTGCTGTAAGTGCCTCGTGGGGCAGGGGGACAATGGGTCTGTGTGATTGGCTCAGAGGGAATTTAGGTGACACTCCAGTTATGCAATCATAAAGCAGATTAGCAGGGATGAGTGTGTGCAGGTACATTAGAGTACAGGAGGTTAGCAGGGTTGAGTGAGTGTGTGTATGTGTGTGTGTTTAGGTACATTAGAGTACAGGAGATTAGCAGGGATGAGTGTGTGTGTGTGTTTAGGTACATTAGAGTACAGGAGGTTAGCAGGGATGTGTGTGTGTGTGTGTGTGTGTGTGTGTGTGTGTGTGTGTATGTGCAGGTGCATAAGTGTACAGGGGATTAGCAGGGTTGAGTGTGTGTGTGTGTGTGTGTGTGTGTGTGTGTGTGTGTGTGTGTGTGTGTGTGCAGGTGCATAAGTGTACAGGAGATTCGCAGGGATGAGTCAGTGTGTGACTCAGTGTGTGCAGTCCTCTCCAGCTCTGTTTTCGTGGCGTGCTCTGTGTTTTCGGAGGTGGTGGGAGGGGTAAATGCGAGTGCGTTTGGAAAGAGGCCCCGTTAGCGATAGCGGCGGAGCTACAGCTGCTGGGAGAGTCAGGGGAAAGCTCCAGGCTGGTGCTGGGAGAGACTCTCTACGGTCAGGGGAAAGCTCCAGGCTGGTGCTGGGAGAGACTCTCTACGGTCAGGGGAAAGCTCCAGGCTGGTGCTGGGAGAGACTCTCTACGGTCAGGGGAAAGCTCCAGGCTGGTGCTGGGAGAGACTCTCTACGGTCAGGGGAAAGCTCCAGGCTGGTGCTGGGAGAGACTCTCTACGGTCAGGGGAAAGCTCCAGGCTGGTGCTGGGAGAGACTCTCTACGGTCAGGGGAAAGCTCCAGGCTGGTGCTGGGAGAGACTCTCTACGGTCAGGGGAAAGCTCCAGGCTGGTGCGTGTGTGTGTGTGTGCATGTGTGCGTGTGTATGTGCATCTGTGTGTGTGTATGTGTATGTGTGTGTGTACATGTGTGTGTGCGTGTGTGACTGCATGAGTGTGTGCAGGTGCGTGTGCATGTCTGTTTGTGTGTGTGTGTATGTGTGTATATGTGCATGTGCATCAGTGTGTGTGTGTGTGTGTGTGTGTGTGTGTATGTGTGTCTCAGGCCCTGGGCCACCTTGCCTGCCATCACCACCCAGTCCTCCTCCAGAAACAGACTGGGCTAGTTTAGTCTGGAGCAGTTGGGCGGGGAGCCATGGAGAGAGCACCAAATAAGGATCTGCGTTTAGTGGAAAAGGGAGGCGGGGCCAGGAGGGGGGTTGCACGTCAATTGCAGGGCTATTAAGGCTAATTAACCCTCATGGCTGATGGCTCCTCCTAACACTCCACTTACATACAGCCTTCCCAGTTCTCTCTCTCTCTCTCTCTCTCTCTCTCTCTCTCTCTCCCTCTCTCTCTCCTCCCTCTCTTTCTGTTTCTTTCTCTTGCTCTTTCCCCCTTCTCTCTCTTTTTCTCTCTCACGCCTCCCCCTCTCTTTCTCTCTCTCTCTCCCTCTCTCTCTCTTTCTCTCGCCCACCCTGCCATTTCCTGTGCAGTCCAGAGCTTTCCATCCATGTCGTCCAAGCCAGTAAAACAAGGCCCGATTATGTGGCTGTGGCGGAGGAGAATTAGGTGATCACAATTTGGGAGGTTGGGGGAGGGGTGAAGGGGGTTGCAGGAGGTGGGGTTAGGGTTGTGTGTAGAGAGAGCGTTTATCCCTTCCCCAAACATGTGTGTGTGTGTGTGTGTGTGTGTGTGTGTGTGTGTGTGTGTGTGTGCGCACGTGTGTGCGCACGTGAGTGTTTCATCTCTGACTTTGGTTTTTGTCTTGTGTTTTTGTCTTTCCCTCAGAGATTTAAGCAGCAACCAGATTTCTACATTAGAAGAAATAACATGCGATAAATTATTTAATTTAACTGAAATGTAAGTATGCTTCTTCCACTAAACTTTGCAAAATAAATAAATTCTGCAATCCTCTCTGTTCTGTAGACTACAGACCTCACACTGCCAAAGAAATTCAACAGGAGTCTGACATGGAGTATGCGCCCATTTAAGGTTACAGCAGGGCATCCTGTAAGATCACTTTACCCACAATGCCCTCAAACAGCCCTTGTGACATCATAGTGGGTTTGTGTTTATGATAGATTAGACTCAGCATTCTGCCGGGGTATGAGGTGACGGCAGTTGGAGCGCTCACCCTTTTAGCCGCTCGCGATGACATCACCCTGGGAGTGCCAAACGGCGCTCTCTCTCTCTCTGTTCCCCCACCCCTCAGCGAGATTACCGCAGCTAACTGTCTCTGCTTTTATGAATGAGGCATTTCCTTGGCAGATAGCATTATGTCATCCTCCAACAGGACTGTGTCCACTTCACACACACACACACACACACAAAAACGGACCCACACACACGCGCGCGCGCGCAAACACACACACAGATCTCTCAGACTCTCAGACGCCTACACACATAGCCCAAGCAGTGTTCTCACTCCTTGGACGCGATCATCAGCTGCTTCCCTCCACCCACACCTACACAATGCCCAGTGCAGCCTCAGCAGCTGAGTCAACATGCATGTAGTGCATATTCACCCATATCCCTCACAGTCTGGCAAATCTGTGCATTTGACTCACATACTAATCATGTACCACCCTGTCCCCTGTCCCCGCACACACACATGCATACATGCACACGCACGCGCCCACCCACACACACACACACACACACATACATACACACATACACACATAAACAGGTCATTGGCAAACCTGAGGGAGATAGAGAGTGAGAGAGAGTAAGAGAGAGGGACAGGGAGAAAGAGAGAGATGAGTGAAAAGGAGATAGAGAGTGAGAGAGAGAGAGAGAGAGAGAGAGAGGGAGAGAGAATGATCTCATTGTTATTTTACAGCTGTTTATATTTCCATTCTCAGCTCCCTCTCACACCCCCACATATGTGAACAAGACATTACAACGCGCTTTCCTCCCTCTCTCCATCTGCTCTCCTCTCATCCCTCTCTCCACCTCTCCCTCTCTAACCTCCCTTTCTCTACTCCCTCTGTCCTCATTCACTGCTCTCCTCTTGTCCCTCTCTCCATCTCTCCCTCTCTCTCTCATCGTTACCTTGTGCCCTCCTCTCCTCCCTCTGACCCTGCTCCTCCCCTCTTCATCTCTCCTCCCCTGCCCCTTCCTCTGTTTGCTCCTCCCTCCATCAGAAACCTGAGCAGGAACCCCTTTATTTGCGACTGTAAGCTCTTGCGACTGGTGAGCTGTCTGCAGGACAGGGGCGTGCACGTGCGGAGGGCGGAGTCTACGCAGTGCGAGAGGCCTCTGGAGCTGAGGAACCAACCGGTGCTCAACGTCAGCCTCCTCATATGCGGTAAGTCACGCGCCCCCTATCTGTCCAGATTCGAACCCGCAACCCCCCATCGATGCCCAACTCTCCGGTGCTTCCTGCTCTAATGAAAGATACAAAAACTTTTTTTTTGCTTAATAGCTTAATATTTTGCTTAAATGCTTAATAGCATGCTATGCCCCTGATGGGGCATCCATCTGGACTCAAACCTGCAACCCCAACAAAAAATAAACTCTCAAATGCTTAATCTAAACATTGCTTCATCCAAACTGCACCAAACATTTTGGAATATAATAAAATATGAGCAGTTCATTAGGATATGGTCTGGTTATTAATGCTTAGTAACATGCTATGTCCCTGCCTGGCAATATATCCGGACCATTTGGTCACCTGCAATCACCTACAACATCCAACTCATCATGGTGTTATACCGTCATTTAACAAGCACAAATATTGCATCACTCTTTCATATAGGGCACAATTGTTAATTAAATTTTTTTTTTAAAATCACACTTTCATCACACTACATCACACTTTCTTTTAAAAAAATCATGTTTTTCAGTTCAACATAAATTCATACTGTTACGCCCATATTAATCTTGAATATTAAAAATATTGGTCACTATAATGATTTTAAGGCCAAGTCTGAGATTATTAACTTGGGTGGAATTTTATCAATCTGATGATATCATCCTTTTTACCATCCTTCATGATAACACATTTATTCAGTTACTGATGTTGTATTACCATCCTCAGTGTAATTTTATGTAGTATACAGTTGCTATCAATAATTGATGTAGTGTATTTAATAAATTTGTCTATTTTATTCATTTATTTATTAACTAATTTATTAAGTCTATGCTAAATTTATGCTAACACAATGACATATTTAGTAGTTAGGAATGTACAAGGTTTGTGGAATGCTAATGCTAATCACTCCCGTAGCGGCTCAGTGTTCCACCCAAATCTATTTCCTGAAGCGGATCAAGAGTCCATTATCTTTGCCTCTGTGGTCAGACAGTGGTCAAATCTTTTCCAGCTCTCAAACTGCAGCTCTTGTAGCATTATAGCATAGAACATTGTGTATAGCAGGGAAAAACAATCACACCTAAACTGAAGTTAAGGCCATTCTTTCAGCAGAATTTCATTCAAAAGCTGAGTCATAGCATGCATTTAGCTAATCTACAGCTGAGTCATGGGGTTGCTGTATGTTGGCAATCATTTGACAAATCCCAATAATATAATCCCAATAAGACTTTTTTTTTAAAATTAGTATTATTATTATTGCATAAACGGAATTTTAGAAATTGGCAAACACCCTCCCTATTGAAATACCCGCCCGCCCTTTTCTGGCGTCCCCTAAGAACCGGGGCTGTGCTGTCCTCTGGAGCTGGTCTGGCTGCGGTCACACCCCAGCCGATTGTTTGATTTCTGAACACCAGCCGTGGTGGTGAGAGTTGCCATGACCACCCTGTAGAGCTCCGAGCCGCTGTTCCACTGCTGCAGCCTCTTTTTATGGTCTTTTTGATCCGTTTCCTTTCCCTTCATTTTATTAATTTATCTTCGTGCAGATGCAGAAATCTGTCTGTGTGTGTGTGTGTGTGTGTGTGTGTGTGTGTGTGTGTGTGTGTGTGTGTGTGTGTGTGTGTGTGTGTGTGTGTGTGTGTGTGTGTGTGTGTGTGTGTGTGTGTGTGTGTGTGTGTGTGTGTGTGTGTGTGTGTGTGTGTGTGTGTGTGGAATATGTACACAGCACCGACCCAGCAGATGTGCGCACACGTGGTTGTGTGTGTGTGCGTGTGTGTGTGTCTTCCCTCTCACCTCCTCCCTCCCGACTTGTGATCTTGCTGCCTCTCTGTCTCCCCCTGGTGTCGGCAGGACTGAACTACGCGGCCTGCCTGCCGGACAGCCACACGGGGGTAAAGGAGCTGGTGATCTTCACCCACTCGTCGCCGGGCAACTTCTCGCGGGACAGCTGCAATGCCCAGTGCTACCAGAAGGCGTACCTCTACGGCGGCCTGGGGGCGCAGGGGGAGTGCCTGTGCAGCACCAACTCGGAGCCCAACTTCATCAGCGAGTCGCAGTGCTCCGCCGCCTGCGCCGACGCCCAGGTGATGAACGAGTGCGGCTGGACGGTGGCGCACGACGTCTTCCTCGTCGCCTTCAACGCCTCCTTCCGCCGGCCGCTGCGCTTCTCCGTGCACGCCGAGGCCGCCCTGGCGGTGCGCTCCTCCGTGCACGTCGGCGGCCTCAGCTGGGATTTCGGAGACGGGACGCCCGCGCTGAACGCCACGCCCTGGGCCAATGCCACGGAGCACACCGCCCGCCACAAGTACGCCCTGCCCGGGGACTACGCTGCCCGGGTCACCCTGTGGTCCGACAGGAACAAAATCAGCTTCCCCGGGAAGGTGCGCGTGACCCTGCCCCCACGGCTGGAGCTGGTGTGCCCTCCGGTGGTGGTGGCCAGTCAGAGCATCGACATCGGGCTGGTCAACTGGGGCGGGGTGGCCATCGCCGTGGACTGGAGGATCCTGCTGGGAGGAAACGAGATCGCCAAAGGTGAGCCGCTTGTCGTTTGGCGAGCAGATTAGCCAGATTCTCCAGATTGCCTGGAGACTGGAGCTGCACGTTGGGCAGCCGTGAGCACACTGCCTGCAGAGTTTCCGCCAACACTGTAAAACCCAAGAGCACAGTTTGCTCAAATGGTTCGAGAAAATCAATGATCACGTCTAGAACCATTTGATTATGGCTCTTTTTAATTGTGCTATAATTACCTTTGCATTCTTAAGAGCCTGCCCTATTCATTTAGTAAAACTGGCATTTAGGTTCAGCTCCAACTTCTACTTCCAAACTCCTGCTTTTTCGGCATCTCCCGGAAATGTCTACCCCTTTGACCTCCCGGACACTTCCAACTCCCAAATTTCTACTTCTCGACTTCTACCTTTCCAGGAGATTCCACTTGCAGCAACTACCTCCCAACTTCTGCTTCCAGCTTCCGGCAGCTTCCGTCTCTAACAGTGTTCTCAGGCGTGGAGGAGTGGGTGGTGGTGTGGGGGTTTTTTTTTTTAGGAGTTTCGCGCGCCCGTGTCTCTGCGTTGGGACGCTCCTCTTCAACTCGCTACAGCTCCAGAACCCCAGATATCACAGACATGATGAATCACTGCTGGGAGCTTATGCAACCAAACGGATAAATAAACCCTTAATCTTTTCTACAGCATGCGCGCGAATGGAACTGGTTTCCCCTTGCCCAAAACCCTCACAAACTGTTATCTGTTCATCACCCGCAAGCGCTCGGTTCCCTTTTGTCATCTCTGGAGTGGTATCTGAGGGACGTTTTTGTATTTTTTTTTTGGAAGGCCTACTGTGAGCAGCCAGGCTGCTGTGCAATTGTATTCAGAGAGAGGGAGCGAGAGAGAGCTTACAGGAAACATACTGTATTAAGCTCCATTACCAGGCATAAATAAATAAATTAGGACGGCGACACAGGCGGGTTGAAGGTTGGAATTTTGGAAACTTTGGAAAGTATTTAATTCGACCAGCGCCTGGAGATTTGAGACAGGAATTTATCCCCCCCCCCCACACCACGTCACACCACGCACACACGCGTGTCACACCACGCACACACCCCCCTACACGCACACACACACACAGACGTTGCACTGGTATTCGAGAGTTACATTGCTCTTTCTCTCCCTGCCTTCCAGCAATGCCCCACTGTCCATCAGATGGTTTCCTGGATAAAAACTCCTCCCACTGCTACCATCTGATCCCAGGGGAGTCCAGCTGGGCTGAGGCCCGGAGACAGTGCTCCGCCCAGGGAGGGGACTTGGCCGTGGTCAGAACCGAGCCAATCCGGAGCATCCTGAAAGGACATGTCACACAGTGAGTGACCTTTGGGGGTCATGGGGGTCGTTATGGGGCTGTGATGTTGACACACAGGTTAGAATGCGCTCCTTATTTTCTATGGAGAGCTGGCCGCCAATAGGGGGGGCGCCCCAGTAGAACAGCACATGGGGGGTGGAGTCATAGCACCACCCATGTGACTGCCATGACGAATCAGGTGAAAGCAAGGAATTAAACGTCTAGAAAAGGATGGGTTTGATTTTTGATTTGTCGTGTAATTAGCTGGCTCAGATATTAGTTTATAGTCCACTGGGCTGCTCAAATATTTATGTGCATGTAGTCGTGTGTGTGTGTGTGTGTGTGTGTGTATGTGGGTGTATGTGCATGTAGTCGTGTGTGTGTGTGTGTGTGTGTGTGTGTGTGTGTATGTGGGTGTATGTGCATGTAGTCGTGTGTGTGTGTGTGTGTGTGTGTGTGTGTGTGTGTGTGTGTGTGTGTGTGTGTATGTGGGTGTATGTGCATGTAGTCGTGTGTGTGTGTGTGTGTGTGTGTGTGTGTGTGTGTGTGTGTGTGTGTGCGGGTGTGTGTGTGTGTGTGTGTGTGCGAGTGCGTGCGTGCGGGTGTGTGCGGGTGTGTGTGTGTGTGTGTGTGTGTGTGTGTGCGAGTGCGTGCGTGCGGGTGTGTGCGGGTGTGTGTGTGTGTGTGCGCATGTGCGCCCGTGCTTGTCCTCAGCTTGCCAGCGCTTCTTAGGTAGAGCATCAGTTGCACGTTTGGCTGTGACTTCCCCCTCTAGCCCTGGCCTTCTGCTTCTAGGAGAGAGAATAAAACACAATGAATAAAGCCACTGTGTATTATTCACACTGGTCTGAACTTCAACCGCAGATACGCGCATGGCACAGGAGCACAGCCCCCCCCCCCCCCCCCCGCCCTCTCTCTGTATCAGAAGCAGTAGAGGTACCCACCCCCCCTCCTCTCTCTGTGTCAGAAGCAGTAGAGGTACTCCCCACACCAAACACCGGATGCTTCCAGTCCCACACTCACTTCATCACTTCACTGAAAATGTATTTTTCTTATTTTCTTGCGGTTTTTTTCTCTGTTTGTTGTTTTCCTCCTTCCACTTTGGCAGTGAGTGGAGGGCTCGGGCCGACGTGATTTTGGGGTGGGTGGGAAGGGAAGGGGGGGAATAAACGCCTTGGTTCATAATGGAAATCGATTTTAAATAAGGTTGGGAAGAAAAGAGTCTATTATGGGTTTTTTTAGAAAAGCACTTAGGAGAGAGTGATTCCAGAGGCAGAGAGGGAGAGGGAGAAAGAGAGAGAGAGAGAGAGAGAACTGATACAGACTTCTGAGCACTTTAAAAGTCGAAATCCTATCTCCTCAGAGGCAGACTGTGGCAGCGTTGAAGGCTGGTTCTGGTCAGCGCTGGTTAATAAAAGTGGGGTTAAGATAAACAGTGACTGTTGGGTGCCAACCCAGAGGCCAACTATCCATATAAGCAAATGGAGCCACTTAAGTGCTGGTTTGGCACCGATGTCTCGATATGTCACTGAGCTTGAGGTCTGCCAGGCTGGGTTTGTAATGGTCGACGTAGACCAGAGTAAAACTGTGTTGTTATGCTGTGCTGATCTGCTGGTCTCAGCTGGACTGGGCACGAGTGTGCTATTCCTCTGCTGAGCTGTGCCATGCCGTGCCATTCTATGCCAAGCTGTGCTCAGCTGTACTATGCTGAGCTATGCTGTGCTATGTTGAACTGTGCTGTGCTTAGCTGTGCTATGTTGAGCTGCGTTAGATGTGCTGTGCTGTGTTGAGCTGTTATGCTTAGCCGTGCTTTGCTGTGCTGTTATGCTGTGCTATGTTGAGCTGTGTTAGATGTGCTGTGCTTAGCTGTGCTGTGTTGAGCTGTTATGCTTAGCCGCGCTTCGCTGTGCTGTTATGCTGTGCTATGTTCAGCTGCGTTAGATGTGCTGTGCTTAGCTGTGCTTTACTGTGCTGTGCTGAGCTGAGCTGAGCTGGCAGTGAGTATAAACGCGGTTGTTTGGGTAGCACTGCTGCGGTGCGGGCAGCTCCCTGGTCGTTTGGGCGTTAGCACAGCAGCAGCGCGGGCTCTCCTGCCAGGCCCACGTCCCCAGGGCCAGATTGTTATCCTCTCTAAAAACCTAAAGTATCTGGCGCTGTTCCTCTGCGCTCAAGCTTCTCTTTCTTGTTTTATCCCCCTTTTTCTTGTTCTCCTCAATGTTGGAACGGCCGGTTTTATTTGTTATCGCTGCGAGTCTGAAGCGCGTGACGTCAGGCTCCCGTTTCCCCCCATCACGCCGCGCTTTGCAAAAGCGGGCCCTCTCGCTGTGACACGATCCGGAGCAAGCGGCTCCACCCGCGGATCGTCAGCGCGAGCGTTTGAGGGGCTGCCGGACACAACCGCCACTGTCACAGCCCGGATTCCATACCAGGCCGCCCAAGAGCCCCTGCTCGAGCATCTCTTAAATAATTACCGTCAGGCTCCTCTGGTTGGCCGGAGAATCGCAGCGTCTTCCCGTCGGTGCGCTTGCTCGCCCAGAGCGATGACCGCGCCAAGACTCTGCAGCTTATTTCAGTAGAAGCCTCTCAGTGTTTATTGTTCCACACAGCAAGCTGTGAAGCATGAGGAGCTAATGCACATGCACCAGCACTCCTCTGCCCTCAACACAACTTCCTTAGCTTTTAGCGTTAGCATCACCAGACTTTACACGTTTGAATACCATATCTAAGTCGGATGTTTACATACACTTAGGTTGAAGTCATTAAAACTAATTTTTAACCACTCCACAGATTCCATGTTAGCAAACTATAATGTTGGCAAGTCAGTTAGGACATCTACTTTGTGCATGACACAAGTAATTTTTCCAACAATTGTTTACAGGCAGATCATTTCACTTTGAATTCACTATATCACAATTCCAGCGGGTCAGAAGTTTACATACACTAAGTTGACTGGAGAAACCCTTCAAGTTATCCATCCATATCTACTGTATTTCTGGCAGCAGAGTGATGATTTAAGGCTTGTTTGAGACGTCAGACCCTTGATGACTTAGAGCCATTTAGCCAACCATGTGTTTCCATACTGTTCCAGTATAATTTACAGCTAAATCTAGTCCCACCCCCCAATTTCCATAGAGATCCATTCAAATGCAGAGATGTATCGCTTCTAAGAGTACTAGAAAATAAGATATCAAGAGTCTTTTGATGTTGTTGGATCAAAGACATCAGGAAGTCATGGCATGCAAAGGATATGCAACCAAATATTAAAAATCTAAAGGCACAGTCAACTTAGTGTATGCAAACTTCTGGAAACCACTGGAATTATGATACAGTGAATTAAAAGTGAAATAATCTGTCTGAAAACAATTGTTGGAAAAATTACTTGTGTCATGCACAAAGTAGATGTCCTAACTGACTTGCCAACACTGTAGTTTGCTAACATGAAATCTGTGGAGTGGTTAAAAATGAGTTTTAATGACTTCAACCTAAGTGTATGTAAACTTCCGACTTCAACTGTATACGTATATAGATAGATTTTTTTCGGTCATTGTGCCAAAAATGGGTGGGTTTCCTCCAGGTACTCTGGTTTCCTCCTAGAGTTCTAAGACATGCAGGTTAAGTGGAGACTCTAAATTGCCCATAGGTATGAATGTATGGAGTGAATGGTGTGTGGGACCTTCGATGGATTGGTCACCTGTCCAGGTGTATTTATACCTGTCTGCTGGGATAGAACCCCCCCCCCCCCCCACACACACTCCTGACCAGGAGTAAGCGGTTTAGAAAATGGATGGATGGACCTCACTCATGTGAAACTGCATTACAGCGTCACCCTCTCTGTGGGGTTTGTATGTGGGCCTAGGCGAGACACTGCAGTGTTGCATTTGTATGGACCGCTTATCTGGATCATTACGTGACATTAAAAGGGGTCAAACAAAGATGTGTTTGTGTGCCCGCGTGCACGTCCTTGTGTGTTCATGTACCTGTGTGTGTGTGTCTGCGGGCGTGTGTGTGTGTGTGCACAGGCGCGCGTGTGTTTGGGTGTGTGTGTGCGTCTGCAGGCGTGTGTGCGGGCGGGTGCATGTGTGTGTGTGTCTGCGGGCGTGTGTGTGTGCCGGCGTGTGTGTGTGTGTGTGTGTGTGTGTGTGTGTGTGTGTGTGTGTGTGTGTGTGTGTGACTCGGGGGGCACCGCGTGTCCCGGATGAGTGGGCGTTCCTTACGGCTCACAGATGTGTTTCCCGTCCCAGGTCCCCACACCCAATCCTCACCCCTCATTCATCTTAAAGCAGAGACTCTGGCCTTCCAGTAACCAGCAGTACTGAGGGAACAGCCCCCCCGCTCTTAACCTGATGCAGCTGGATCAATGGGGTGCAGACCCCTTCTGCCCCCCCTCCCCCCACTGACAGCATCTTACATAAGAGAAAGTTTAGAAACACAGGACTTTTTTATTGTTTTTTTTTTGTTTTTTTTTATTGGCACAAAGAGCTCCTTTTTTTCCCCCCTCTCCACAACCCGCTTTTCTTTTTTCTTTTTTTTGCTTTTTTATTTGCAGTTTTCACAGATGTGGGATTTTGGCTGGAGCCCATCAGAAACAAAGCTATAAAAGAGAAAAGAGGAGAGAGGGTGTAAATGTGTGTGTGCGCGTGCGTGTGTATTTTTGTGTATGAATCCGAGAAGGAAGGAGAGAGAGAGAGAGTGTGTGTGTGTGTGTGTGTGTGTGTGTGTGTGTGTGTGTGTGTGTGTGTGTGTGTGTGTGTGTGTGTGTGTGAGAGAGAGAGAGAGAGAGAGAGAGTGTGTGAGTGGAAGAAGGATAGAGTATGTGTGTGTTTGTTCACTTGTGTACATGTGTAAAGCACATTGAGGCGGATGTATGCTTAGTCTGCCTTAGCTGCACAATATGACAAAACAAACCACTATTTACTGCCTCAGCAGAGATGGCATAGAGCTCCCCGATAGAGAGAGGGTTCAGTCCCCCAATAGAGAATGTAACCAAGCAACCCCCATTGCTATCATTATAAAGCCCTGAAGAGCCCCAAGAGGTGAGCATAAAGACAGTCCTCTCAGTCAACTGGACCTGGGACTCAGTGAGGTAAATACAGTTGGAGTCGGAAGTTTTACATACACTTAGGTTGAAGTAATTAAAACTCATTTTTAACCACTCCACAGATTTCATGTTAGAAAACTATAGTGTTGGCAAGTCAGTTAGGACATCTACTTTGTGCATGACAAGTAATTTTTCCAACAATTGTTTACGGACAAATTATTTCTCTTTTAATTCACTATATCACAATTCCAGTGGGTCAGAAGTTTACATACACTAAGTTGACTGTGCCTTTAAACAGCTTGGAAAATTCCAGAAAATGATGTCATGGCTTTCTGATAGGCTAATTGACATTATTTGAGTCAATTGGAGGTGTACCTGTGGATGTATTTTAAGGCCTACCTTCAAACTCAGTGCCTCTTTGCTTGACATCATGGGAAAATCAAAAGAAATCAGCCAAGACCTCAGAAAGAAAATTGTGGACCTCCACAAGTCTGGTTCATCCTTCGGAGCAATTTCCAAACGCCTGAAGGTATCATGTTCATCTGTACAAACAATAGTACGCAAGTATAAACACCATGGGACCACGCAGCCTTCATACCGCTCAGGAAGGAGACGCGTTCTGTCTCCTAGAGATGGACGTGCTTTGGTGCGAAAAGCACAAATCAATCCCAGAACAACAGAAAAGGACCTTTTGAAGATGCTGGAGGGAACAGGTACCAAAGTATCTATATCCACAGTAAAACGAGTCCTATATCGACATAACCTGAAAGGCTGCTCAGCAAGGAAGAAGCCACTACTCCAAAACCGCCATAAAAAAGCCAGACTACAGTTTGCAACTGCACATGGGGACAAACAATGTTAAACAATTTATAGGCAATGCTACCAAATACTAACAGAGTGTATGTAAACTTCTGACGCACTGGGAATGTGATGAAAGAAATAAAAGCTGAAATAAATCATTCTACTATTATTCTGACATTTCACATTCTTAAAATAAAGTTGTGATCCTAACTGACCTAAGACAGGGAATGTTTACTAGGACTAAATGTCAGGAATTGTGAAAAACTGAGTTTAAATGGATTTGGCTAAGGTGTATGTAAACCTTTGACTTCAATTGTACTAATACTACTAATAATAACCAGCTCCAGGACAGTGACATCCTAGCCCAGAGAATTGGACCCAACACAATTACAATTAAACAAAAAGAAAAATACTTGACCTTGTGTTTGTATGTGTGTGTTTGTCTGTGTTTTTGTGCGTGTATGTAAGTGAGAAAAAGAGGAAGGTAGAGTATGTCTGCGTTTGTGCGCATGTGTACATGTATAGAGGACATTGACGCCGATGTGTGCTTCGCCTGTCTTAGTTGGCAAAGTATGACAGAATAAACCGCAAATGCAACAATCAGGTCTGAGAAAGGTGCCCCAGAGGCTTCTGGGAGCTGATGAATCAAGCAACCAATGAGTGCCTGTGGCAGGAAAATTATTGAGTTCCCACCGCTCATCCACTCACACTCCCCAAGCGCCCCCCCCCCCCCCCCCAGCATCAGGACACCAGCTGGTGCGGAGATATGGACTGGTTTCAAGCAGGTCAGTGTTTGTGGGTGCGGATGCGGACTGGCTTGTAGGAGTTCCGTGTTTGTGGGCGTGGGCGCAGATGTATTCGTAGGGCTGAGAAGTTCAGGAGGAAAAGCTGGGGGCTGGAGACACTCCTCATAGGCAGTGCGCTGCCCCAGTGCATTCTGGGCCTCGGTTAACTGTTAACTTGCCAGTAGAGCTGACTGTGAAACGTAGGCTCCTGATGCAGGAACGTGTGAAACAGTCAGTCAGGTTAGGGCATGTGTCTGTAAGACATTTGTAGCGTCAGGTGTTTGCATTGCACGTCTGTAAGACAGTGTGTCTGCCTGTAACACGCGTGTCACACATGGCATCCTGTCCCCTCAGAGAGCGCGGCGTGTGGTTGGGACTGAGCGACGCGGACACGCCCGGCTCGCTGCGGTGGACCGACGGCTCGGAGGCCAGCGAGGGGGAGGGCGGGACGCGGGAGAGGACCACCCTGGTACCCGGGAACGTCTGCGTGTCTCTGGACGCCGGCGGCATGACCAGCTCCCACCCCTGCAGCACCACGAGGGCCTTCGTCTGCCAGTACAGGCCACAAGGTAATGACCCGCATCACTTCCTGGGTGCTCACAGTGTTCCGCACACATACAAAAAATTGGACAAAAAATACCCCGTAAAATAACAGCAGCAATGCTGCCAGGCAGTAAAAAAACATTTAATGAAGGGGGGAAAAACTGTATAAATGTTGTTATTTAACTGTGTAAATCCTTTTATCCTATGGGATGGCTGTTAAATAATTTATTGCCATTATTCTACTTGATTTTGACAGTGTTTTGAAAAAAAAAAACCTGTGAAATTCTGAAAACTTTTACAAACTTTTTAACCTTTTAAATTACATTTTGCAGTGTACCTGTGGACACTAGCCCATTGGCCACAGCACAACCTCACTGGCATATTTAAAGAGGATAGCTGCCTAACTTTTTATATATTCCTTTATTTGTTGGGGACAATGAAATCTAACTTTGTTACGAGTTAAAACAAGAATATACAGATATGCTGCACCCTAGGTTTATAGGGTCTAATGTCTAAACCCAACCCCAGTTTGGCTTCCGTATTAAAATAAAATTATAATGGTACCTAATATTAAATAAAAAATGATATCAATATAAAATAATATTCCCCATCAGTAAATATTCAAACCAGGTGAAAACATTTCCTCCCACATAATATGATATTAAACTGATCACTAACACCAAAATAAATGAATGTAGAATGTAGCCCTACTCTATGGCCCCAGTGCTTGATTTCTTAATTTGTTAAATAACCACAAATTTGGCAATTAGCAACCTTCATCAGCCTCTTATTCAGTAAAACACTGTGTAGGACTTTTACAGTGTGTCTAAGCAGATATTTTGTGCCCAGACGTACGGTCTTTCTCACGCACATTACTGCTCACGTTACATCACATTGCATTTATTTAACAGACGCCCTTGTCTCAAGCCATTTACACTGTCAGAGCAAAATGGTGCCTCTGCCTGAGTTGTATAAGCAGAGGCTGCATAGACTGCTAAGAACTCTCCCAGACTAGAGGCAGTATATGGGAACCATGACTACAGCACTAATGGTTAGGTTGCGCTTAGATTAGCCATCTCAACCTAAACTGCTGGTGGAATCTATGTAGGGTGTGCCGTTCTTTTAAGGGAGAGTGGTGAGCATTGGGTTGCAGAAGCAGTGTTTTCTCAGTTTTACAGAGAGTGCAGTTAGTTTAGGTTGAAGTCACACGAGCAAGGGTTTGAATTTGAATCTGCTCCAACATAAAGGTGTAGTAAACAGCAGGCCGAGGTCTGTTGAAGGAAGGTAGCAGGTGAGGCTGTGGCATAGTTAACTGGATAGTACTGTAAAAACCATTGACGTGACTCTCATATTAGAGTCATTATATAGTTTTGAAAGGCGAACGATGCGCAATTTGGCTATTTTCTGTAAAAAAAAAGAAGAAAAAAAGAACCGCAGGGCTGCAGTTATGTCCACGGGGGAAAAACAGCAATGTAATGATCGGTTTTCTTGACTCCTGTTCAAGAACGGCTGAATGAATAATAGGGGAAAATTTTCATTTTGGCTTCAGCGCGGGGGATTCCATCGGAAAATATTAGGCTGTGTTAGCATTGCCTACTGTTTGGGATCTCCAGATGTAACTTTTGACAGTAAAGCACTGATTTTAAGTAGGGCAGTCTGCACCAAACAAAGTTAGACTACTATGACTAAGGGCCACACTTTGACCACTGCTTTAGCTGTTACTCCCACTACCCTAGTGCTACTGTCGCTAACAATACTACTGCTATTGCTGTCATCATTTCCTCTATGATGTCATTAATAAAGGTAACCATGGCAGCAGATACTTCTGTCTCTATGAGTATTTCTGTAACTGACACTTTTACTCAGATAACAGTAAGTCTACTCAGATTCTGTCATCATCATTTCTACTCAAAGCAACTTGGCTGGCTGCACTCCTTGAAACATGATCTTTTTTTAAATATGATATTTATACATTATGAGTCATTTGTTCTTTCTTTCTTTTTTTGCTTCAAAAAGATATTTTGGGGGGAAATTGCTTTACTTGTTTCAACACAGCTTGTTTATTGAGGAACCGTTATTCATTTATGAAGAAGAGAAGGAAAGGAAAGAGAGAGAGAGTCACATGGCCAAACGGAGGGTGGAATATTTTTTACAGTAGTTTTTAAAAACTGCGGAGGTTTCGTTTTCTAAAATAACACTGTGGCTCTAAAGGATATTTAGTTTGAGCACGAGGATTAAGCCGCCTTTCATTTGCGCATGTCTGTCTCTGTGCTCTCTCTCTCTCTCTCTCTTTCCCACTCTGCTGCGGCCATGGCGGCTTGATTTCACATAATTATCTGCTGTCGGGGCGCGCCACCCATCGGCGAGGCCCCGCTTGGTTCCAGATGGTGCGCTTAGACGTGTTTGCTGCTCAATTAAGCAGCTGTCCTCTCTATGGGCCTGTTTGCGCTTCTCTGTCACCTGCTGTTTTCACACGAAACAAACCCGCCCCCCAAAATCAACAACACGTACAGTCATAAACACCCACGCGCGCACACACACACACCCACGCGCGCACACACACACCCACGGGCACACACACACACCCACGCGCACACACACACACCCACGCGCGCACACAAACATACACATGCACACACGCGGCCGGCACAGAACGCTGGCTTTGAGTGAGACCCCAGAGACACGAGGGGTCATCAGACTGGACCTTCCTGAGTGTGTGTGTGTGAGTGTGTGTGTGTGTGTGTGTGCGTGTGTGTGTGTGTTATGCACCCAAAAAACATGATCCTAATCTTGTAATACCATCTTCCCTCTGGTCAAATAAACCCCGATGCCCCAGTGCAGTGATGGGGACACTGTGCTGTAGGAGATGCCGTCTTTCGGATGGGACCGAGGTCCTGACTCACTGTGGTCGTTAAAGATCCCATGACACTTATCGTAAAGAGTAGGTTTCCTCGGTGTCCTGGCTAAACTCCCAACCCAGGCTCTTTCAATCTGCCACCTAATCATCCCCCAGTTTAATTGGCAAAAAAAAATAGTTCTCTCCCTCTCCACCTGATGTGTGGTGAGCATTCTGGCGCAAAATGGCTGCCGTTGCATCACTCAGGTGGGTGCTACACATTGGTGGTGGTTGAGGCGAGTTTCCCCCACATCACTGTAAAGCGCTTTGAGTGTCGAGAAAGGCGCTATATAAATGCCAGGCATTATCATTATTGCATCAGAGGTTGTTTAAAAGCGCGCGTCTCGGTTTGAGATGGAGGTACCCGTGCTCCAACGTGTGGGGACCGGCGGCCGTCTCACCACCCGACCTCTCCCTCTGTCTCTCTGCACAGTGCACTTACCTGACGCAGGAGTCTTCATGGCGGGCCGTACGGTCTTCCACACCCAGAGACCTCTCTCCGTCCCCACGCCCCGCCCCGGGGGCCCGGAGCCCGCCGCAGGACCAGTGGAGGTGAGGGGTGGAGCTGGACTCCCGTGCACCCTCTCGCACAGCCTCCGGCTATCTGCAGGCACCCACAAAAATACACTAAAATATACCTTGTGATGAACTGCAGAACATGCGAATACCCAATTCCCAAATAGATGTATGTGCAAATGTATCTAAACTACAATCAAAATGGCGGAGGCGTAGGTTGCTTTGAAGTTGGTACAGAGGTATAAAACGTACATAAAAGAGGTGAGAAACCCACATTACATATAGAATACACGATTCTTATCAGACGCTTTTATCCAAAGCGACGTACAGTACATGAATGCATACATTTTTCAGTATATGTCGTATCCTGGGATCTAATCCACAACTGTTGCGTTAGCGCTCTACCAACTTAGCGCAGTGCTCTACCAACTTAGCCATAGGAATGCTACATATTCAAGACATGCATATAAACGCATATTGTGAATGCTTATGTAACTGGAATGTTGCCCATTCCTGTTTCTCCGTTTGTCCTTCTCTCCCCCCCCCCCCCCCCCCAGCTCCTCATGTTCCCGGCCATGGCGTTCCTGCATGATTCCCGGCTCTCCTCCCTGGAGTTCATCACCCAGGATCTGAGCAGAGGCGCCCAGGTGCGCTTCCAGGTGTACAGGCCGCAGTGCCAGGAGCTGGACCAACACCTGCTGCTGCCAGGTAAACCTTGATCTGGCTCGAGCCAGCCGCACACCACACACAGGTTAGACCTGCTAGAGCCAGCCGCACACCACACACAGGTTAGACCTGCTAGAGTCAGCCGCACACCACACACAGGTTAGACCTGCTAGAACCAGCCGCACACCACACACAGGTTAGACCTGCTAGAGCCAGCCACACACCACACACAGGTTAGACCTGCTAGAGTCAGCCGCACACCACACACAGGTTAGACCTGCTAGAACCAGCCGCACACCACACACAGGTTAGACCTGCTAGAGCCAGCCACACACCACACACAGGTTAGACCTGCTAGAGCCAGCCGCACACCACACACAGGTTAGACCTGCTAGAGTCAGCCGCACACCACACACAGGTTAGACCTGCTGCGCCAGGTGAACCCTGACCCACCTAGAGCCAGCCGCACACCACACACAGGTTAGACCTGCTAGAGTCAGCCGCACACCACACACAGGTTAGAGCTGCTAGAGCCAGCCGCACACCACACACAGGTTAGAGCTGCTCGAGCCAGCCGCACACCACACACAGGTTAGAGCTGCTAGAGCCAGCCGCACACCACACACAGGTTAGACCTGCTAGAGTCAGCCGCACACCACACACAGGTTAGAGCTGCTAGAGCCAGCCGCACACCACACACAGGTTAGAGCTGCTAGAGCCAGCCGCACACCACACACAGGTTAGAGCTGCTAGAGCCAGCCGCACACCACACACAGGTTAGACCTGCTGCGCCAGGTGAACCCTGACCCACCTAGAGCCAGCCACACACACACCAGGGAAAACGTGTACCACACACACACACACTGCAGTCCACACTCAACGCACACAAGTTAGATTTATGCCCGACACAGCTTACAGCACAGATTGCAGTACAGACTAAACACACTGCACTCCCTGCAGCTGCTACAGCCTAAAACACACACATTCTATGGACAACACACTGTGTGAATAGCTCTCCCTCCCTCCTCCCATCCCCCTCTCTCTCTCTCTCTCTCTCAAAAGAAGAACTATTCTACTTACTATGAACCTGAAGGACATATTCAAATAATGTGCTTCATGTTGTTATAAGCCTGCTGTCCCAGTCCTGCGCTGTGGTACAGCCTCTTTGGCCACTTTTCTCTGAACCTTTATTGCTTTCAGCACAACAGGCCAGAGGAGGCGAGCCGAGAAAGCTCTCACATCTCCAACTCTCCCTCTTTTGTTCTCTCACTCTCACTTGTTGTTTGTTGCTGGCTTGACAACTTGGAGGAAAAAATCAAAAAAACTTTTTTTGTAAAGAAACGCAGAAACCACAGTGTGTATCGGAGGGTGAAAACAGCTTGTGCTAAATGAACTAAGATATGAAGTCTCTATTGAGTCTCAACTACTCTATTGAGTCTCAACTACAACTGAAGTTCCTTAACGGGAAATAAAAGTTATTCTATTCTATTCTATTCATTATTCCTGTTAATTCCTGAGTGTGCTTCTGTCAACGATGTTCTTCTGTCAATTGCACTGATTATTCCTTCACTCAAGAAAAATTTGTCAAATTCAGTTCCAGTTCCTTTCTTTCCTTGTCAATGTTTCTTATATTTGTCTCCCAGCCCTGAGAGGCATTACACATCTGTACTTTTCGTTCAGATTGGTCCTAGACACACAAGGCTAGAACTAGGAAGAGGTGGCAGGGACTGGAACGGGTGGAGGCGTTTGCTTGTTCTGCCTTGAAGTCCAAACCAACACAAAGAAGGACGGTTCATATCAGTCAGTGATTGACAGCACCACAGCTCCCTCACCTGTTGCTAACTCGATGCGTCTCGTTTTTGTGCGTGTGTGTGTGTGTGTGTGTGTGTGTGTGTGTGTGTGTTTTTTTGTCTCTGAGTGATTTGATTTCAGAAGCAATAGGTTTTTTTTTTTTTTTTGAGCAACCAATAAACTTTATCTCAGTATCCCCTCCACGACCTGTCACTCTGAGCCAATAGCGTCGCAGGAGCGGTGTCACGGGATCAATAATCACACTGCCGTGACACCACCTGTTCAGGTCATGTGATCCACTGCCACCTTTGACCCCGTCCCGTCCCGTTGCGCAGGTTGTGGAGACCCCTGTACCCCCATCGCTGTGTGCCAGGATTTGGAGGCGAACGACACTGCGGATCCCTGCCCGTCCCTTCAGCAGTGGTGCCCCTTCCAGGCGCTCTGTCTCCCGCTCACCAGTCCGTGCCCCCCCACGTCCTGCGTCAACTGCTCCCGGGCCCCCCTTCTCCCGCTCGAGGTCTCCCAGCCAGAGTACAGCCTGATGGAGGAAGTCTTCTTCACCCTGCCACCCGGAGCCTCCAGACACCAGCTGGTGAGTCTGACAGGAAGTGATGTCAGCAGCACGGGAAGTGCCCGAGACTTGTCTCCTGTACAGTAAGTGCAGCACAGGGCCTTGTGATAGAGCATTGAGGGAAAGTCTGTGGTCATATGATGACTTGTCTCACTAAAGTAATCGTTTTAAAACATGTTTATTGTATTTACAGTCAGTTTAATGACACATATTGGAATGTAACAAAATGTAAAATGACAAGTACATATAAAATATATAGTATGAAAAAAGTACAATAATATGAGGTAACAGAAAGCAGGGTAGCTTGTTCAGAGCAGCCCGCATCCGCAGCCCACCCAAACCTCAGTCTCGTCTTCCTGCTTGGCTCAAGGTGCGAGAGCGGATTTCAGACATCTTTGTGGAGGCGGGCGACTTCATCGCCCTCCAGCATGACGCCGGTCCCGGGGCTCTGCTCCAGTGCGGCGTGGATCCGTCCTCTCCCTGGCGCCAAAGCCTGCTGGTGCTCAACGACTCTGACTGGATCAACGGCACCTCCGTCGACGTCACCGGCAACAGCAGCTCCTGGGCCGAGGACCAGGCCTGCTTCCTGAGAGTGCTGTACACGGGACAACAGGAGACCACCGTCCCGGGCCCGCTCCTCCAGACGGGGCTCCCCAATCCCGGGAACTACACCTTCCAGGTGACGTCCGATGACCCGGATTTCCCGAGCCAGGTGTCCTGTCCGATCCGCGTGGTTCCGCCGCTGGGCCTCACAGTGATCTACCCTCTGAGCCTGAACGGGACCCTCTACTTCCCCACCAACCAAACCTTCCTGCTGGCCAAGGTGCGCTCCTGGCACAGGGCCTGGGCAGGCTGGCAAGGGGGCAACCAGACCTTCCCCTTCCTCCCGTCCTGCCCGCCCGACCTGGCACCCGTGGTCGGCGACTGCCAGTCCGACCCTCACAACGACACCCTCTTCGTCTACGTGGACCTCCAGCTGGGGGACACCCCGGCCACCGCGGTGGTCCTGACCGCCCACAGCGAGGTCACCTCCGCTAACCTGACGGTGCAGGTGAGGGTGGAGGAGCCCCTCAGGGGGCTGAAGGTGACGCCCCACCCCAACCACAGGGTGCTGATGGACACCATGGTGGTACGTCCTTCATTGTGTTCCCTTCGTCTTCATACTCCACCTCCTCTTTGCGTCCTCCCGCTCCTCCTTCTTCTTCCTCCCTCTTTTTCCATCCTGCTCTTCCTCTGCGGTGTTTCTCGCCTGCCTCTGCCGAAGCCGCCGCTGACGGTCACAGGATTTTCCCGCTGTCTCGCAGAGCTACTCAGCTGCCGTAGAGGCAGGCTCGAACCCCAGCTTCAAGTGGACGGTTGACGACAAGCCCCACTTCACCTACTACAACACGGTGCTCAACGTTATCTACCAGAACGCGGCCGTCTACAAGCTGTCTGTGAGTATGAGCCAGCACAGTTCCTTTGGCCCCTTTAAAGGGTGCCTCTTCCTGCCACATTTTCCCAATGTGTTTGGGGGGTTGTGCTTTCTTTTATATAGTAGTCTGTATTACAGGGCCTTGAAAACCTTTTAAAGAGCTCGCTTTTGAATGAGAGAAAAAGTTCAAGGTCAAGAGAGTGCTTGGATCTTGTCTGAAGCTGCTTGGTTTTCTTTCGGTTTATACTTTTTACAAAACCACCTTTTTTCATAGCTGTGCACATCCTGTGGAGTGAAAATCTAAGCTTTTGTAAATACAACGATGTTGGAATTCTGAAATATGAGAAGAAAGAAGAATGTCTTGTGGGCAGTCATATTCCTTCAAACATTTGAAAGGCCCTTGAATTTTGCACGAGAAACAGCATTGGGATATTATATCATATTTTTGAGAATGTTAATTGCCATTTCTCAGAGCGGTGGGGCTTGTGTTGGTTTCCTAGGTCACGGCGATGAACCATGTGAGCGATCTGACGGAGCACTACAACGTGACGGTGGACAGGATGAACCCCATGGCGGACCTCACTGTTAAGGGGGTCCCGGACATCGTCACCCAGGGCTCGACCCAAACCCTCTCAGCTTCCTGCCTGGTTGATATGTCGGTGGACGCCACCTTCCGGTACAGTGTTTTTAAACATACACACTCTGCTTCACATGATACCACCAAATGTGAACTTCTTTTTGCTTCACTTTGTTTAACATTTGTTTAATTTAACTTACTTTTTTTTTTGTGACAGAGAATGAATGGTACTGTATTGTGACTGACAGATACTTATACTGCAATGAGCTT
Source organism: Synaphobranchus kaupii (assembly GCA_029718625.1). Lineage (NCBI taxonomy): Eukaryota > Metazoa > Chordata > Actinopteri > Anguilliformes > Synaphobranchidae > Synaphobranchus > Synaphobranchus kaupii. Next base: position 11,547,641 of record CM056379.1, read on the forward strand.
ATAAGAACATATTTAATTTGCTATTAATCCTCAGATTATGCAACATGGAAGAAAGAGGATTATGAGAGATAAGTGTTAGGCTTTAGAGTGGCACGTCTGGCTAAATGAAGTGACACTGAGCTGAGAAAAAATTTGAAGAAAAAAACAATGCTGTCGGGGATTAAGTCAAAAGTACATGTACATGGTTTCTCGCGGATGTTCTCAGCAGAAAGCCACTCTGATTTTGGCAGAGAACTGAACTGAGCAAAGTCAGAGAGAAACAAGGTAATAAGAGGGAGGGTGGAAAAGGCTGTTAAAGACTGGAAAAGACTGGAAGAGACTTAAAGACTGGAAAAGACTGTTAAAGACTGGAAGAGACTTAAAGACTGGAAAAGACTGTTAAAGACTGGAAGAGACTTTTGAAGGCTAGAAAAGACTGTTAAAGACTGGGGACACATTACACAATCTTTTAGCCCGATTTGGCAACGATTTGCGATCGGGCAGAGTCTGGGGTAGTCCAGGGAAATCCAGGCTAGTCCAGGCTAGTCGCGCTGTAAAGTCGCAGCTGTAATCGTTGTCTGTCTCCTACGATCCCAGTCGGGAATGCCACGATTTTATGTTTGATTTTATTGGGGTTAGTCTGTGCATAATCTCGTGGTTTGCGCTGGCCAAAGACTGAAATCGCTTCAGGAATTTTCAATAGCAAGTTTGCGACAGGAAGGAAGAGGTGGAAAAATAAGGAAGTAAACATCAAATCCAAACATGCGGATGGCTGAGCCGAATAAACATGTTTTTTGGAATACTAAAAATGAGGACCAAATTGTGGATTTGTGGCAGAAACATGCGTGTGTCTGTCTGTACAATGTCAACTCTGCAAGTTACCACAACAACACTGACAAAGTTGCAAGCAGTATGGGCTCCATGGTTGTTTTGGTTTCAAAATAGCGGAAAAAAGACATTCTCGTGAGTGCAGGTCTACCACGAGAAATCACGTTCATGCGAGAGAACTGCATCCATTTGCGTCAATTCTCTGTCGTTTAGATTTGTGCTCCTCAAGAACAGTCGTCATTATGTGTGTGCGACACAAGAGACTGAAAATCTGCATATGACAGTTGATAAATGTGTGCTACTAATTTTTTTCATCGTCGCTTACGATTGGAAAAGTCATGTAATGTGGTCCCAACTTGAAAAGACTGTTAAGACTGGAAATTACTGTTAAAGACTGGAAGAGACTGTTAAGGACTGGAAAAGACTGTTAAAGACTGAAAGAGACTGTTAAAGACTGGAAAAGACGGTTAAAGACAGGAAAATACTGTTAAGACTGGAAAAGACTGACCTGGATTGTCAGACACAACCTTACATGCCCCGATCATTCCTTTCCTCTGGCTCGGAAGAACCGAGGCAGCTCTTTATTTCCTCCACGGGTCCAGCGAATCATTTTTAATGATTAACGTGACATCACAATTAAAGGCCGAGGGGTATGTGAAGGAGGGCCGCCTCAGCCATTCCGATGCGCTTCGCCTCCCGTCGCATTAACGACACCGGGCTCTGTGTCTGCGTGTGTGTTGCTCGCGTGCGATTTATAGGGGTCCCAGCAGGTAGCGGAGAACGCTGACGGGGATTCCCCCTCCCCGGCGCCAAACTCGGCGCTAAATCTTCAGCAAAGCCTAGGCTTCTTTCACGGCGGTAAAGGGATCCTTCTGAGTCGCCGTAGCCGTTCCACTCCCTCAAAACGGTCAACGCGATGTGTTCCACCTGCGTGGGGCCCCGCCCCTTCCTGTTCCGCTTCAGCGCTCGCGGTCCACTCGCGCCGGGGTCACAGGTCAGAGAGAGAGGAGGGAACGCCACAGCCACGGCTGTTCTGCCTGCGCTGTTTTCCTTCGTCTACCGTTACCCTCTGCACAGACGCAGAGCTCTAAAAGACGCAGCCAATGGCAGCACGCTTGACAGCAATTTACATTCCCACTGTTAAATAAACTCTAACAGAGTTTATGTGAGATTAATAGAGAATTGCTGTGTGGACAGAAAGTGCTGTGTATTAACTGGGAGAAAGAAGAGAAGAAAAATAGATTAAAAATAAGAACATTTCCAAGATATGAGCTGAAGGGCATACACAATATTGTATATTTGAATACATATAGAACATATTCACTTTTAGCCTTCACACTGTAACCAAACTGTACAGAGACAACCCCTCATTCATCTCTACCCTTACAAATCATAGCAAACCTCCATTCAAAGGCAGCTACACTGAAAGCCGTCAACGGCATACTACAAAAAACAAGCCTGGAGCTCTATAACAGGAGAATGTGTCACAAAAGACATGAAAAACACGTCACATTGAGCAGACTTGCTCCAGGGTGACTTGGACAACTTTAGTATTCTTTTTTTTTTTTAAAACAAAGTATCCATATGCCTATGCCATCCCTATCTCGAAGAAACCGTTTATACAGACCTGTTACTGTGTCTTACCTGACAGGTCTTGAGCACTAGCAATGTGAAGGTGCTGCCTCAAAGCAAAACAACCTCAAAAAGGAGCGGGAGGGGAGGTTGTAATACTGTCTGATAGATAAATACACTCTACATTTAAAAGCACAATAATTATGTTCCTGTCATATCCTTCAACAGAAAGACTCAATGTTTTATCTGACAAAGGCCACAGCTGAAAGCTCATTTTTTTAAAACGTGAATTAAATAAAGTGCCATAGAACGTTGCACCTGTAATGCCCCTCTCATACAGAACCATTCATTCTCTGACCCTCTCATACAGAACCATTCATTCTCTGACCCTCATACAGAACCATTCATTCTCTGACCCTCATACAGAACCATTCATTCTCTGACCCTCATACAGAACCATTCATTCTCTGACCCTCATACAGTAGCATTCATTCACTGACCCTCTCATACAGTAGCATTCATTCACTTGAATAAGTGCTGAATAAGTGCTTTGAGTCCTCATTGAAAAAGCAACAACGATTGTCTCTTCCAAGGTGGTCCTTTGGAGATGGAGGTTACCAGGTCTACCACTTCAGACCTCCCTACAACAGCTCCCTGTTCACCCCCTGACCCCGACGGCCAGCAGGTCACCTTACAGCAGAATGTTACCTACATTTACGCCCAGCCAGGTAACCTAGCCTACTTCAGTTTGGTGGCGTACACCTAATGCCTCCTTGTTTTTAACTTGTTGTAAAAGTTCTCAGGTTTATAGAGCTTGCCTGAAAGTCTTTTGGTTGAAACATTCGATCTGTACCCTGCACTTGAGCACTTATTTATATTTGTTATATATTATATTTTTATTATATAAAAAAATTACTTTTTAAACCAATAATTTAATATGGATAAATTATATGTTTTTGCAATCTTAGCCTACAGACTACTCCTAACAGTTTTTTTTTAAACTCACACAGCCACCTTACTGTGCCCTTGTTGTTGTCATCACAGGAGAGTATACTCTCATGGTCTCAGTGTCCAACAAGAATGAGAACATGAGCAAGAAGATCGACGTGTTTGTGTTCAGCGTGCTGACTGTGGTGGAGATCGAGACCGACCCTAAGGTTCTACAGGCGGGCCGGCCCACTGTGTTCGAGGCCCACCCCCTGCCCTCACCCTACGGCATCATCTACACCTGGAGTTTTGGGGATGGGTCCACCCCTCTGCAGGGACGTGAGCGCCGCGTCAACCACACCTTTGCCCTCAGCGGCATCTACAACATATCAGTCTCCATCAACAACACCATCAGCTATACCAGCACCTCCGTGGAAATGCTGGTGTCAGAGGAGATCCGGGGCTTGACCGCATCCTCCACCACCCGCACTGAGCTCAATACCCCCACGATTGTCAGCGGTCAGGTGGAGGCCGGCAACAATATCACCTGGACCTTTGAGATGGGCGATGGGACAGTGCTGACGGTGGCAGAGCCGCAGGTGGAGCACACTTACATCAAGGACGGCAACTACACAGTGAATGTCACGGCGACTAACGGCATCAGCTCCCAGTGGGTGTCGCTAGCCGTGCAGGTGTTTGTCTTGGAGGTGCTGTGGCTGGAGCCAACCGGCTGCATTCAGGAGCTCACAGAGATTGATTTCAACGCCTTTGTGTCGGGAAACTCCTCCATCTACATCTACGAGTGGAGCTTTGGGGACGGCACGGACAACCTGACCCTCCGCGGAACCCCGGGCGTCACCCATATGTTCACTAGCAGTGGCGACTACTACCTCTCACTTCACCTGTCCAGCAGGGTCAACAAAGCCAATTTCTATGTCTGGATCTGTGTCCAGCCAATTATAGTTAATGTCTCCCTGGTCCCCAAGAGCAGCTACACCTTGCTAGGGGAGGAGACTAATTTCACCGTCAATGCCTTCCCAGAGTTTGAATACACCTATCTCTGGGATTTCGGGATCAACATCTCGGCTGTCCGAGGACACAAGGATATGTCCTTCACCTACAGGAATCCAGGGCAGTATTTAGTGATGGTCACAGTCCTCAACAACATCTCCGTCAGCAACAACACCGCCTTAATTGAGGTTCAGGAGTCAGTGGGCCTTGTAGTCATCCAGCACAATGGTACCAAGTCCAACAACCTGGCACTGCACCAGCTGTACATGTTCTCAGCTTTGGCGGATGGCTCAAAGGTGGACTACAACTGGGACTTTGGGGATGGGAGCATGCTGACTGGTGGTAATGTCACCCACGCATACACTGTTTCTGGCGACTTTATCGTCAACCTGATGGGGACTAACCAGGTGAGCAGCAACAGCACCGCGCTTTCCGTGTCTGTCATCACGCCCATCCGGGGCCTCACGGTCAACGCCAGCCTGATAAACGTCCCACTCAACACCTCTGTCCACTTCGAGGCCCACCTAGAGCAAGGGGACAATGTAAACTACTCCTGGATTCTGTGCGACCGCTGCACGGCTATTCCCAGTACCCACACCATCTTCTACACCTTCAGGTCGGTGGGGACATTCAACATCATCGTCACAGCGGAGAACGAGATCAGCTTTCTGCAGGCCAGCATCTTCATCTTTGTCCAGCGGGAGCTGGAGGGCCTGCAGATCGTGTCGGAAGAGCTGGGCGAAGGCTGCTGCTTCGCCACCAACAGGGTCCTCCAACTGCAGGCTGCTCTCCGGGAAGGAACCAACATGTCCTTCAGCTGGAGCCTCCTTAAGGACCAGGAGAATGCCACCAACCTGAGCGGGAAGACCATAAATGTCAACTTTTCCCTACCAGGCTCTTGCAATGTCTTCCTCAAGGCCACTAACCTCCTGGGCCAAATTAGCGTTAACAGGACTATCGAGTTTCTGGACCCAGTAGGCAGTGTAAGCCTGGAAGCATCTCCAAACCCTGTGGCGGTCAACCGCTCGACTAACATGATGGCCTCTGTGAGTAGTGGTTCTGATCTAAGGTACCAATGGTCTGCTGATGGAGTCCCCCTGCCTTGGTCTTCTCCTTCAGTTCAGCACATGTTTGTCAACCCTGGCCTCAAGCTGGTGAGTGTGGAAATCTCCAACAAGGTGAGCTCAGAGATGACTTCAGAGTGGATCAGTGTACAGGAACCCATTTCGGGGGTGACTTTCACTGCTACAGAGGTCACAGAGCAGAATTTTGTCGCCTCCGGTACTACTGTGTCCCTGTTGGGGGACTATCAAGTTGGAACCAACATCTCCTGGACATGGTACATTCCTAATACAGTGAAAATGGGTCAGCAGGTGACCTGTTCGTTTCCCACGGCAGGGGTTTTCATGGTCACTTTGAATGCCACAAATGATGTCAGTGCGGAAGCGATCTCACGGGACTTCACAGTACAGGACAGGGTGGAGGGCCTGGAGCTGAAGGTGAACAAGAGCATTGTGGCCCTACGGGAGAACGTGGAGTTCAGCATCGGCATCTCTGCCGGGACCTCTGTCAGCTTCATTCTGAGCATCAGCGGCGATGCCACAGTGGAGCTCCAGAACCTCACCTACAGCCACCGGTTCACTCGGGTGGACACCTATGTGGTCAATCTGACAGCCCACAACCAGATCAGCTCGGACAGGGCGAGCATCACTATCAAGGTCATGGAGCCAATCAGCATGCTCACTATGGTCAACTGCTGCGAGGCCGCCATCCCCGTGGGTGTCAAGAAGTTCTTCAGTGCTGAGATACAGACAGGAAGCCGTGTCACCTTCCTGTGGACCTTCGACCTGCACCATGGAGCCAAGACCCCCCTGATTGGGAAAAAAGTGACCTACACCCCAGAAAAGTCAGGTCAGCTGACAATATACCTGCGTGCAGTCAATGCCCTGGGGTGCCAGAACGTGACCAAGGTCATACAGGTTCAGAACGTCCTGGCGTCTGCAACCTTGGAGGCTAACCCTCGGGACACCTTCATCAACAAGACGATCAGCCTACGCAGCACGGCGTCCCCCAGGGGCACCCCGGCCTCCTACCAGTGGAACTTCGGGGACAGGACGGGGAGGCAGACCTCCAACTCGCCAAGCATTAGCCACTCCTACTCCCGGCCTGGGAACTATGTGATTCAGGTGAATGTCAGCAACCTGGTGAGCTGGGTCATAGCGCAGGTCGCCGTCAACATCCGGGTGCTGGAGTGTGAGGAGCCTGAGGTGCAGCTGGTCCACGCACCCCGGCTGACTGTCCGCCGGTCCCAGCCAAACCTGGTGGAGGCCAGCGTTGACCTGAAGGGTTGCGTCCGGTATGGTGTGGAGTACCTGTGGGAGATCTTCTCCTCCCCACTCTGCATCGCACCCCGGGGGCAGGACAGGGTCCCGCTGCCAGCCGAGTTGGATGCCAGGAGGCTTCAGCTCTCAATTCCCAAAATGGCAATTGAGCTGGGTAACTATAGCCTGGTCTTCTCCCTGACCTACGAGGGCATCCCCCTGCGGAAGACCGCCTGCCTGCAGCTCAGTGTGGTCGCCGGGAAGCTGGTGCCCATCATTGAGGGCGGGTCATACAGGGTCTGGTCGAAGACCCAGGACCTGCAGCTGAGTGCCGAGCAGTCGTACGACCCCAACCTGGGACCAGAGAGCCAGACTCTTCTGACCTACCTGTGGGAGTGCACCAACACCTCAAAGGTATGGCCTTGCTTTTTCGTCTTGCTGATCTTGATCTTGCAGCACCACACTGTACTGTAAAACTGCATTATATAACAATTATAAAAGCACTGAAGCAGAGACAATGAAAATAGTTGGCTTTTTTATAGGCAGCTGGTAAATACTGTCTAATAACCGTCACTTTACATGGCTGGTTATGGGGTTAGTGAAATGATTAATCAATTAATGTATATACTGTATATACAGTGTAGACTAAGTGTTTGGACAGTGACACAATTTTTGTTGTTTTGCCTCTGTACTCCAGAACATTGGATTTGAAGTGAAATAATTAATATTAGGTTAAAGTGTAGACTGTCAGCTTTGAGGGTATTTGCATCCATGTCGGGTGATCCATTTTGTAATGACAGCGATTTTTATACATAGGTGAGCAAAAGTAATTGGACAATTGGCTGCACAGCTGTTTCTTGGCCAGCTGTGTGTCTTTGTATCATTAGTTCATGCACAAGAAAGCTAACAAAAGGAGTTGATTCTAGGTGTGAAATTTGCATTTGGATTCTGCTGCTGTTGTCTCTCAACATGAGGACCAAATAAGTGTCAATATATACATGTATATATATATATATATATATATATATATATATATATATATATATAATATATATATTTCATGATTAGAACTTGGACAACGTTATGGGTAATACAGTTTTCTTCCATTTACTGTTAAATGTATTTGGCAAGTCATTTTTGTACTATTGGTACATTTTGTACATTTTGTACTATTAGTCATATTGAACAAAGTATTTAATGTTTCAGTTAATGTTTCATGGCCTTGTGGCACTCAAGAAATATAAATATTTTCTTTTAGTGTAGAGTAGAGTACTATTTTTGGAACCTGTTAAAAACCACCTTGATAGTAATTGTAATCCATGTATGGATGTGGTTGCATATAGAAGAGGTTACACTGAAGAGTAAATATGACTGTTGAACATTTCATATTTTTATAGATTTGGATTTTCAGTCTTTGTCACCATGTCGACAGTACTTCAATGTCTGCTTTTCATTTTATCCAGAGCTTATTTCCTCAAGTCTTTACTTGTCTTAGTATAGTATTGGACAGTGTTTGCTTTTTCCCCTCCAATAAAAATGTTCTCCTGTAAAGGAGCAAAAAAAGAGAGAGAAAAAAAAACTGTCGAGTGACTGGAAAACACAATTAAAAGTCGGTTATTTTCTTTTCCCCTTCTCCGTCCTTGTGGTTTTTAGCGCATGTTTTTGTATTCCTGCTTGGAGATTTCCCCGGTTTAACCCCCCCCCCCCCCCAAAAGAAAAAAAAAAGAAAAAAAGAATCCCTTCATGTGTCATGTGTGTGGGAGTGGGGACAGAGAGGCGGGGCCTGTGATTACAGGCGGGGCATGCTCGACTGACTTGGTGGGTGTGAGAACGTACCCCGCAATGGAGCCCAGACGCTATGGTGATGGAGAACCGAACGGGGCCACCGGGACGGACGTGTGTGCATGGGGAGTGGGTGGATGCGTGGAAAAGGGGCGGAGGAGGCAGGGTGGGGGAGGGGGGGATAAGGCCCCCCTGTTATGTAAGGACCTGCATTCCAGCCCTTTGCCCTTTCTCTCACTCAATCAAACCAAAAAATGCACAGCTGTACTGACCCTTCAGAGCCTCCTTCCTAGCACCCACAGTCTACAGGAGAGAGAGAGATAGAGAGAGATAAAGAGAGGGGGAGAGATGAAGAGAGAGAGAGAGATAAAGGGAGGGGGAGAGATGGAGAGAGAGAGAGAGGGATGGAGAGAGAGATTAAGATTACAGTTGTAATATTAATATCATTAACCTGGTTCTCATTGGTTTCAAGGTGTTTGTTTATGTATGGTATTCGAGAGAAAGAGAGATCTTGTTCCCTCTCTTCACTGACTGATTCAGGGAAATAAATCATAAAAAATTCCCCCTGGAAGGACTCGCCAAGCCTGGAAACAGAAACTGTTGAGGGAAAGTAATGAAATAACTAATAAAAACTACAAAACAAAACAAAAATAATACTCAATAAGCCAGGAAACACCAGAACCACAATGTCCCACAGGTCTTACATTATATATTTATGACACGTTTTATTTGTGAACACTGGAAGTGTTCAAGGAAAGAAAACAATGGAACATCATATTCCCATAAGGCTGGCCAGTGCCTGTGTATAATAGCCTCTAACTGTGAAAGAATTGAAGCATATGTTCTTATTTTAGCTTTACAAATTGCCTAGTGTCTGTTCTGCAGTCAGGCAGCTTGCGTAAGCGATATCAAGTGACTCATGGTATACGTTTCAGTATTTAATCAATTTATGCTCTTAAATGGCTCTGTATGAGACGGAAGGGTACATCCAGGAGGTAAAACTGTTTTAACTGTTAATTGAGTCTAGGTACTAAGCTGTGTGGTGCTGAGTCTTACCTGGTCTGTTGTTTTTGCTTAAAATCAGCAACCAGCTCAGACCCAAGAAACCAGATGAGTTAACTGTGTAATCGTCCGATTTAATGAACCGACTAAGTGCCGAGGAACAGCGAAAGCCAGCAGTGCCTGTGGCTCCCCAGGACCAGGGTTGCAGACCCCAGATGCTGATAGACGGGCAGCTCCCCCTTCAGTTCCAACCTAATTAAACTTTGACCCCTCCTCTCCCCGCAGGGTCCAGACCACTGCTCCAGTCTGACCTTCGGCTTGGGGTCCAACGGGCCGGTGCTGGGTGTCCCGGAGAGCGAGCTGGAGGCAGAAGTGACGTACACCTTCCGCCTCACCATCAGCAAAGAGGGCATGAGCCGGGAGTCCACCACACAGACGGTGAGTGTACAGCACACGGGGCCTTCCTCACGCTCTTCCTCACCGGTCTACTGCCGGATACGGTTGCGATTAATGCGCGCATAATTATCATTTGTCGGAAATATATTCCCCAGTAGGGAGTTATAAATCGAGTAAAAATCATTTGGCCTTAAAAAATAGCCTACTTGCGGGAATATCTCACAGCGTGTTAAACAATCGATTCTAAAACTGCTGGGCCCTGCAGGCCAGGATAAAGGGCTAGCTGTGCGGTAATAACAGTACTGCTGTTACCGGGCCAGTATCGGAATTTGCCCCCTGAAAATGTGTCACAATCGCGCTGTACATTTGAATAAAACGCTTTGCAAATGACGCACCGGGGGGGATTGTTGTGAGAGCACTAGTTTTTGATTTTGATCCAGAAACTTAATGTAATGAATTGAGCCCAGATTGTACCATGAATTTTTCATTGTGTTTCCCCTTCCCTTGTCTGCTATAGCATTACGCAAGTGAGTAGTCAATGCTACTCCATATTAAAAAGAAGCTTTGTGCGGAAAAAGGAACATTCTTTTCTGTATTTGTTCAGAATAAAGGGCTACAAGCAAAATGCATTTCAAATTGTTGTTCCCTCCTGCCTGTTTCATTTGGAATTTAAAAAGTGGCAATTTTAACAGCTGACTCATTTATCCATAACAAGATTTGGTGAATCACAGATCGTAAAAAGCAGACATAATTAAAGCAGAAAAATTGTGTTTTTTTTTTTTTTTAAAAGGTTGAGAGCGATACCCTGCTGCTCTTGAAGTGTCTTGTTAAATACATTCTGAACTGGTCTTCCTCCTATCTGTGCCGAGTGCAACAGCAGCTCTGGGTTTAACCAAATATAGCAGAAAACCACAACTTTTAGGCTTCCCAGAATGCTTTGCTGAGTTTGGGGGTGGGGGGGTCCCTTCCTTTTATGCAAAGGAAACAAGCAATGAGGAGGACACAGATGTTCTGTTACAGTAAATTTCTCTTATTGTACTGCTCAATCACAGTGATAGCTGTGCTACAAAATACAGGCCATCACTATTGGGATTAAGCATTTAAACCAGGGATACTCAAATCTGGCCCTTGGGTCCAATAGTACTGCTGGTTTTCATTTTTACCCTCTGATCAGGGACTGATTTAAACTTGATGCACCAGGGGAGTATACTACGAAGCAGGATTACTGAGTTAGCTTGACAACTGAACTGAATCCCCCAAATCTGGAACATGGACTAAAGTAAAGAGAGCTGTTCCAGGTTTTACTCAGTGCAGTTATCCAGCTACCTCAGCTTCGTAGTATACGCCCCAGGTGAGTGTAATACCTGGCCGATCAGTGACATTATTGGATTAATGACTAGAAAAACAGGACGAGAAAACAGGCAGTACTACTGTCCTTGGGGATCAGACTTACTGTAAGCATCCCTGATGTAAGCCATTCATAATGGCATTGACTTGACTTGCTGTTCACAGCGCAGAGTGCAGCCTAACCTGGATGGACTGTTCCGAAATCAGGTTAGAAGATGGTGTAGACTTCTCTACGGGGTTGTGACAGAATTAATCCTGTTTTTAAGAGGGCTTCCTCCTTTGCTCCTCTCCTTTCCTCGACCCCCTTATGCTCCTCTCTTTCTGTCCTTGCTCCTCCCAGCCTCCCTTTCTTCTCCCTTTCTTTTTACTCGCTTGGAGACTTCATCAAAGGTGAAGACTTTCGACTTCAGCTCGTCCCCATTCAAGCAATTGATTGGGCTGGTTTAAGTAGTATGACCGAGATGTGGTAAATAAACAGTGTAATTTGTATAATTATGCCAGCGTTTACTACCTTTAGCTCTTCTATTTCGAAAAGCTTAGATGGCTCGACATTTGCTCTCCTATTTGCACTTTAGAAGAGCATTTCTTTCTGAATTGACCCGGGGTCTCAGTTCTGAAACGGCACGATCTGTTTTGTTGCGTCATTAAAATGTTTCTGCCTAATTGAAACTTGCATAGATAACATGGCTAATGCACGTTTCAAGTTACACCCAAGGACAAAACAACACAGGAAGCGGAAAGTTCTGATCTGCCGCTCACGGGGCCGATCAGATTAACGTATATCGTCATAGATCTGGAATTGAAGTGAATTCTTGAATTCGGGGATGATTGCGGGTTTGCGGGCTCGTGTTTCCTGGGGACCCTCTGCGCTTGTTCTTTTTTTTGGCATTAGTTTGTCCGGCACGCTCGAGCCAGATATTTTGGGATCAATCCTCTTCGAGTACCCTGCCTCCGACCTTTGAAATCTCGCATACAGAGAAGAGGAGGAGACGTCGGGGAGCGTTTTCCGTCTCTCACGCTAACTCGTCGCGCGTCGTTAAAGTGACCCCAAGAAAAGACAGAAATCGGGGGAGGAAGAAGGGTGGAAAGTAAAATAAAATAAACTCCATCCATCAAGCAGCTCAGTTTCCATCCATTTAAAGCAGAGGGGAGCCATTGAACCGGCGGAGAGCTTGCGCTCCAGCCCGCTGCTTCCTCTGTTATTCCAGGATAACAAGCTCCCCGTAGGAAATGCACTCAGAAGTGGGGGCGGGAGGGCAGGGGGGGGGGGGGGGTTTGTTCTTTTGTTGGCGCATCGGTATTCCGCGCGAGTTCTTCCTGGGTTGACGGGGCCAAACGGCCGGCGGTGCAGGAGTGCTCACCGGAGCGTGGACCGTCGCTTTTCCGCATGGCAGGCTCTGTGTCGGAAAGCTCTCTGCGCTGATTGGGGGGGGGGTGGAGCCAGGGGACTGTGGGCCTGTGAAAAAAAACACCTCACTTTGATCTATCAGCAGAACAAGTGCAACAGATACCTCACCTTCAAAGGATGTCTGTGTTTATGAGAGATCTACTTTTATTCAAGAGAGAACTTACAGCTTGTATCTGTATGAATACTGTGTTAATTGGACAGGGTGTGTCCTGTCTAGCAGACACAGGTCTTTCAGCATTCATGTGTGCTGTTAACATAGTAGAGTTTGGGCAGGCCTGTCTAGCTGCTGTCTGTGAATACTGGTTTATTTCTCTCTGGTGTGTTAACTATTGGCATACAGGGGTTTTAAGTGTCAAGCATATCTACCCCATATTAAACTACCAGACAGCTTCTTATTATCAGCACTCAGCTGTGCGATGGCGTATCCACTGTCAGTATCCATGCGTTTTAGTGAAAGTGTCTCTCTCTCTCTCTCTCTCTCTCTCTCCACACAGCGACTTAAATAAAAGAACCTCAAAAGTCTCTCTCTCTCTCTCTCCCTCAGGTGCTGGTGCAGAGCGGTAGGATCCCCATGGTGTCTCTGGAGTGTGTGTCCTGCAAGGCCCAGTCCATCTACGAGGTCAGCCAGAGCTCCTACGTCTTCCTGGCCGGCACCTGCAGCAACTGCCATGCCTCACACCGTGGGGTAAGAGAGTACCGGGGGGAGAGGGTCGGGCCAGGGACCTTAAACTGATTAAAGAAAACACTGGAAAAATATAAAAGATGCTTATGATTTTCATATTTTCTGTTAGAATTGGGGCTTTTGTCTTCCAGGGAGTAGCCAGAAATTATCCACCAATCGCCTTTAGCGTTGTTCTATTGGTAGTTATCAATGTACTCTGTGATTGGTGGACCTCCTCTCTTTTTTTTCTTTTTTTTAAGAGTGAGGTGACTTATACTGTTACCTTCCTGTCACTCAGGCCTTGTACATGTTTCATTATTCCTGGTTTGATGGATGTGGGACAGCGCTGTGATGCCGTGGCTCCCTCTGGTGCCTCTGGTTCATTGGCATTCCGTTCATGGAAGTTCATTAAGGCGCGGTCTTCTTGGTCAGACATCTTTAGTCGCCCTCTGCTGAGGAGGAGTGACAGCGGTGGGGCGGACCGGAAGCTAGCCGCGCTCGGTGGGGTTCTGGAACGGTGTTGGCCGCGCTGAACGAAATCATTCAAAGTTATTCAGCGGACCTTGAGTCACAAGTGAGGTCACGACTGCAAAATGATGTAGAAGCCAATTTTCCGGGTGTCAAGGGATGTCAACAGCGACTATTCCGAGCTGTGGTCTGTCGTCCTCCTTGGAACAAGGTTTTTGGAAGGAAATGAAGAATGCCAAATCCGAAAAAGAGAGCAACTTTCTGTATCTGTCTGAAGAATGCACCCCAAAGTACATTAGCCCATGGAATGGATTCCCCAAGACCCTGCTGGGATTAAATCAACATTTCTCTTTAACTTTGACTAACAAATTAAAAATCTAGAATTATCTTTTGCTTCACAAATACAGTTTTGGCAAGTTAGTGGGCAATCACTAAAATTAACTTGCCAAAGAAAAAGTGTAAGGCTTGTATTTAAAGTTGGGGAATATTTTTTTACTTAAAATTTCAGTCTATGATATAGATTGATTAAAATTGAATCACAATCTTTTGTCACAAGAACTGGGAGAGAAGGGTTTATTTTCTCTCTCTTCCTCACTATCTCTTCCTCTATCTCTATCATTTTTTGTTTGTGTGTGTTTTAATGCTTTGGTTTATGAGTGCTTTTTTTGGGGGGGGGCTCTGGGCTCTGAGTTTTCTTTGAGGTCTCCAAACATACTCCTCAAAAAGGGACCTTAATGTCAAAAAGGGATCAAAAAGGGACCTTAAAAGTAAAAAAAGTGTCTCTCTCCATCTCCCTCTATCTCTCTCTCTTCCTCTCCTCCCCGCAGCGCTGGACAGCGATGACGCTCAGGAACGAGTCCTTGGTTCTGGACGCCAGCAGCACCACGACGGGGAACGACGGGATGAACCTGGTGCTGCGTCAGGGCGTGCTGCGGGACGGCGACTCCTACGTCTTCAGCCTCCACGTCATCGACGACCTCATGGACCGCGAGGGCGTGGCCTCTATCGTGCTCCGGCACAACCTGCCCCCTACTGGCGGCTCCTGCACCCTGCAGCCGGACGCCTCCCAGGTCCGGACCCTGGTCGACAAAGTGCACTTCTCCTGCACGGGTGAGTAAAAAAATTTCAAATAAATTTGAATCAGTCACTATACAATACAATCGTATTTTTCCTGTACAATACCGGAAAATAATTGAAATTCACTTCATGAATGGAAACTTGGCTGTGAGGTTCTGTGAGAATTTTTTTCAGTAAATGAAGGTCACTTCATTCCATTTCCCTGGGCTGACCCAATTAAAATGGAGCTGACCCCAGCTCTGGTCTGCAGTCAGCCTTGCCCATTGATTACAGTGGGTCTGTCTGCTCAGAGCTCCGCCTCCCCCAGCACTCTCTGTATCGAATGGCCCTCGTCTCTGATTGGTCAGCTGGTATGTCAGTCACAGATTTGTATTTTTTTTTATTTTGAAAAACTTTATTCACTCACAAAACAACACTCACATTACATCCCTCAAACCCACATACAACCAAACATTTCAACACACCTTTTTTACACTGATTTACACAATCAACACATTACCACTGTCCATACCCCCAACACATTATGTCATTCACAGACACCGGAGCCAGCCATCATGAGTAGCCATTGTTTTAGGGAGTGCCCAATGCACACGTGTGGCTCTGATTCATCTGACCTCTCTGAAGGCCTCTCTGACCTCCAGAGGCCTGTTTTAATTGGTCCGTGTGCCGACTTGTTATCCAATGAGGCTGACTTCCTAGGTGAGGAAGTTTGCCCAACTTCTGATGCAGACTAAAGACCCACCTCCTCATTTTGCACCATGGCTCCTCTGACTCACTTTAGATATAATACATTTTTCCTATTTCTTTCCTTGGCTTTACTTTGGGATAATGTTATAGGTATAGCTGTGTAAGATATGTTATCTGTCAAATCATACCTTCTAGTTACAATACAAATTGTTGTTTGTTTGCTGAACATTACACTTAGTGATTATTATAAATGGGCCTCTGTGCCTTCTTGATATTACATTTTTGTATTTCCTGACAGTAACACTGGCATTCTCCAATTCAGTTCAACAGAACTTTATTTATTCCACATATATAAAGCTCTATTAATATTTAAACAGCCAAAACATCCTGCTGATGCAGAAAGACAGCAAGACAACATTCAGTAGTAGCAGACACATACATAAGTACTGACAACATCGAACATGTCACGTCACGTAGTGGTTAAAATCACAGATTTAAAGTGGCTCTCTCCCGCTGTTGGAGGTGAAGCTTTTCCGCCTCCAGGCCAGGCAGTCTTAGAGGATTCATTGTGCTGCAGGCCAGGCAGTCTTAGAGGATTCATTGTGCTGCAGGCCAGGCAGTCTTAGAGGATTAATTGTGCTGCAACCGATCGCGAAGCTTGTGTTTGCTAATAAAACTTTTAAAACTTTTGAGTTGGACTTGAGGTATTAAAGCAAACATTGACACGGGTAGAAACTGATTTTTTTAAAAGAAAGAAAACTGGTTAAAACAAACGGAGACGAAAAGTTTGCAGCAAACACTCTGCGATTCGCCAGACGAGCGGCACCTGTGACAGCGTTCTCCGCTGCTTGATAAGAGCGTCTGCCAAATGACTGCAATGTGGTGAGGAGATGGTGCTGTTTGAGGAGAGAAGCCAGGCGGTAGTCGGGCGGGAAACGGCTTTGTTCTGGGCTCTCCTCGCTTCCGGGAGAAAATCCCCAGAATGTCAATACCCATCACACCCATCTCAGAGATACAGAGGACGGGACGGCGATAAGGAGGATTCAATATTTCATCTCAACCCGCTTCCCTCTGGATGCTCTCTTCAGGATAGCTTAGCTAGCGTGCTTATTTAATGCTGCACCTCCAGGGAAATAAATAACCCAAAAAAACGGACAAAATGGACGCCTGATTATGACGGAGACTGTTATGTTTCCTTTGTCTGTCTGGCCTCCTACCTGTGTGGTCACTTCTGTCTGTCTGGCCTCCTACCTGTGTGGTCACTTCTCTCTGTCTGGCCTCCTACCTGTGTGGTCACTTCTGTCTGTCTGGCCTCCTACCTGTGTGGTCACTTCTCTCTGTCTGGCCTCCCACCTGTGTGGTCACTTCTGTCTGTCTGGCCTCCTACCTGTGTGGTCACTTCTCTCTGTCTGGCCTCCCACCTGTGTGGTCACTTCTGTCTGTCTGGCCTCCTACCTGTGTGGTCACTTCTCTCTGTCTGGCCTCCCACCTGTGTGGTCACTTCTGTCTGTCTGGCCTCCTACCTGTGTGGTCACTTCTCTCTGGCCTCCCACCTGTGTGGTCACTTCTGTCTGTCTGGCCTCCCACCTGTGTGGTCACTTCTGTCTGTCTGGCCTCCCACCTGTGTGGTCACTTCTCTCTGTCTGGCCTCCTACCTGTGTGGTCACTTCTCTCTGTCTGGCCTCCCACCTGTGTGGTGACTTCTGTCTGTCTGGCCTCCTACCTGTGTGGTCACTTCTCTCTGTCTGGCCTCCTACCTGTGTGGTCACTTCTCTCTGTCTGGCCTCCTACCTGTGTGGTCACTTCTCTCTGTCTGGCCTCCCACCTGTGTGGTCACTTCTGTCTGTCTGGCCTCCCACCTGTGTGGTCACTTCTCTCTGTCTGGCCTCCCACCTGTGTGGTCACAGTAATATTAGATTATTTCTCTTTTTTAAAGGGAGAGGGGACAGTTTTTTGCTTTATGACAGATAGAAAGCAGAGAGTGTCACAGAGAGAGGACTACGGCTGAGAAAGCCCCAGGGCAGGGATCTTGCCTACGGCCCTGCGGACTGCGACACACGTCTTGCTAGTGTTTGACTTTAAGGCTACAGAGGGAGGGTCGGCGCACGGACCGGCGATCTGTCCAGTATATTTGTGTGAGAAGCAGCTCCCCGTTTCTCTCGGCCGACACGTTTTAGGAGCGAAGGAGGCCCCTAGACGTTAGAGATTCCTCTGAAAATTTACACTTAAGGGAGGGAACTGGATTTGACAGAGTGCTGGAACCTGCAGCCCTTCATGGGCGGGCCGTCTCTGCTGACTGGGGACTGCCGGCCTGCGGGGAGATTAATATTTCAAGGAGCACCAGGGGGCGCTGTCAGAGATGGCCAGCGGAGTAATTAATGACACCCAAGTGCACTGAAATGCCTGGGCCTAATTAAGCAGTGTTCCTGAATCCTGAGTCATGCGCTAGCTCAGTTTAGCATCGAGGGAGTGGGCTGAGGGGGGAGTGAAGAGTGATGGTATTATTACTGAGGAGAATTTAGCCTTAATCACGTCCCCTGGAGATTATAGCCGCTATCACAGCTGTCGTGTCCATTCAGGTTTTTTTCTTTTGTGATATGACATCAACAGCATGGACCATAATCGATAAAAGCCTTTGGCGCAATATAAATGCGCTATATAAATGCAAGGCATTATTATTGAGTTTTATTCCTTTTGATGATTTTTAGTATTTGGTGCATCTCTGGTCAGAGGGGCCAACTGTATTTCAAAATGATCAATTTTGATCAATCAATGATCAATCAATCAGCACCAGCCCTGTGAGATCACGACTCATCACATCGCATCTATTTCCTCTGAAGTCAGTCCCATTTCCAGGGCCATTTACTTAGCCCTTGCTAAGTAAAAAAAATGCACCTGGGGATACATTTAGATACGTATATCTACATTTACATGGACAGATACATTCTGGAACAATTCAGGCTACATACCACGTTCCATAGGTTTCAACAGCAGTGCCCCCAAGCCGGGATTTGAACTAGCAGCCCCTCTGGTAATGTTTCACAGAGGCTGACAGGGGAGCCTCTGTGAAAAACAAGCAGCTGTCCCTCAGCCCGTCTGTGTGCGCGTCCGTTTGTCTGTCCGGGCCCTGCGCTGAGCGTGCTGACCGCTGTCCCTCTGACCGCAGGCTACGCGGACTCGGACGACCGGGAGACGCCTCTGCTCTACAGCCTGCTGGTGACGCGCTGCTCCAAGTCGCAGTGTGAGGAGTTCTGCGTGTACAAGGGCACCAGCCCCGAGCACGCCACCTTCCTCCCCCCCGGCTTCCTGCCCAGCCGCAGGGTGGCCGTGTCCGTCATCGTGGAGGACCACCAGGGGGCAGCGATTACCGCCGTCAACAAGTACGAGCTGCGCACAAGTTCAGCTGTTCAGATATATAACCATACACACAGGCACAATATCACTCATAGGCCCATATACTTACTGTACAAACGTACAGATGCACGTGCTCGCACGCACGCACACACACACACACACACACACACAGACACACACATGCACAGTATGTGTATGTATGGCCGTCCAGCCAGTTGTCACAACCAAGAGACCTGTGTTCAATCCCACACAGGCACACAGCTACCCCATATCTAATACAGGGCATATCCAGGATATATACATATCTAATACAGGGCATATCTAGGATATATACATATCTAATACAGGCTATATCCAGGATATATACATATCTAATACAGGCTATATCCAGAACATATACATATCTAATACAGGGCATATCCAGGATATATACATATCTAATACAGGGCATATCCAGGATATATACATATCTAATACAGGGCATATCCAGGATATATACATATCTAATACAGGGCATATCCAGGATATATACATATATAATACAGGGCATATCCAGGATTTATACATATCTAATACAGGCTATATCCAGGATATATACATATCTAATACAGGGCATATCCAGGATATATACATATCTAATACAGGGCATATCCAGGATATATACATATCTAATACAGGGCATATCCAGGATATATACAGTCAAGCCGGAAAGTCTCCCCACCCTTTCACCTTCTCCACGTTTTATTACGTTACAGACTTATACTACAATAGATTGAGTTCATTTTTTGCCTCAAACATCTACACACAACACCCCATAATGACAATGTGAAAAAAGTTTTTTTGAGATTTTAGCAAATTTATTAAAAATAAAAAAATAAAATTTCTCATTTACATAAGTATTCATACCCTTTGCTTTAACGTATTTTTAAAGTATCATATTTCATATTTGGTCGCATATCCTTTACATGCTGTTACTTCCTGAAGTCTGTGACCATCAACATAAAAAAAACTGTCGATATCTTATTTTCAGGTACTGTTACAAGCGATACTATAACCTCTCTGCATTTGAATGGATCTCTATGGAAATTGGGGGGTGAGACTAGATTCAGCTGTAAATTACACTGGTACAGTATGGAACACATGGCTGGCTAAATGGCTGTAAGTTATCAAGGGTCTGAGCTATCAAACGAGCCCCAAACCATCACTCTGTTGCCAGATATGGAGTAGATGTGGATGGATCACTTTAAGGGTTGTTTCTCCTGACTTTTTTCCCCATAGAGTTCTATAGGAAAATGAGTCCGGAGAAATAACCCTTGCAGTGATCCATCCACATCTACTCCATATCTGGCAACAGAGTGATGGTTTGGGGCTCGTTTGATAGCTCAGACCCTTGATAACTTACAGCCATTTAGCCAGCCATGTGTTCCATACTGTACCAGTGTAATTTACAGGTAAATCTAGTCTCACCCCCCAATTTCCATAGAGATCCATTCAAATGCAGAGAGGTTATAGTATCGCTTGTAACAGTACCTGAAAATAAGATATCGACAGTTTTTTTAATGTTGATGGTCACAGACTTCAGGAAGTAACAGCATGTAAAGGATATGCGACCAAATGTGAAATATGATACTTTAAAAATACGTTAAAGCAAAGGGTATGAATACTTATGTAAATGAGAAATTTTATTTTTTTATTTTTAATAAATTTGCAAAAATCTCAAAAAAACTTTTTTCACATTGTCATTATGGGGTGTTGTGTGTAGAATTTTGAGGGAAAAAAGGAATTTAATCAATTTTGGAATATGTCTGTAACGTAATAAAACGTGGAGAAGGTGAAAGGGGTGGGGAGACTTTCCGGCTTGACTGTACATATCTAATACAGGGCATATCCAGGATATATACATATCTAATGTCCAGGACTCATACACAGTCACCGGATGAGTCTTCTGGTGATACAAGTCCACTCAGCTCACTGGAGAAGTGTCTGAAAGATATAAAAATGTGGATGTCCCAGAATTTTCTCCAGTTGAACGATGACAAAACAGAGGCCATTTTGATTGGACCAAGACCTCAAAGAGATGCAATATCAAAAAATCTAGAGCATCTGGGCCTATGCAGTAATCGGGAAGCCAATAATCTAGGCATTATTATAGATAATGACCTAACCTTTGAGCCCCATATAAGAAATGTTACTAAAATTGCCTTCTTTCATCTAAGAAACATTGCAAAGGTCAGACCTCTCCTCCGACAAGCAGACGCAGAAAAGCTTATGCATGCTTTTATCACAAGTCGCCTTGACTACTGCAATAGCCTTCTCTCTGGTCTCCCCCAAAAAAGCATTAAAAAACTACAGTTAGTTCAGAATGCGGCTGCAAGGGTATTGACTGGCACAAAAAAGAGAAACCACATTACCCCCACACTCCTTAAACTACACTGGCTACCTGTGCGTTTTAGAATAGATTTTAAGGTTCTTCTTCTCGTTTTTAAAACGATAAAAGGTTTAGCACCAACATACTTAGGTGACTGCGTTCAGGAACATGTGCCTAGTAGAACCCTTAGATCCTCCACTGCTTCTCTCTTAGTGATTCCCAAAGTAAACCGTAAGAGAAGCGGTGAGGCGGCTTTTAGCTTTTATGCCCCTAGGCTTTGGAACGCCTTACCAGGCAATATCAGAGAGGCAGAAACTCTTAACACTTTTAAGAAACTTCTTAAAACACACCTATTTAAACTTGCCTTCAGTTAGCTTGCTCTGCCTTTTAATTTAAATTTAAATTTAATTTTCTTACTTTTAGGACTGATGTGTGTTTTTTATTATTTTTATTACCATGTACTAGTCTAATTTATTTATCTTTAAGCTTATTTATCTTTTTAAAGCTGTTTTATCTATTATTATTATTTTATTTTATTTCTTTTCTTTCTTTTATTCTGTATAGTGGGGTGAAAGAAGAGGCCAGTAGGGCGCTCAATTTAAAAGTTTGACTAGGGACCGACGGGTTCGTCACTCTGCGGAGTGATTCAAACTGTGGAGGCTGTATGCTGCTCCCACCCATGGGCAAATAAAAATCAAAACGTAGAAAGAGGCCAGTAGGGCGCTCAACTTAAAAGTTTGACTAGGGACTGACGGGTTCGTCACACTGCGGAGTGATTCAAACTGTGGAGGCTGTATGCTGCTCCCACCCATGGGCAAATATACCTCGAAGGAGGGACAAAAGTCCTGCAGCGGAGCTGGCAGGTATATTACCACCCAGAGAGAGAGGCTATACGGTGCGTAGCAGATGGCAGGTAGCAGGCTGTTTGTGGTAGGAGTGTTTGTTGGGGAGACACCAGTGTACAGAGAGACATCAGTGTACAGACACACCAGTGTACAGAAACCGGGGCTATCTATTCATGCACTGTAGCCTTTTATCTGTTTTTATCTTATTTCCTTTTATATTGTCTCGGAAATGTTCTATTGTCTTTTATGTCTATTTTTCTTCTATTGCTTTTGTTCTGTATTTAGTTTTTTATTGTTGTGAAGCACTTTGGGCTGCATTTTATGTATGAAAGGTGCTATACAAATAAAGTTTATTATTATTATTATTATTATTATTATTATTATTATTATTATTATTATTATTATTATTATTATTATTATTATTATTATTATTATTATTATTATTATTATTATTATTCTGAGAGAGTCTTTACTCACACACTATCATGTCCTATGCGTGTGTCCCAGGTCCATGGAAGTGATCCTCCCAGAAGCCCCTGCTGGCTACGACAGCCTGGTCCACTGGCTCTACAACCTGACCAGCACGACCCTGAGAGACCTGCTGAAGCAGGGAGACCCCCAGCGCGTCAGAGAGTTCTCCCTGGCACTCATCACCGTGCTCAATGAGGTGAGGCCCCGCCCACATAAGTGCATCACTGGTTACATCAGCAGTCCGACAGATAAGTGCATACATACTGCAAATAAAAAGATACACATTGTTAAAGGTTGTATCAGCGATTTTGGGTCGAAACATAAATGATCACGTTCATCTGATTTTTTCCTCACGATCCGCTAGCTGCCCGCCCCATAAGCAGGCCGTCAAAAAACCCCGTCTATGTAGGCAGCCTATGCTCCGAGATCGTACACAACCACTCAAAACCAAAATAAACAGTATTCCAACCAATCACCGACAAGGGGTGGGTGATACTAATACACTAATACTCTTATCTCGCTGAAATCTTGACGGATTTACAAACGGTTTGGTTTCTTACAAACGTTATTAACGTGGTTATAATTCTGGATGCTTGAACACTATTTTTTAAAACATAACATAATTGGCTCTGAGTTGGAGCTGGCTCTGTTTGTTTGGGATTTCGCTTCAGAAGTGACGTCACCCAAAATCGCTGATACAACCTTTAAATGTAGTTTATAAAACATTCTGTTTATGTATTGATCTATGTATCTTTCTGTCTCTGCATATGTATTTGTGTACATGCCTGTATACATATATACTTTTTATATACAGTATATGCTGTATACACACAAACATTAATCTATCAGTTATATTAGTTATATATACAGTGCCCTCCATAATGTCTGGGACAAATACAAACACATAGACACACACAGACACACACACACACACACACACACACACACACACCGACATACAAACACACAAACCCACACACACTCACTGATCCCTCTCCCTCTGTGTCTCTACAGCATGAGCAGGTCAGGCCCACAGCAGACGTAATCAGAGCGGAGAGGCAGCTCAGGGTCAACGTGCGCAGCAACATCACCCAGGCACTGACCGCACTGGACCTCAACACCGTCAACGACATCCAGCAGACCTCCGCTGCCCTGGCACAGTGCACGGTGAGAAAAACCCTCCCACTTCAGCACACACAGCACAGCCTCTTCCAATGGGAGAGCACACACAGCGCAGCCTCCACCAATGGGAGAGCACACACAGCACAGCCTCCACCAATGGGAGAGCACACACAGCACAGCCTCCACCAATGGGAGAGCACACACAGCACAGCCTCCACCAATGGGAGAAGACACACAGCACAGCCTCCACCAATGGGAGAGCACACACAGCACAGCCTCCACCAATGGGAGAGCACACACAGCACAGCCTGTCTTAAACCCCACAAGATAATAAATCCACGCTGCCTGAAAAGAAGTTGGGGTAAGGAGTCAAAATGTCACAGAGAATCCCAAATTAAAATGCTCATACATACTTATGCTGCAGAGGAAAAATTATATTTTATTTAATCATGTGATGATTAACATTTTGATATTTATTTAATCACATTATCAAATAAAATGTCTACTTTTCATTAGAGCATAAGTATGCTTTCACAAGTATGAGTCCTGTCTTACTCACCATTGTGAAGGTAACTTCTGCACCAAACAGAGGCCCACAGATACACATGGAGCCCCATTTTACATTCTCTGACATGGAAGAGACTGTGAAGGGCTTCTGTACCTTGTGTTATATTTTATATGGTATGAAATACAAACATTGATAAAGATGTCTGTGTGTGCGTATATGCGCGCGTGTGTGTGTGTGTGTGTGTGTGTGTGTGTGTGTGTGTGTGTGTGTGTGTGCGCGCAGGCGGTGAGCCAGGAGTTTATCTGTGAGGAGTGTCAGAACAGCACGTTGAACAAGCTGGAGTCCATGCTGGAGATTCTGCAGGGAGACACCAAACAGGGCACCGTCACCCCCACCGAGATCGCCGACAACATTCTGAGCATCGTGGGTAAGAGCCGGCCAATCACAGCACACCTCTCAGACCTGAGCTGAGATTAGATGATCGCTGTTTAAGTGGTATAATTTTTAAAAAAGCCCCTGTGTCAGAGTACTCATCCCTATATAAAACACAATGGTCAGGCTTTCCTTCCGCTGTGCTCCTCTCCGTGTTTCCCCACACAACTGCCCTTGTTTCCGTCCTCATGTAAGGGTGTATGACGCATACCATTATACCACTGTTGCTTAATATTGACCGTTTGTGTGTGGGATGTAACTGGATGATTGTGCTTATACTTGCCTTAGCCAGGTCCCCCTTGTAACAGATATTGATCTCAATGGGATTTACTTGGTAAAATAAAAGATAATAATTATAGGACCTATAACACTACTAACAGTAATGATGATGATGATGATGATGAGTATCCTGCCGCCTCCCTCAGGTGACCTGATCCACCAGGTGAGCCAGTCCCCCTCCGAGCCGGAGCCAGGAGGACAAGCTGGCCACCCTGAACGAGCAGCAGGCCCCTGCGGGTGGCGGCCAAGGCCTACAACCTGTCGTCGGAGCTGATGCGCATCCTGATGAACTCGCGCGTGCTCAACGAGGAGGCGCTGGTGCTGCGCTGCACCAAGATGACGGCCACGGGCAAGCGGGGCCGACCCCCAGAGCCTGCTGTGCTACCAGGACGGCGGGCGACTGCCTCTTCAGCATCCCGCCGGCCTTCAACGGGAGCCTGGGCGACGTGCCGCGCGTGGTGCAGCTCCTCTTCCAGGTGGAGTCCAACCCCTTCCCCTTCAACTACGTCAGCAACTACACCGTCTCCACCGAGGTGGCCTCCATGGAGTTCCAGACGGAGAACGGCACCCAGATCCCCATCGTCAGGCTGGACGACAGCCAGGCCATCACCGTGGCTGTGGCCAACAATAGCGTGGCCGACGGCGCGCCCGAGCGGCCGCTGTCGGGGGCCGCCAACGTCAGCCACTGCAGCTCCGTCATCGTCAAGGTCAGCGCCGGCAACACCAACCGCCACGCCGGCCTCCACATCCAGCTCTCTTTCAGCCCGATCGAAGGTAATGGACCTCCTCACCAGCAGGGGGCAGCACTGTCTGATAAAGTAAACACATTCCATATGTGGCTGAAGTGTTCTTGTGACCTCTGAGTGTAGATTTTGGCTTTGTGAACGAATGGAATGCGCTACTCATTTTTCCCAGACACATTTATTTAAATCATGTTTACTTCAACAGTATATCACAGCTAAAGTAAACATGATTGCAGAATCTGCTTGTCTCCTTATTTCTAATCTGGATTCTTACTTAGTGAAGAACTTCGAACAAATCAATTTCTTCACACAAAGCTCAGAGGTTGTAGCTCTAGGGCTGGGATTGCTGCTCAAGCTACGAGAGCCAGTTCAGGGGCCGTAATGCACTGTAACCCTCTGCCCTGCAGATGGCACTGTGGAGACTGAGGAAGACCCATCCATCAATGCCTACTTGCACAACTCCGCCTGGCCCAATGAGTACAACTGCACCCAGAGGAAGCACATCAGTCTGAGCATGCTCAACGGCCTGGACCACAAGCTCTACACCTTCTTTGTTTCTCCACAGTAAGACCCAGAGCTCCTCAGCTGAAACTGGAGGAGATAACATAGACCCTGCTTGGTTTCCCTGGTAACACTAAGTGCTCCTCAACTGCAACATAGGCCCAGTTTGTGTCTGTGGTAACACCCAATAGGTTCCCAAGTGAAACTGGAGATGACGACATAGGTCCTGCTCTGTCTTCCAGAAAGAGCTCCTCAGCTGAAACTTGAGGAGATAACATAGGCCCTTCTCTGTCTCCACGGTAAAACACTAATTTATCCTCAACTGGAACTGGTGGAGACAACATAGGCCCAGTTATGTGTCAGTGGTAACACTAAGAGGTTCTCAGCTGACACTGGAGATGACAACATAGGTTCTCCTCTATCTCCATGGTAACACTAAGGGCTTCTCAACTGAAACTGGAGGCGATAACATACTGTAGGTCCCACTCTGTCTCCAGCCTCCCAGTACCCTTCTGGTAGTGGGGTTATGTTAATCTAACACACATTATGGGGACGTTTGGGAAACTTTCCAACTTTAATAGCCATACTGCCTCTCCCGCAGGTCACATGACACCACGCTGGATTACTACGTGAACGTGTCGACGGGGGTGCGACCTGGGCTCGCCCGGCGTGCGGCTGGAGGTGGGCGGTGTTCTCCTCGCTGTGCCAGTACTTCAACGACAGCGGACAGGGTATGGCGCACAGACGGCATGGTGCCCCTGGCAGAGGACCACGGCCGACCGTGCGGTCTGCAACACACAGCACCTCACCTCCTTCGCTGCCAGCCTCTTCGTCCCACCAGAGTCCGTGCAGTTCATTGTGCCTGTGAGTGTACCTGTGTATACCTGTATACCTTTACACACCTGTGTATACCTGCATATACCTATATACCTTGACACACCCGTATATCTGTATACCTTTACACACCTGTGTATACCTGCATACCTGTATACACTTGCAATGCACTTGAAGTATAGTTATATGTATCCTTCATACACTTCCAGTTCCTCCAATTATTTACTTAGTTATACCTGCGGCCTGCATGCTTTTATATACCTACAATACACCTGCTTTGTATTTGTATTCTCCTGATAATGACCAACTGAATAACTGCCCTGTTACAGATGTAACATATTCCTGTAACACAATGTTTCTTAAACTATGGGTCGGGACCCAAACTGGGCCACAGGAGTGTATGAGGTAGGCCCCGGAATTAGTCTGTAGTCCAATAGGCTATGCTAGTATGTATACTTGACGGATCCCTGAGAGTTACTTAATTCTCTAATTTGTGTCCCGATGTTAAAAAGTCTAAGAACCAGTGCTGTAACAGGTTACACACACACACACACACACACACACACACACACACACACACACCACACACACACACACACACAACACACACACACACACACACACACACACACAACACACACACACACACACACACACACACTCATGCAGTCTCCGCCCCCCCTCTGCTGGTGTTGTAGAAGCGTTCGTCGGGGCTCAGTTTGGTGGTGTTGCTCACCTGCACGGTGGGTCTCATCTGCTACGCGTGGCGGCCGCCATCCTCCACAAGCTGGACCAGCTGGACCGGCGGCGGGCCGCCGTGGTGCCGCTCTGCGGGAAGGACGGCCTGTTTAAGTACGAGGTGCAGGTGAAGACGGGCTGGGCCCGCGGAGCAGGTGGGTCACGGGGCCGGGGTCTAAGGGTAGGAGGGCGGGGCCATGTGGGTCACATGGGCGGAGTTTGAGGGTGAGGCCATGGAGAAGGTGGGGCACGGGGGCGGGGTCTAAGGGTAGGAGGGCGGGGCCATGTGGGTCACATGGGCGGAGTTTGAGGGTGAGGCCGTGGAGAAGGTGGGGCACGGGGGCGGGGTCTAAGGGTAGGTGGGCGTGGTCATGTTGGTCACATGGGCGGAGTTTGAGGGCGAGGCCGTGGAGAAGGTGGGGCACGGGGGCGGGGTCTAAGGGTAGGAGGGCGGGGCCATGTGGGTCACATGGGTGAAGTTTGAGGGTGTGGCCATGGCACAGGTGGGCTGTGGAGGTGGCGATTCAAGGTAGAAGGGCAGAGAAGATGAGTCACAGGGGCGGAGTTTGAGGGCGTGAGCGTGAGGCCAATTGAGCAGGTGTGTTATAGGGGTGGAAATTCAGGGTTGGAGCGCAGAGCAGGGCCACGTTCAATCTAAAAAACGGTGTGCACCGTTTTGCTACGGTTTCCAGGTTGAACGACATGTTTCCTCGAAACGGTGTGAAATGGGCTTTGAGGTACGTTTTCTCTCGTTTGATGGGTGTGTCAGAGGTGTTACCCAATCAGCAGCGACGTGTATATAAACCCCGCCGTATTGAAAAGGCAACGCTTGCGTAGCACAACAGGGTGTTCAACGCACCACCGTTTCCGTTTAAATGTACGTTTTGTCGGGGCTGAACGCAGCCCAGGTGATTCACAGGGGTGGAGCATAGCAGAGGGGCGGTGCTAAGAAGCAGGTAGGTCACAGTTGGTGGTGTGAGGGGGGGGGTGAAAGGACCAGCTGGCTTATAGCCAATGAATGGGACAGAGGGAGTGGGGAGTTAAAGGAATTAATCAGTATTAGCATTTCAGTTGCAACTAATTTTCCTTTGTTTTGTCTATAGCCATTTATATTGTAATACAAGGGTGAGACCAAATGTTAGATTTTTCCAGTTATGAGATTACCATGAGAGCATTACTCACTGACTTGGCACTTGTTAAACACCACAAGGAAAGGAAAATCTGGAGTTGTGTTTTTTTTTCTAATTGATATTCAAGGAAGAGAGCCCAAGAGTACTATTCAAAATAACAGACCGTTATGTTAAATAATAACAGATAACGCCGTGATGTTATTTCATTTCCTGCCCCGAGGCTGGAGTGAATGTATCTCTTTTCAGTGAGTGAGTCATTATTTACACTGAAAGACCCAAAGAGTCATACTAACCTTGAGGGATTATTGTGTGGTTGGATTATTTGAATATTTGATCTTGGGGAATAATGGGATATTTGAACATCAACTGACCTTGAATGCAAACACCTGGTACAGCATTTAATCGCAGTACATAATGTTTTTTTTGGTGTTATGAGTAACACACATGAGCCTGTATGAATCATGTTCTTACTGTAGAACAAGGACCTTAATCCTGGTCGAGGAAGGCCACATGATCTATTGGTTTAAAATCAACCAATTCAGACCAAACAGATGAGTTAACTGCTTAAACTAGTCAATTAAGTACTGAGTAACAGGGAAACCAGCATACCCTGTGGCTCACCAGGACCAGGGTTAGGGACCAATGCTGTAGAATAAACATGTCCATACCGTAACCCTCTTTGTCCGTTCCACCCCTCCCCAGGCACCACGGCTCATGTGGGCATCGGTCTGTATGGCAGGGAGAGCCGCAGCGGTCACCGACACCTGGACAGCAGTGGTGCTTTCGCCCGGAACAGCCTGGACATCTTTCACATCGCCACGGACACCAGCCTGGGCAGTGTGTGGAAGATTCGCATCTGGCATGACAACAAGGGTACGCCCTGCCCCTGCTGCAGGTCCAGCTCTGTGGGGGAAAGGGACACAGTGTTGGGTTCTGTGGGGGAAAGGGACACAGTGTTGGGTTCTGTGGGGGACAGGGACACAGCGTTGGGTTCTGTGGGGGGAAAGGGACACAGTGTTGGCTTCTGTGGGGGAAAGGGACACAGTGTTGGCTTCTGTGGGGGAAAGGGACACAGTATTAGGTTCTGTTGGGAGAAATTATCACAATGTTGGTTTCTGTGGGGGAAGGGACACAGTGTTGGGTTCTGTGGGGAAAGGGACACAGTGTTGGGTTCTGTGGGGAAAAGGGACACAGTGCTGGGTTCTGTGGGGGAAAGGGACACAGTGTTAGTTTTTGTTGGGGAAAGGGGTCATAGTGTTGGGTTCTTTTGTGGGTAAGGGGTCTTCCTGTTAGCTTCTGTTGGGGGAAAGGATCACAATGTTGGGTTCTGTGGGGGAAAGGGACACAGTGTTAGGTTCTGTGGGGGAAAGGGACACAGTGTTAGGTTCTGTGGGGGAAAGGGACACAGTGTTGGGTTCTGTGGGGAAAAGGGACACAGTGCTGGGTTCTGTGGGGGAAAGGGACACAGTGTTAGTTTCTGTTGGGGAAAGGGGTCATAGTGTTGGGTTCTTTTGGGGGTAAGGGGTCTTCCTGTTAGCTTCTGTTGGGGGAAAGGGTCACAATGTTGAGTTCTGTTGGGAGAAAGGGTCACAGTGTTGGGGTCTGTTGATAGAAAGGGTCATAGTTTTGGGTCCTGTTGGGGGAAAGGGTCATGGTGTTGGGTCCTGTTGGGGGAAAGGGTCATGGTGTTGGGTCCTGTTGGGGGAAAGGGTCATAGTGTTGGGTTCTGTTGGGGGAAAGGGTCACAGTATTAGCTTCTGTTAAGAGAGAGGATTACAGTGTTGAGTTGTGTTGGTAGAGCGGGTATCAGTGCTGGGTTCTGTTGGGGGAAAGGGTTGCAGTGTTGACCTCTGTTAGTAGAGAGGGTAAGAGTATTGTGTTCTGTGGGTAGAGGGGTAGAGTCTGTGTTGAGTCAGTATCCAGGCCATATCCAGACTCTGACATTAGTGTGCCCCACTATCCTGTACTTCCAGGCCTCAGTCCTGCATGGAGGCTGCAGTACGTGCTAGTGAAGGACCTACAGACCGGAAGCTCCTATTATTTCCTGGTGGAGGAGTGGCTGTCCGTCGACAACGAGAAGACAGATGGAAGGGTGGAGATAGAGGTGGAAGCTTCCGGTAAGCGCCACCGACCTGTATCCATCAAGCCTGCCGGTGGTAGACTAAGCACATTAGATAACATATTTACTTAATTATTTTGATGCACTGAAACAAATACAACCAGAAAGTAATTTTTTTACTGAGGCAAAAAAATCTTGTCTTGTAAGAAAATATTTCCCTTTTGTTGTTGTTTTTGGGGTCAAGACCTTTTTTAAAGACAGTATTTCAGTATGAAAATAATGTGTTTTAGCCTGGGAAAGGTCAGTCATCTGAAAGGATGTCCTTTTTCCCAGTTTTGTGTTCTTGAGTTTAACATGGTCTGTTGCCTGCAGTGCATTCAGCTCAGATCACATCACATTTCTTCCACACAATATATCACACAGTGCCTCACTCAGCTTAAGTGGGACAGCTTAAACCAAGGTGTCACATCGGGAAGTGGGGGGTAAAAAAAAAATATCTGAGAATCTCACTCTCTTTCTCCCCCTTTCACATATTCTCTTTTCCTCTGTCTCTTTCATTCTCTCTGTCTCTCTATCTTCCTTTCACTTCCTCCCACTCTTTCTCTTTCTATCTCTCCTGTTCCTCCCTCTCTCTTTGTCTCTTTGTCCCTTCCTTTCTCTCTTTCTTTCTCTCTCTCTCTGTTCCTCCCTCCCTCTCTCTGTCTCTCTCTCTCTCTCTCTCTCTGTCTCTCTCTGTTGTGCGTTCTCAGCGGAGGCGGATCTGCGGCAGTTGCCCCGCCTCCTCTCCTGGGAGCTGCAGCGCTCCGTGTCCGAGAGCCACATCTGGCTGTCTCTGTGGGACCGCCCGCCCCGCAGTCCCTTCACCCGCCTGCAGAGGGCGACCTGCTGCTCTGTGCTGCTGCACCTCTCGCTGCTGGCCAACGCCGTGTGGTACACCACTGTGGCCGACAGGACCAGGAGGTACTGCCACAGAAGGGAGCGGGGAGCGGGAGCGGGAGCGGGGGGGGGGGGTTGTGCTCAGATTGTTTTTGCTGTAAGAGAGTACAGAATAAGTGACTTATAATTGGAAGGTATTTCACGTTGGTAATTCAATGCTGTGAATGTTATGTAATGAAGTTGTATAAGGAAGGATATTTGAAGCAGATGCTCGAGGGGGGGGTGGGGGTGGGGGGGGGTGGGGGGGGGTATTCAAGGCCAGGCCTGACATGCTCAATAGCCTGTTTCATATGTTCTTATTAATACAATAAATACCTTGGCATTGGAATAGAATAATGTTGGTCTGAATGTGAAGAAGGGAAAATTGAGCGCTTTGGTTGCATAAACCTTGTTTTTGCAATAAATGCAATTCTCAGGAACACCAAAAACTGCTTATATCATCTGTTCACAAATGAGCATTGTGGTTTGATCATTTGTGGTTTGCATTTTTGAGTTGCAAAACTAAATAGATGTGGATGAGAATTTACAATGTGTATTAAAAAAAAACTAAAATTACAAAAAATGGAGATGCAAGCTTTATACACGCCGCTGACAATATGATATTATGATGTGAGAGAGTCTGAGCAGGTGAGTGAGTGGGTGGGTGGGTGAGTCGGTGAGTGAGTGAGTGAGTGGGTGAGTGGGTGGGTGGGTGAGCAGGTGAGTAAGCCAGTGAGCAGGTAAGTGAGTGGGTGAGCGAGTGAGACTGAATGAGTGAGTGAGGGTTTGATGGTGAATATGTTTGAGTTTCGGTAAGTTAATGCACAGGACGTTAGACAGCAGAGGGCCCTGGCTCTGACCAGCTGTGCCGTATGGTTGCAGCGCTGTAGCGGTGTCCAGGCTGGCCGCGGTCAGTGGGGAGACTTTAGCAGTGGGGCTGGTCAGCTGTATGGTGGTGTACCCGCTCTACCTGCTCGTGCTGTGTCTCTTCAGGATGGCCCGCAGCAAGGTGAGGCTCGAACCGCCTCGCCCCGCCCCACCCCTCTGCCACGTCCCCTCTGTAACTCATCTTACATCACGCCTCTGAACTCATTACGCCTCTGCATTAAACATCCTCTCAGTTACACACGTGATCTATTACACCCGTGAACCACACAGCCCTCTCCGTTACTCACTTTATATTACTCCCATGGACCAGTCATCTCGGTTACTTTATATTACACCCCTGAACTATATGGTCCCCTCTGTTGCTCATATTATATTACACACCAGTGCTGAATGTCCTCTCCATAACTCATATTATATTACACACCAGTGCTGAATGTCCTCTCCATAACTCATATTATATTACACACCAGTGCTGAATGTCCTCTCCATAACTCATATTATATTACACACCAGTGCTGAATGTCCTCTCCATAACTCATATTATATTACACACCAGTGCTGAATGTCCTCTCCATAACTCATATTATATTACACACCAGTGCTAAATGTCCTCTCCATAACTCATATTATATTACACACCAGTGCTGAATGTCCTCTCCATAACTCATATTATATTACACACCAGTGCTGAATGTCCTCTCCATAACTCATATTATATTACACACCAGTGCTGAATGTCCTCTCCATAACTCATATTATATTACACACCAGTGCTGAATGTCCTCTCCATAACTCATATTATATTACACACCAGTGCTAAATGTCCTCTCCATAACTCATATTATATTACACACCAGTGCTGAATGTCCTCTCCATAACTCATATTATATTACACACCAGTGCTGAATGTCCTCTCCATAACTCATATTATATTACACACCAGTGCTGAATGTCCTCTCCATAACTCATATTATATTACACACCAGTGCTGAATGTCCTCTCCATAACTCATATTATATTACACACCAGTGCTGAATGTCCTCTCCATAACTCATATTATATTACACACCAGTGCTGAATGTCCTCTCCATAACTCATATTATATTACACACCAGTGCTGAATGTCCTCTCCATAACTCATATTATATTACACACCAGTGCTGAATGTCCTCTCCATAACTCATATTATATTACACACCAGTGCTGAATGTCCTCTCCATAACTCATATTATATTACACATCAGTGCTGAATGTCCTCTCCATAACTCATATTATATTACACACCAGTGCTGAATGTCCTCTCCATAACTCATATTATATTACACACCAGTGCTAAATGTCCTCTCCATAACTCATATTATATTACACACCAGTGCTGAATGTCCTCTCCATAACTCATATTATATTACACACCAGTGCTGAATGTCCCTCTCCATAACTCATATTATATTACACACCAGTGCTGAATGTCCTCTCCATAACTCATATTATATTACACACCAGTGCTGAATGTCCTCTCCATAACTCATATTATATTACACACCAGTGCTGAATGTCCTCTTCATAACTCATATTATATTACACACCAGTGCTGAATGTCCTCTCCATAACTCATATTATATTACACACCAGTGCTGAATGTCCTCTCCATAACTCATATTATATTACACACCAGTGCTGAATGTCCTCTCCATAACTCATATTATATTACACACCAGTGCTAAATGTCCTCTCCATAACTCATATTTCTCCCCTGTGCCAAACAGTCCCCTTTGTTATTGTCTTTTTATTACATCCCTCTGCCGAATATCCTCTCCATAACTTTCTTTATACTACTACTACTACTCCGCCCCTGCTCCAAACATCCTTTCTGTAACTCGCCTTATTTTACACCCTTGTGCTATAAATTCTTAGTGTTACTGGCTTTATTATGCCTCCGTGCCCAAACCTCCTCAGCGTTTCTCACCTTGTCTTACACCCTTTCATTTAAACTAGAGCTCAGTAGCGGCACGGAGGGCTCGGATCACAGAGAGTTTGCCAAACTGCAGTGTGGATTCGATGTTTGTGTAAGCTTCTTTTGGTGAAGCGGAGGTTTTTAATATGGTGGCGACGGAGTAGAGGATCACAGCTGAGACTCAGAGTGAAATTGTGCTCGCCCGTCTCCAGGCCTGTTGACAGCCGTAGCTGTCAATATGTTCGCAGGTTTTTGGTTTTATTGTAATGCTGAGCAGCCATTGAGAGACTTGTTCTCCTTTTCATTGTGTGCGTGTGTATGTGTGCGTGTGTGCGTGCGTGCGTGCGTGCGTGTGTGTGTGTGTGTGTGTGTGTGTGTGTGTGCGTGTGTGTGTGTGTGTGTGTGTGTGCACATACAGGTGTCTGTGGAGCAGCTGCCTCCACAGGTAGATCAGGAGTCCCTGGAAATTGACGACTTCCTGGACAACTCCATGGCAGGCAGCTCCTTCCTCATCTTCAACGGCGTTCCCGGAGAGGTGTGTGACTGCGTCTCGGAGAACCGCCGCCTCGCTCGCTCGCTCGCTCGCACACTCTACGACGGCAGTCCTTAACTCCTCCCCCTGTCTGTCTGTCTCTCACCAGACGTACTCCGAGGAGACCAACGTAGACCTGCCGACTCCCTCGACAAAGAGGTGAGCTCACCCTTACCGCAGGAACTTCCGCAGACTGCCACACTCTTAAACACAACTACAGGGAGACACTTGCAGAGTTGTAATTTATGAATATGAATAAGGGATTATACCCTGGGATTGTACACGACTCTGTATTTGAGGTTTGACAAGAGGAGCCTGAATTCATATTCATTGTACACTTGTGCCAGTTGCTTGCTCCAGGAACATGATGTCTTATGTCTTTGCTGTACTAATTAAAAACTCTTAGCGTGAAATGAAAGGAGCCCTGTTACAAGTGAGCACGTCCATTTGAGTGTTGTTTTTTTTGTTATTCCCGTTTCTGTCGACAGTTATTTTTCATTCCTTTGATTATTTATTTTTTGTATTTAATTTATTCTTTACACTTCAGTGCGAGATGTGCAGTGTACAGGTTACAGAACAGCAAAGCGTTTAGCTCTGAGTCAAAAGAAATTAAATGACAACAGTTCTCTCCTATTGTGTCTGTTATCTGCTGTGTAGACACTGCAAAAAACAAATCTTAACAAGCATTTTAATCTTATATTTAGAATCTTATTTCTGTTACTTTTTTGCTAAATAAGACAAACTATCTGCCAGTGGGGTGAGATAGTTTTACTCATTTCAAGATTTGCCAATGGGGTAAGATAATTTCACTTAAGCAAAATGTAACTTAAAACAAGCTAATATTTTCCACTTTAGAGAAAAAAAAAAGAAAAAAGATTTTAAGTCTCATTACAAGACCAAAACACCTGTTAATTGTCTTTATTGGTTTTTAAATTTTCAGTTTAAGTTAAGACGGACATTTTTTGGAGTGGAGTATTCAGTGTTTACCCCAGGATTTCTTTCCAGCAGCGGCACATGGGTTTCACAAGGGTTCTCAGGTTCACGGTGCAACTCAATGTTGCATACGTGTACAGCCCATTCTTGGAACTTTACTACAGCTGATTGGCGGCTCAGCTGATTCACCCACGCTCACGACAGCATCTCGTTCACGCGCCCCATAAAGCCAGCCATCCATCACTGTGCATTTACCACTCGCTACGGATGAGTTGGGATAGTGAATAACACAGCAAGAGACTCCCATAACGCCCCCTCAAACAACTAACAACGGCCGAACACGTTTCGTATTACAGGGTGACTTAAAACGAGCGGAACCATTTACACAAGTTCCACGCCTGAATACGAACAATATGGCAAAAAGATTAACGTTCTTCTGATATTAGTGTCGAGAAAAAAAATGTTTTGCAAGGTAATATAAGCAAAAGCTTTGCTAGTTTGTTTCAACAAAGTTATTCTGAGCCAATGGGCCCATTTGCCTCCAAGTATAGCTTAAAAAAATAAGTTAAAAAAAATCTAGCAGCAGCGCCAGAAATTCAGCAGTGGGGGAAACACTGGTATTTTATAATATACCCTGTGTTCAGGGTATACTCTACAGTATATAACCTATATAGTGGAGACTATATACAGTCAAGCCGGAAAGTCTGCACACCCCTTTCACCTTCTCCACGTTTTATTACATTACAGACTTATACTACAATAGATTGAGTTCATTTTGTTGCCTCAAACATCTACACACAATAGCCAATAATGACGAAGTGAAAACAGGTTTTTAGAAAATATGCAATTTTATTTTACTGACAAAAATAGGTTATTTAGGGGTTACATATCTGTACAAACCCTTAGCCTAATACTTGGTTGCTGCACCTTTGGCAGCGATTACAGCTTCAAGGCGTCTTGGGAAAGAAGCTACGAGCTTGGCACACTTGTTTCTGGACATTTTTGCCCATTCCTCTTGGCATATCCTTGCAAGCTCCAGAGCGCTCTGGAGCAGGTTTTCTTCAAGGATCTCGGTGTACTTAGCTGCATTCATCTTTCCCTCTATCAGGACTAGTCGCCCCGTTCCCGCTGCTGAAAAACATCCCCACATCATGATGCTGCCACCGCCATGCTTCACTGTAGGGATGGTATTAGCCAGGTGATGAGCGGTGCCTGGTTTCCTCCAGACGTGACGCTTGGTATTCAGGCCAGAAAGTTCAATTTTGGTTTCATCAGACCAGAGAATCTTGATTCTCATGGTTTGAGAGTCCTCTAGGTGCCTTTTGGCAAACTCCAAGCGGGCTGTGATGTGCCTTTTACTAAGGAGGGGCTTCCGTCTGGCCACTCTACCATAAAGGCCTGATTGGTGGAGTGCTGCCTGGATGGTTGATCTTCTGAAAGGTTCTCCCATCTCCACAAGGATACGCTGGCGCTCTGTCAGAGTGACCCTCGAGTTCCTGCTCACCTTCCTGGCCAAGGCCCGTCTTCCCCGATTGCTCAGTTTGGCCGGGCGGCCAGGTCTAGGAAGATTCTTGGTGGTTCCAAACTTCTTCCATTTACGAATGATGGTGGCCACTGTGCTTTTTGGGACCTGTAAAGCTGCAGAGATTTTTCCGTACCCTTCTCCAGATCTATGCCTTGACACAATCCTGTTTCTGAGGTCTGCAGATAATTCCTTTGACCCCATGGCTTGGAGTTTGCTCTGACATGCACTGTCAACTGTGGGACCTTATATAGGCAGGTGTTGGCAATCCCCAATCATGTCCAATCAATTGAATTTATCACAGGTGGACTCCAAT
Source organism: Synaphobranchus kaupii (assembly GCA_029718625.1). Taxonomy (NCBI): domain Eukaryota; kingdom Metazoa; phylum Chordata; class Actinopteri; order Anguilliformes; family Synaphobranchidae; genus Synaphobranchus; species Synaphobranchus kaupii. The sequence goes on from CM056379.1 coordinate 11,585,551, forward strand.
TAAGTTGTAGAAACATCTCAAGCAGTATCAGTGGAAACAAAATGCACCTCAGCTCACTTTTGGGTGTCATATCAATGATATGATATTTTACATTTAGATTTTTAATAAATTAGCACAAATGTCTAAAAACCTGTTTTCACTTTGTCATTATGGGCTATTTTGTGTAGAATTTTGAGACAAAAAATGAACTCAATCTATTGTAGAATATGTCTGTAACGTAATAAAACGTGGAGAAGGTGAAAGGGGTGTGCAGACTTTCCGGCTTGACTGTACCTCCTGTGGTCAGTAGAGTTGTTCTTATATCCTATACAGAGTAAAGAGTATGTATCATTTGTTCAGTATACCGGTCCTTATAAGTTATATAGAGTAGAATAAAGTAGAGAGTATGTACCTGGTCAGTAGAGTTGTCCTTATAAGCTATATAGAGCATAATAGAGTAGAGTGTGTCTACTCTCTGTGTTCAGTAGAGCTGTCCTTTATCTCTGTAACATATAGTATCTGCTATGTGACACAGTTGCGTATAGTATAGTAGAATAAAGTAGGTTATGTGCTGTATCCAGTAGAGTGGCCCCGTTACCTCCATACCTGTCTGTCTCACAGTAGCTTGCAGAGGTGGGGCGTGGCGGACATGGAGCGGACGGGGAACTGGCCGGACCTCCTGAGTGACCCTGCTGTGGTGGGGGCAGCGCTGCCCCGGCTCAAGAGGGGCCAGGGCAGCCGGCACCTGGGGGTGGACATGTCCCTGAGCCCCGAGGAGGAGGAGGCAGGGGGCCACGCCCACAGGAACAAGTACTTCACCTCCTCAGGTACGACGGCGCCGCCCTGCTGGACTGTAACAGCAGCACATTGAGTCACACACACACAAACACACACTCTCACACACACACACACACACACAATTTCAGCTGATACTGATTATTATTATTGATTTTTTAAATTTTTTTTATTGTATTTGTTGATTTAGAAATTGCCATTTTTTCTAAAACCTGAAAAATGGCCCGCAGGAAAATTTACATATAACTAAATGTGCCAACAAGCTTAATGAGGAACTGCTATTCGGATGTAGGCTACACTCCTACACTGGGCCAGCTTGGGTTTAAACAGACTTTCTAGAGCTACTCATTGAAGTTATCTGCAGAGACAGTAGGTTGAGAGGTCACATAAGAGAGTTTATTTATTTATTTATTTTGGTGTGTGGGTTATTGATTTTGTGCATATTTACACGTTGTATTATTACATGCCTTGGCAACAAAATCTGTTTTTCATGCCGGTAAATTTGAACTGAAGTGAGCCTACTGTCTGAGTTTCTCTCTCTCCTCTATCTCAGTCTATTGTGCCTCTCTCCATCTCTCTGTCTCACTCCTTCAGTCCATCTCTCTCTCTCTCTGTCTAATGAACTTCACTCTCTCTCTCACTCAATTCAATTCAATTCAGTATGCTTTATTGGCATGACAAATTTACAGTTGTATTGCCAAAGCTTGTTGATGAGAAAAAGGAACATGTCAACATGAGAAAAAAAACAAAATAACAATGATAATACATCTGATAACATAATAGATACATACAGTAACACACTCAATTCAATTCAATTCAATTCAGTATGCTTTATTGGCATGACAAAATTTTTACAATTGTATTGCCAAAGCTTGTTCATGAGAGAAAGGAACACTCTCTCACTCTCTCTCTCCCCCCCTCTCTCTCTCTCACACTGTGCCTCTCTCTCCCCCTCTCTCCCTCCCCCTCTCTCCCTCCCTCTCTCTCTCTCTCTCCCTCTCTCTCTCTCTCTCTCTCTCTCTCTCACACTGTGCTTCACTCTCTCTCTCACTCTCACTCCACTCTCTCTCACTCTCTCTCACACCGTGCTTCACTCTCTCTCTCTCCCCCTCTCTCTCTCCTTCTCTCTCTCACACTGTGCCTCACTCCCCCTCTCTCCCTCCCCCTCTCTCCCTCCCCCTCTCTCCCTCTCTCTCTCTCTCCCCCTCTCTCCCTCTCTCTCTCTCTCCCTCTCTCTCTCTCTCTCCCCCTCTCTCCCTCTCTCTCTCTCTCTCTCACACTGTGCCTCACTCTCCCCCTCTCTCCCCCTCTCTCCCTCCCCCTCTCTCCCTCCCTCTCTCTCTCACACACCGTGCTTCACTCTCTCTCCCCCTCTCTCTCCTTCTCTCTCTCACACTGTGCCTCACTCCCCCTCTCTCCCCCTCTCCCCCTCTCCCTCTCTCTCTCTCTCCCCCTCTCTCCCTCTCTCTCTCCCCCTCTCTCTCTCTCCCTCTCTCCTTCTCTCTCTCACACTGTGCCTCACTCCCCCTCTCTCCCCCTCTCCCCCTCTCTCCCTCTCTCTCTCTCTCCCCCTCTCTCCCTCTCTCTCTCTCTCCCTCTCTCTCTCTCCCTCACTCTCTCTCTCTCTCTCCCCCTCTCTCCCTCTCTCTCTCTCTCTCTCCCTCACACTGTGCCTCACTCCCTCTCAGCAGATGAGGATCTGATAAAGCGCATCCTGGCAGACGGGCAGCTGCAGGTTTCCCGCCTCTGTGACCCCCAGCAGTTCTTCTCGCAGACGGACAGCGAGATGGCGGACCTGTGAGTGTGGATAACGCCCGCGGCGGCCTGCGGGGGGCGCCGTCTCTTTCACACCCCCCCCCAATCTTTAGCCTTTGAGCATCAGCGGGTGTGCGGGGCTCAGTGAATACGGCCTTTCAGATGGGTTTGAATATCAATGAACTTGCGTGGTGTGGATCTGGAAATGTGACTGTTGCCTTCTAAGAGAGATGCCTTAACAGGCAGATGCCCTGTGTATTCATTGATGATCTCATTGTACAAATTCACTGTTCTGATTATGCTAATACGAGGAATAATAATAATAATAATAATAATAGTAATAGTAATTGTAATAATGATAATAATAATAATCTGATTGGAATACAAGTGGATGTGTACAGGTGTGTCCCAGGACAAAAACGCAACGGCTGTAACCCCTCTTTGTCCACGGTGGGCAGGTCCAGTATTTTCGGGGATAAGACAGAAGTGATCCTCCTTCAGAAGCTGAATGAACCTCTTCCTGCCGGGGCCGTGAGGAGGGACCCGCCCAAGACCGCGTTCACCTCCCGCACAGGTGAGAGCGCTTACCTGCACACACCTGAGTACTGCTGTGGGGAGCGCTTACCTGCACACACCTGAGTACTGCTGTGGGGAGCGCTTACCTGCACACACCTGAGTACTGCTGTGGGGAGCGCTTACCTGCACACACCTGAGTACTGCTGTGGGGAGCGCTTACCTGCACACACCTGAGTACTGCTGTGGGGAGCGCTTACCTGCACACACCTGAGTACTGCTGTGGGGAGCGCTTACCTGCACACACCTGAGTACTGCTGTGGGGAGCGCTTACCTGCACACACCTGAGTACTGCTGTGGGGAGCGCTTACCTGCACACACCTGAGTACTGCTGTGGGGAGCGCTTACCTGCACACACCTGAGTACTGCTGTGGGGAGCGCTTACCTGCACACACCTGAGTACTGCTGTGGGGAGCGCTTACCTTACACCTTGAAACCAATGAGAACCAAGTTAATGATTTCAACATCATTACTGTAATATTAATCTCTCTCATTCTCTCTCCTCCTCCCTCGCTGTCTTTCTTCCTCACTCTATGTCATCGTCGTCCCCTCTCTCTCTCCTGCAGTAATGGCGGACGTGTGTCGGCAGCGGCGGTTTCCTCCCTGGTGCGGCCAGGCGGCACTGGCATGCAGCTGGACGGTGCTGGCGCTGTCCAGCGGCCTGGCGGTGTGGATGGGCCTGGGCTTCAGTGAGAAAGTGGCTCTCATGTGGCTTATCTCTGTCATCAGCAAGCTTCCTGGCCTCCTTCTTCATCCTGGAGCCCCTTAAGGTACAGGAATATATATGTAAGGGCTCTATAGTGTGTGCTCTGTACTGGTGGAGGGATACAGGTGTAAGGGCTCTATAGTGTGTGCTCTGTACTGGTGGAGGGATACAGGTGTAAGGGCTCTATAGTGTGTGCTCTGTACAGGTGGAGGGATACAGGTGTAAGGGCTCTATAGCGTGTGCTCTGTACAGGTGGAGGGATACAGGTGTAAGGACTCTATAGTGTGTGCTCTGTACAGGTGGAGGGATACAGGTGTAAGGGCTCTATAGTGTGTGCTCTGTACTGGTGGAGGGATACAGGTGTAAGGACTCTATAGTGTGTGCTCTGTACAGGTGGAGGGATACAGGTGTAAGGGCTCTATAGTGTGTGCTCTGTACAGGTGGAGGGATACAGGTGTAAGGGCTCTATAGTGTGTGCTCTGTACAGGTGGAGGGATACAGGTGTAAGGGCTCTATAGTGTGTGCTCTGTACTGGTGGAGGGATACAGGTGTAAGGGCTCTATAGCGTGTGCTCTGGACAGGTGGAGGGATACAGGTGTAAGGGCTCTATAGTGTGTGCTCTGTACAGGTGGAGGAATACAGGTGTAAGGGCTCTATAGTGTGTGCTCTGTACAGGTGGAGGGATACAGGTGTAAGGGCTCTATAGTGTGTGCTCTGTACAGGTGGAGGGATACAGGTGTAAGGGCTCTATAGTGTGTGCTCTGTACAGGTGGAGGGATACAGGTGTACGGGCTCTATAGTGTGTGCTCTGTACAGGTGGAGGGATACAGGTGTAAGAGCTCTATAGTGTGTGCTCTGTACAGGTGGAGGGATACAGGTGTAAGGGCTCTATAGTGTGTGCGCTGTACAGGTGGAGGGATACAGGTGTACGGGCTCTATAGTGTGTGCTCTGTACAGGTGGAGGGATACAGGTGTAAGGGCTCTATAGTATGTGCTCTGTACTGGTGGAGGGATACAGGTGTAAGGGCTCTATAGCGTGTGCTCTGTACAGGTGGAGGGATACAGGTGTAAGGGCTCTATAGTGTGTGCTCTGTACAGGTGGAGGGATACAGGTGTAAGGGCTCTATAGTGTGTGCTCTGTACTGGTGGAGGGATACAGGTGTAAGGGCTCTATAGCGTGTGCTCTGCACAGGTGGAGGGATACAGGTGTAAGGGCTCTATAGTGTGTGCTCTGTACAGGTGGAGGGTTACAGGTGTAAGGGCTCTATAGTATGTGCTCTGTACTGGTGGAGGGATACAGGTGTAAGGGCTCTATAGCGTGTGCTCTGTACAGGTGGAGGGATACAGGTGTAAGGGCTCTATAGCGTGTGCTCTGTACAGGTGGAGGGATACAGGTGTAAGGGCTCTATAGTGTGTGCTCTGTACAGGTGGAGGGATACA
>CM056379.1:11591298-11703798 GCA_029718625.1 Synaphobranchus kaupii
ACCAGTGCTGAATGTCCTCTCCATAACTCATATTATATTACACACCAGTGCTGAATGTCCTCTCCATAACTCATATTATATTACACACCAGTGCTGAATGTCCTCTCCATAACTCATATTATATTACACACCAGTGCTGAATGTCCTCTCCATAACTCATATTATATTACACACCAGTGCTGAATGTCCTCTCCATAACTCATATTATATTACACACCAGTGCTGAATGTCCTCTCCATAACTCATATTATATTACACGCCAGTGCTGAATGTCCTCTCCATAACTCATATTATATTACACACCAGTGCTGAATGTCCTCTCCATAACTCATATTATATTACACACCAGTGCTGAATGTCCTCTCCATAACTCATATTATATTACACACCAGTGCTGAATGTCCTCTCCATAACTCATATTATATTACACACCAGTGCTGAATGTCCTCTCCATAACTTTCTTTATACTACTACTACTACTCCGCCCCTGCTCCAAACATCCTTTCTGTAACTCGCCTTATTTTACACCCTTGTGCTATAAATTCTTAGTGTTACTGGCTTTATTATGCCTCCGTGCCCAAACCTCCTCAGTGTTTCTCACCTTGTCTTACACCCTTTCATTTAAACTAGAGCTCAGTAGCGGCACGGAGGGCTCGAATCACAGAGAGTTTGCCAAACTGCAGTGTGGATTCGATGTTTGTGTAAGCTTCTTTTGGTGAAGCGGAGGTTTTTAATATGGTGGCGACGGAGTAGAGGATCACAGCTGAGACTCAGAGTGAAATTGTGCTCGCCCGTCTCCAGGCCTGTTGACAGCCGTAGCTGTCAATATGTTCGCAGGTTTTTGGTTTTATTGTAATGCTGAGCAGCCACTGAGAGACTTGTTCTCCTTTTCATTGTGTGCGTGTGTATGTGTGCGTGTGTGCGGTGTGTGTGTGTGTGTGTGTGTGTGTGTGTGTGTGTGTGTGTGTGTGTGTGTGTGCACATACAGGTGTCTGTGGAGCAGCTGCCTCCACAGGTAGATCAGGAGTCCCTGGAAATTGACGACTTCCTGGACAACTCCATGGCAGGCAGCTCCTTCCTCATCTTCAACGGCGTTCCCGGAGAGGTGTGTGACTGCGTCTCGGAGAACCGCCGCCTCGCTCGCTCGCTCGCCTCGCACACTCTACGACGGCAGTCCTTAACTCCTCCCCCCTGTCTGTCTGTCTCTCACCAGACGTACTCCGAGGAGACCAACGTAGACCTGCCGACTCCCTCGACAAAGAGGTGAGCTCACCCTTACCCGCAGGAACTTCTGCAGACTGCCACACTCTTAAACACAACTACAGGGAGACACTTGCAGAGTTGTAATTTATGAATATGAATAAGGGATTATACCCTGGGATTGTACACGACTCTGTATTTGAGGTTTGACAAGAGGAGCCTGAATTCATATTCATTGTACACTTGTGCCAGTTGCTTGCTCCAGGAACATGATGTCTTAAGTCTTTGCTGTACTTCTAATTAAAAACTCTTAGCGTGAAATGAAAGGAGCCCTGTTACAAGTGAGCACGTCCATTTGAGTGTTGTTTTTTTTTGTTATTCCCGTTTCTGTCGACAGTTATTTTTCATTCCTTTGATTATTTATTTTTTGTATTGAATTTATTCTTTACACTTCAGTGCGAGATGTGCAGTGTACAGGTTACAGAACAGCAAAGCGTTTAGCTCTGAGTCAAAAGAAATTAAATGACAACAGTTATCTCCTATTGTGTCTGTTATCTGCTGTGTAGACACTGCAAAAAACAAATCTTAACAAGCATTTTAATCTTATATTTAGAATCTTATTTCTGTTACTTTTTTGCTAAATAAGACAAACTATCTGCCAGTGGGGTGAGATAGTTTTACTCATTTCAAGATTTACCAGTGGGGTAAGATAATTTCACTTAAGCAAAATGTAACTTAAAACAAGCTAATATTTTCCGCTAATATTTTTAATATTTTTCCAGCAGCGGCGCATGGGGTTCACAAGGGTTCTCAGGTTCACAGTGCAACTCAGTGTTGCATACGTGTACAGCCCATTCTTGTAAACTTTACTACAGCTGATTGGCGGCTCAGCTGATTGGCAGCTCAGCTTATTCACCGACGCTCGCAGCAGCATCTCTCGTTCACAGCGCCCCATAAAGCCAGCCATCCATCACTGTGCGTTTACCACTCGCTACGGATGAGTTGGGATAGTGAATAACACAGCAAGAGACTCCCATAACGCCCCCTCAAACAACTAACAACGGCCGAACACGTTTCATATTACAGGGTGACTTAAAAACGAAAGTAAACGAGCTGAACCATTTACACAAGTTCCACGCCTGAATACGAACAATATGGCAAAAAGATTAATGTTCTTCTGATATTAGTGTCGAGAAAAAAATGTTTTGCAAGGTAGTTTCAACAAAGTTATTATGAGCCAATGGGCCAATTTGCCTCCAAGTATAGCTTAAAAAAATAAGTAAAGAAAAATCTAGCAGCAGCGCCAGAAATTCAGCAGTGGGGGAAACACTGGTATTGTATAATATACCCTGTGTTCAGGGTATACTCTACAGTATATAACCTATATAGTGGAGACTATATACCTCCTGTGGTCAGTAGAGTTGTTCTTATATCCTATACAGAGTAAAGAGTGTGTATCATTTGTTCAGTATACCGGTCCTTATAAGTTATATGGAGTAGAATAAAGTAGAGAGTATGTACCTGGTCAGTAGAGTTGTCCTTATAAGCTATATAGAGCACAATAGAGTAGAGTGTGTCTACTCTCTGTGTTCAGTAGAGCTATCCTTTATCTCTGTGACATATAGTATCTGCTATGTGACACGGTTGAGTATAGTATAGTAGAATAAAGTAGGTTATGTGCTGTATCCAGTAGAGTGGCCCCGTTACCTCCATACCTGTCTGTCTCACAGTAGCTTGCAGAGGTGGGGCGTGGCGGACATGGAGCGGACGGGGAACTGGCCGGACCTCCTGAGTGACCCTGCTGTGGTGGGGGGCAGCGCTGCCCCGGCTCAAGAGGGGCCAGGGCAGCCGGCACCTGGGGGTGGACATGTCCCTGAGCCCCGAGGAGGAGGAGGCAGGGGGCCACGCCCACAGGAACAAGTACTTCACCTCCTCAGGTACGACGGTGCCCGCCCTGCTGGACTGTAACAGCAGCACATTGAGTCTTGTGTCAGAGGTGTGAAAAATGGTGGCGTCCCCAAGGCCCCAACACACCCCACCACACACACATCACCATTTCAGCTGATACTGATTATTATTATTGATTTTTTATTTTTTTATTATGTTTGTTGATTTAGAAATTGCCATTTCTAAAACCTGAAAAATGGCCCGCAGAAAAATTTACATATAACTAAATGTGCCAACAAGCTTAATGAGGAACTGCTATTAGGATGTAGGCTACACTCCTACACTGGGCCAGCCTGGGTTTAAACAGACTTTCTAGAGCTACTCATTGAAGTTATCTGCAGAGACAGTAGGTTGAGAGGTCACATAAGAGAGTTTATTTATTTATTTATTTTGGTGTGTGGGTTATTGATTTTGTGCATATTTACCACGTTGTATTATTACATGCCTTGGCAACAAAATCTGTTTTTCATGCCGGTAAATTTTAACTGAAGTGAGCCTACTGTCTGAGTTTCTCTCTCTCCTCTATCTCAGTCTATTGTGCCTCTCTCCATCTCTCTGTCTCACTCATTCAGTCCATCTCTCTCTCTCTGTCTGTCTCTCACTCAATTCAAGTCAATTCAGTATGCTTTATTGGCATGACAAATTTACAGTTGTATTGCCAAAGCTTGTTGATGAGAAAAAGGAACATGTCAACATGAAAAAAAAAATAAAAAATAACAATGATAATACATCTGATAACATAATAGATACATACAGTAACACACTCTCTCACTCTCTCTCTCTCCCCCTCTCTCTCTCTCTCTCACACTGTGCCTCACTCCCCCTCCCTCTCTCTGTCTAATGTGCTTCACTCTCTCTCTCTCTCTCTCTCACTCTCACTCTCACTCCACTCTCTCTCACTCTCTCTCTCACACTGTGCTTCACTCCCCCTCTCTCCCTCTCTCTCTCACTCTCTCTCTCACACTGTGCTTCACTCCCCCTCTCTCCCTCTCTCTCTCTCTCTCTCTCTCACACTGTGCCTCACTCCCCCTCCCTCTCTCTGTCTAATGTGCTTCACTCTCTCTCTCACTCTCACTCCACTCTCTCTCACTCTCTCTCTCACACTGTGCTTCACTCTCTCTCTCTCCCCCTCTCTTTCTCCTTCTCTCTCTCACACTATGCCTCACTCCCCCTCTCTCCCTCCCCCTCTCTCCCTCTCTCTCCCCTCCCCCTCTCTCTCTCCCTCTCTCTCTCTCTCTCTCACACTGTGCTTCACTCTCTCTCTCTCCCCCTCTCTCCCTCCCCCCTCTCTCTCTCTCTCTCCCTCTCTCTCTCTCTCTCTCACACTGTGCTTCACTCCCTCTCAGCAGATGAGGATCTGATAAAGCGCATCCTGGCAGACGGGCAGCTGCAGGTTTCCCGCCTCTGTGACCCCCAGCAGTTCTTCTCAGCAGACGGACAGCGAGATGGCGGACCTGTGAGTGTGGATAACGCCCGCGGCGGCCTGCGGGGGGCGCCGTCTCTTTCACAGCCCCCCCCCTGATCTTTAGCCTTTGAGCATCAGCGGGTGTGCAGGGCTCAGTGAATACGGCCTTTCAGATGGGTTTGAATATCAATGAACTTGCGCGGTGTGGATCTGGAAATGTGACTGTTGCCTTCTAAGAGAGATGCCTTAACAGGCAGATGCCCTGTGTATTCATTGATGATCTCATTGTACAAATTCACTGTTCTGATTATGCTAATATGAGGAATAATAATAATAATAGTAATAGTAATTGTAATAATGATAATAATAATAATCTGATTGGAATACAAGTGGATGTGTACAGGTGTGTCCCAGGACAAAAACGCAACGGCTGTAACCCCTCTTTGTCCACGGTGGGCAGGTCCAGTATTTTCGGGGATAAGACAGAAGTGATCCTCCTTCAGAAGCTGAATGAACCTCTTCCTGCCGGGGCCGTGAGGAGGGACCCGCCCAAGACCGCGTTCACCTCCCGCACAGGTGAGAGCGCTTACCTGCACACACCTGAGTACTGCTGTGGGGAGCGCTTACCTGCACACACCTGAGTACTGCTGTGGGAGCGCTTACCTGCACACACCTGAGTACTGCTATGGGGAGCGCTTACCTGCACACACCTGAGTACTGCTGTGGGGAGCGCTTACCTGCACACACCTGAGTACTGCTATGGGGAGCGCTTACCCTGCACACACCTGAGTACTGCTGTGGGGAGCGCTTACCTTACACCTTGAAACCAATGAGAACCAAGTTAATGATTTCAACATCATTACTGTAATATTAATCTCTCTCATTCTCTCTCCTCCTCCCTCGCTGTCTTTCTTCCTCACTCTATGTCATCGTCATCCCCTCTCTCTCTGCTGCAGTAATGGCGGACGTGTGTCGGCAGCGGCGGTTTCCTCCCTGGTGCGGCCAGGCGGCACTGGCATGCAGCTGGACGGTGCTGGCGCTGTCCAGCGGCCTGGCGGTGTGGATGGGCCTGGGCTTCAGTGAGAAAGTGGCTCTCATGTGGCTTATCTCTGTCATCAGCAGCTTCCTGGCCTCCTTCTTCATCCTGGAGCCCCTTAAGGTACAGTAATATATATGTAAGGGCTCTATAGTGTGTGCTCTGTACAGGTGGAGGGATACAGGTGTAAGGGCTCTATAGTATGTGCTCTGTACAGGTGGAGGGATACAGGTGTACGGGCTCTATAGTGTGTGCTCTGTACAGGTGGAGGGATACAGGTGTAAGGGCTCTATAGCGTGTGCTCTGTACAGGTGGAGGGATACAGGTGTAAGGGCTCTATACGTATGTGCTCTGTACTGGTGGAGGGATACAGGTGTAAGAGCTCTATAGTGTGTGCTCTGTACAGGTGGAGGGATACAGGTGTAAGGGCTCTATAGTGTGTGCTCTGTACAGGTGGAGGGATACAGGTGTAAGGGCTCTATAGTGTGTGCTCTGTACAGGTGGAGGGTTACAGGTGTAAGGGCTCTATAGTATGTGCTCTGTACAGGTGGAGGGATACAGGTGTAAGGGCTCTATAGTGTGTGCTCTGTACAGGTGGAGGGATACAGGTGTAAGAGCTCTATAGCGTGTGCTCTGTACAGGTGGAGGGATACAGGTGTAAGGGCTCTATAGCGTGTGCTCTGTACAGGTGGAGGGATACAGGTGTAAGGGCTCTATAGTGTGTGCTCTGTACAGGTGGAGGGATACAGGTGTAAGAGCTCTATAGTGTGTGCTCTGCACAGGTGGAGGGATACAGGTGTAAGGGCTCTATAGTGTGTGCTCTGTACAGGTGGAGGATACAGGTGTAAGGGCTCTATAGTGTGTGCTCTGTACAGGTGGAGGGATACAGGTGTAAGGGCTCTATAGTATGTGCTCTGTACAGGTGGAGGGTTACAGGTGTAAGGGCTCTATAGCGTGTGCTCTGGACAGGTGGAGGGATACAGGTGTAAGGGCTCTATAGTGTGTGCTCTGTACAGGTGGAGGATACAGGTGTAAGAGCTCTATAGTGTGTGCTCTGCACAGGTGGAGGGATACAGGTGTAAGGGCTCTATAGTGTGTGCTCTGTACAGGTGGAGGGATACAGGTGTAAGGACTCTATAGTGTGTGCTCTGTACAGGTGGAGGGATACAGGTGTAAGGGCTCTATAGTGTGTGCTCTGTACAGGTGGAGGGATACAGGTGTAAGGGCTCTATAGTGTGTGCTCTGTACAGGTGGAGGGATACAGGTGTAAGAGCTCTATAGTGTGTGTGCTCTGTACAGGTGGAGGGATACAGGTGTAAGGGCTCTATAGTGTGTGCTCTGTACAGGTGGAGGGATACAGGTGTAAGGGCTCTATAGTGTGTGCTCTGTACAGGTGGAGGGATACAGGTGTAAGGGCTCTATAGCGTGTGCTCTGTACAGGTGGAGGGATACAGGTGTAAGAGCTCTATAGTGTGTGCTCTGTACAGGTGGAGGGATACAGGTGTAAGGGCTCTATAGTGTGTGCTCTGTACAGGTGGAGGGATACAGGTGTAAGGGCTCTATAGCGTGTGCTCTGTACAGGTGGAGGGATACAGGTGTAAGGGCTCTATAGTGTGTGCTCTGTACAGGTGGAGGGATACAGGTGTAAGAGCTCTATAGTGTGTGCTCTGTACAGGTGGAGGGATACAGGTGTAAGGGCTCTATAGTGTGTGCTCTGGACAGGTGGAGGGATACAGGTGTAAGGGCTCTATAGCGTGTGCTCTGGACAGGTGGAGGGATACAGGTGTAAGGGGCTCTATAGTGTGTGCTCTGTACAGGTGGAGGGATACAGGTGTAAGGGCTCTATAGTGTGTGCTCTGTACAGGTGGAGGGATACAGGTGTAAGAGCTCTATAGTGTGTGCTCTGTACAGGTGGAGGGATACAGGTGTAAGGGCTCTATAGCGTGTGCTCTGTACAGGTGGAGGGATACAGGTGTAAGAGTTCTATAGTGTGTGCTCTGGGTCACGGGTATACGCTCCTCTGTGCAGGTGCTGATGGAGGGTCTGTACTTCGCCCTGGTGGTGCGGAGGCTCCGTCCGGAGGAGCAGGACGTGCTGGTGGAGAGCCCCCGCGTGGAGCACGTCAGCCAGAGGATCACCAGGGTCCGGCCGCCCCAGGGGTTCGCCCTGTTCCAGGCCCGGGAGGAGGCCCGCAAAGTGCGTGTGCTGCACTCCATGCTGAAGGTAGGAGAGTGCGTCATATAAACACACTGCACACACATACTGCACACTGCACACTTACACACATACTGCACACTGCACACTGTCACACTTACTGCACACTGCACACTTACACACATACTGCACACTGCACACTGCCACACATACTGCACACTGCACACTTACACACATACTGCACACCATGCTGAAGGTAGGAGAGTGCGTCATATAAACATACTGCACACACATACTGTACACTGCACACTTACACACATACTGCACACTGCACACTGCCACACATACTGCACACTGCACACTTACACACATACTGCACACCATGCTGAAGGTAGGAGAGTTCGTCATATAAACACACTGCACACACATACTGCACACTGCACACTTACACACATACTGCACACTGCACACTTACACACACACTGCACACCATGCTGAAGGTAGGAGAGTGCGTCATATAAACACACTGCACACACATACTGCACACTGCCACACATACTGCACACTGCACACTTACACACACTGCACACCATGCTGAAGGTAGGAGAGTGCGTCATATAAACACACTGCCACACATACTGCACACTGCACACTTACACACACACTGCACACTGCCACACATACTGCACACCATGCTGAAGGTAGGAGAGTGCGTCATATAAACACACTGCACACACATACTGCACACTGCACACTTACACACATACTGCACACTTCACACTTACACACATACTGCACACTTCACACTTACACACATACTGCACACTGCACACTGCCACACATATTTCACACTGCACACTTACGCACACACTCGTACACACAGACTGCACACCATGCTGAAGGTAGGAGAGTGTCTCGCACACACTGCACGCACACACTCTACACACTTACACACACGCTGTACACACACAGACACACATAAACGCAAACACAAACAAACGCACATGCAAGAAAACAAACACACAAACACACACACACACACTTACACACATACACACACACACACACACACACACACACACACACACACACTACCCTCTTTGACCCCTCTGTGGTGCTGTTGACAGAACTTCCTGCTGTACATGCTGTTCCTGCTTGTGGTGCTGCTGATCAACTACGCAGACTCCAGCCGGGACGCCCACAGTCTGCAGCTGCGCAGTCAGCTGCAGCACCGCCTCCACACGGCGGACTTCACCAGCATCGCCAGGTACGGCCGCACACGTGGAGAGCCGCGCAGTCAGAGGGACACACCGGTACACGCCGGAGACGCCACAGTCACACGTATGCGTCAAGGCACACCTCAAAAACAACAACCACCTCATTGGCAGAATTTAAATTACTACAGTCTTGTGACACTGTTTTAAACATATGCGTCACATATTGCAACTGAGATGTCAAAGACATCATTCTAAATTATGAATGACCAGGAGGTTATGGGGGGCAGGGGCGTGGCGGACGGGCGAAGTGAGGAAATACTTTTAGAGACGGCTGCAAAAGTGGCATATATAATGAAAAAGCTTAAGGGCCTGACTTACTAAGACCTATAGCCTGTGCAAAACCTTTTAGCACACGCAAAACCAATAACATGACCAATGATTGGTCATGGCATTTTTTTGGCACCAGTCATTGGTTGTGTTGTTAGTTTTGCGTGTGCTAAAAGGTTTTGCACACGCTGAAGGTCTCAGTAAGTAACTCAGGCCCTAAGTGCACAATCCATGTCATTTCTTTAAAGATATATTAAATTCATGAATTAGTAACTGTGGGTCAGTCATGATATTACTTTCCATGGTTCTGTGACATTTTAAATTTATGGTGAATTTAAAATTATTATACTTTTATAACATAATAATACAGTAAATAGCCGGTTTCAAATTAAACTCACTAAAATGTGAGCTACGAAGTGGAACGTTCTTCAGGCACTTTGAAAACAGAGAACAGTTATTAATAAGCTCCCCTTCTGGGATGTTAAGCTTGCCAAAAGAGGGGATTTGATTTTAAATCAAAGCTATAAGAAATGCTTAAGAGTGTGTATTTACGGTCTAAGCAAATCTGCGCATGCGCTGGCACATCAAATGATTCTTCTTCTGCTGTTGAAACACACTGGTAGATTTCACACTTGTGTGGGTTTGTTGATGCCTCTGGTCAGTATGATGTACACAGTGAAACATGCTCAGTTAAGGAATAACATATCAAATAAGGCTGTGGAAACATGCGTTTGGATGTAAACAGGGTTTATTTTTTTATTGACTTTTTATTGCATGTTTAATTGAAATGAGAGAGCCTTACTGTCACCATAACTCTCATTCACATTTATGCCTCAGGAGTCAAATTGACCCCAAAAGTTTAAAATGACAACCAAAAGTTTTGTGTGTCTCCCAATAGACTACCCTTTTATCCCTAAATATACAAAATTTGCAATGAAACATCTCAATTTAGAGCCTGAGGTAAGTTTGCGAAGTTCAAAACCTGTATGGGAAAGAATCACCCACAAAAAAAATAAAAAAAATAAATGGTTCTTAAGAGAGTCAAACATGGCCTAATTCATTTTTGATCACAGGCATCTTAACCTTTCAATATTGACACTGTACTCATTGAGATGCTGGGCGTCTAACTCATTTCGAACTTGTCCTAGTAAATAATAAATGCACAATTTCTATCATTTCTCTAATGCATCAGCAAACACAGCAGTTTCTAGGTGGTGTCCCAAGGGTTCGAAAACTGGGCTTCGCTGTCGAGGCTCACTTCCTGGCCTTTTTGAGAGCGTTGCCCTCTGGCGCCAGTGCGCTTGGCTCCAGTATAGGTCTTTCAGGCCCGTTTTTCAATGCAAGTCAATGGTACCAAATGCGGTCAAAATACAAAATCAATAACTTTTTCCCATGAGAACATGTAGTCGCAATAGATCATTTTTTTTTCGTGTAATGTCTCCCCATGTGCCGATTTCTTAAGTTATTGTATCGTTTGGGCACTATATTTAATATTTTCTGGAACAATCCAGGACAGTTCCTAGTTACTGCGCTTCACTAGTATCTCATGTGCTCCCTTATGGAAATGTAATATACTGCAGTATATTTTAAATATATTGTGAAGATAATTTTGACATATTTGCAATATACTGCAGCACATTCTTTTTCCATATGGACTTAATGACCATGTAAGGGTCCCCCTGCTCCCAACTCCGCAATCTCTGGCTCCAATTTTTGTACAACATGCAACATGGCAGCACTTTCGCAGCTTCAAAACGCTTTTCACAAGCCCATGGGTGACATCACAGTCACTTTGTCCATATTTTTCTGCAGTCTATCCGGCGTCCCTGCGCCCCCAGGCAAGGCGAGTCGAGTGCAGATGACGCTGATGTGTCTCTGTGTCTCTGTGTGCAGGCGTGAGGAGGTGTGGGCGTGGCTGTCGCAGTCTCTGCTGCCCCTCCTGCTGCACAGACAGGCTCTGATGCGCGAGACGGGCAGCCTGCTCCTGGGAGCCCCCCGACTACGGCAAATCCGGGCCAGCCATGGTGAGAACAGGGGGGGTGGTGGGAATGGAGAGGATAGACATTGAGGGAATAGGGCTTTTTGAGCACTGATTAGACCGAGGTTTCCCCAGGGTCATATTATCATCCAGTCCTGTATAAACGCTCTTATAGTTCTACTGGTTTATTTATCATTACTGTGATTTGACGTTTTGGTGCTTTAGTTGCATGATAAGTCCATGTCATTCAGAATATTGCATGTGCTTTCAGCAAGAGGGATTAAACAGTAGCTGGAATGAGCTTTCAACTCAAGTTGCCAACTCAAAATGAATCTAGAGGGACTGAATGAGGCATAATGATAAATCAAGGCTTTAATAAGCAATTTGGGTGGAGGGAGGCTAATCAAGCCATAGCCACGGGAGAGCAAGTGGTGTGTGTAGCTGTCGGCTGTACAGAAGCTAGCTTGCCACAGTCGGTACTGGCACAGGCCGGATCAGATACCGGACCGTGGGGCCCATCCCACACACTGAAGCAGTGCCTTAACAGGATGAGCCATCCAGCAGCCCTATGTGTCCATATTTTTTTTAAATCTCATATATTTCAAGTTCGTCTTCATGGCTATGCACTACAAAACTGGACAATGTAGTGTGCGTTTCACTTATAGTCAGTAGATGTAATGCAGTGTAATATAATGTTGGTGTTCAGCCCATGCCTAGGAGAGTATGCTGCCTACTGATTCCTGCATTTCTGCCCCCCACCCCCAAAAAAAATGGACCTGTGAAAGTCCGCTACTTGCTCTGTAATTTCTACCTTTCTCCTTTTATGATAGGCTGTTCCGTCACTAATGGCTCCTCCTGGGGCGGGTGTGGTCAGTTTGGCTCCGCCCCAGGGAACAAAACCCTGGGCCTGGGGTGGACGGGGCTGGGATCCAACCTCACCCAGAACTGGACCGCCAAGCCAGCCGATGGCACCGGGTAAGTGTGTTTGGGGGGGCGGCTGGGGGCAGACCTGTAGGACAGTCAGAGAGCAAACTGTCTCAGTCAAATGTGACCAGTGGCTCAGCCCACTAAGCTGCTGTTGTCAAAAGTGCAGAACTGTTTTCTAATTAAAGGTTGTCTAGAGAAGCCGTTTGCCTCCGATGGCATATTGGCCTGGGATAATTACAAGGCTTTCCATTAGGGAAAAGTTAGGCATGGGGGAACCGCTTTGACACCACTGAAGCTAATCGCCAGCATTAGAATGAGAATCACGTTTTGTGAAGTAGTGTCATCCTCTAATGTCAGCCTCTCTTCCTGGTATGGGACCAGTGCCACAGGCCCAAGCCTGAGGGTCACTAAGCAGGATTTGATTTAGTGGGGGGGGGGGGGGTCGCAGTAAGGGACCAAGCTCTCAGTGCCCAGTTACTGAAAGACTCTTCCTCTCCTGCCCTGTTCTCCCCCCCCCCCCCCCCTCTGCAGGGCATGGCACTGGGGACAGGTCTCCATATACGACAGCGGAGGCTACGTCCAGGACTTGCACAGGTCTACGGAGGCGTCGGAGGCTGTTGTCCAAAACCTGGAGAAACACCACTGGCTGGACTCCCTGTGAGTGTGGAGAGATACGAGAGGGGGAGGTGCAGGGAGGAGAGGAGGAGGTGTGAGTGTGGAGAGATGAGAGGAGGAGGTATGAGTGTGGAGAGATGAGAGGGGGAGGTGCAGGGAGGAGAGGAGGAGGTGTGAGTGTGGAGAGATGAGAGGGGGAGGTGCAGAGAGGAGGAGGTTGGAGGAGGTGTGAGTGTGGAGAGATACGAGAGGGAGGTGCAGGGAGGAGAGGAGGAGGTTAGAGGAGGTGTGAGTGTGGAGAGATGAAAGGGGGAGGTGCATGAAGGAGAGGAGGAGGTTGGAGGAGTTTGGGGAAAGGGAGGAGAGGGGCTGGTGGAAAGAGGAGTGATGCTGGGGAGATACTGAGAGGATAAAGGGAGACAAGTGTGTGTGAAAATGATGAACTGAAAGAGCAGCACCTGTGGGAGGCTGTGTTCCTTGTCTAGGTAAAGACTGACCACAGTGCATGCTTTCTGCGTGTGCGTGTGCGTGTGCGTGTTCAGGACCCGGGCGCTATTTGTGGAGTTCTCCCTCTACAACACCAACACGGACCAGCTGGCGGTGCTGACCTTCCTGCTGGAGTTCCCCTCCCTCCAGGGGGCGCTGTCTAGTCTAGACGTGAAGACCTGCATCCAGCACAGGCTGAGCGCGGGGTTGGACCTGCTGCTGCTGCTCACGGTAACACGCCCCACGCCGGCGGTTTCTGCTCTCTTCAGCCACACAGGGGGGACCGGGCACCACGGCAACCAGTGTATTCTGTGCAACACGGCTCAACCAATTGCTGAATTATCTGTGCATTCTGTGGAGAACAGCTCAACCAGTGGCTGAATTCTCTGTGCATTCTGTGGAGAACAGCTCAACCAGTGGCTGAATTCTCTGTGCATTCTGTGGAGAACGGCTCAACCAGTGGCTGAATTATCTGTGCATTCTGTGGAGAACAGCTCAACCAGTGGCTGAATTCTCTGTGCATTCTGTGGAGAACAGCTCAACCAGTGGCTGAATTCTCTGTGCATTCTGTGGAGAACGGCTCAACCAATTGCTGAATTCTCTGTGCATTCTGTGGAGAACAGCTCAACCAGTGGCTGAATTCTCTGTGCATTCTGTGGAGAACAGCTCAACCAGTGGCTGAATTCTCTGAGAATACGAATGTTCAGACATTCTAGGCCAGAGTGCAGGGGCACAGAAGAAAGAAAAAAAAATAGAAAAATCATTTCATTTTCCAGCAGTGGTGAAAGTGAAAACTGTTCCTGTGTTATATATCTCTCTCTCCCTCTCTCCTTCCCTTCCCTTCTCTCTCTCCCTCTCAGGTGTTCCTGCTGGCGTTTGTGGTGTATTTCTGCATCAGGGAGGGTCTCAGCGTGCGCAGGGAAGGGCGTGGCTACTTCCTGCGGCCGTGGAACGTGGCGGGGGTGTGCAGCCTGGCGCTGTCCCTGGGTGCAGCCGTGCTGCACCTGAGCCGTTCCGCGCTGGCCGACCAGCAGTGGGCGTCCTACCTGCGCCAGCGACACGCCTTCACAGACTTCTACCCGCTGGCCATCCAGAGCCTGGCCTTCACCCAGCTCACCGCGCTGCTGCTCTTCCTGCTGGTGCTCAGGGTGAGTGGGCCTGCTTACCGCCATCCCGCTGCATCCCTCCTCTCTCTAATCCTGCTCTTTACCTCAGATTCACCTCTTTACCTTTACCTCAGATTCACCTCTTTACCTTTACCTCAGATTCACCTCTTTACCTTTACCTCAGATTCACCTCTTTACCTTTACCTCGCTCTCTCGCTTAACCTCTGCTGCTCCTCCTCTCTCCCCTGTGTAACCTCTTCTCGCCCCTCCCTCTCCAGGCGGCGCAGCAGCTGCGGTTCCTGCGGGAGTGGGCGGTGTTTGGGAGGACCCTGCGGCGCTCTGCCTGGGAGCTGCTGGCCGGAGCGGTGGCGCTGCTGGTGCTACTCCTGGCGTACTCACACGCCGGGCATCTGGTACGGACACACCTGTGTGACACACACACCTGTACAGCACACACGTGTGACACACACACACCTGTACAGCACACACCTGTGTGACACACCTGTACAGCACACACACACACACACACACACACCTGTACAGCACACACCTGTGTGACACACCTATACAACACATACCTACAGTGCCCTCCACGACATACCTGTACAGCACATACCTGTATGACACCCACCTGTACAGCACATACCTGTATGACACACACCTGTACAGCACATACCTGTATGACACACACCTGTACAGCACATACCTGTATGACACCCACCTGTACAGCACATACCTGTATGACACACACCTGTACAGCACATACCTGTATGACACACCTGTACAATCACTGAATTGTTCCAGCCAATTAAGATATTTCAATCAGCCTTTTCTCTCCATTGCAAAATGCTCTGATTGGAAAGCAGGGTTTGACTGGTAGCACAGAGATAACTCTGCCCACTGCGGAGGCTCTCAAAGCTCAAAGCCTCATCACCACTACTGCTGCCTCCACCCCGGGGTGCAGTGGATGGAGAAACAGAGACCTAATTAAAAACAGTACACATATCCCCAGCCGGTGAGGATTCAGACAGCGCCACCTGCAGGAGTAAAGCTCCTAAGTCCTCTTTCGAGAGCTCTGAAGCTACGGAACCCCACAGGTTATTGCTGCTTCAAGTAAACACGACTCTTCCCCCCTCAAAAACACCCTGCCTTTTAATCTTGGGACACTCAAGGTGCAAAGCTTGCTGTAGCAGAGAGGACGAAACCGGGGATGGGGGGCGGTGGGGTTGTGGATTTTCTCAGAATTGGGGCTTTGAGGCTGTTGGGCAGTTCTGTCACACTGTGTGACTCACATCTCATTTAGGGGATGTGCTGCCAGTACTGAAGTGTTGTGGTGTTTTTAATGGACTACTTGTATGGCGTGGTGGTGGGGTTCTACACTCTGTCCTGAAAGCTAAGTGTGACGGAGGTGCATATAATACAATAAATAAATATATGTAATAAATCATTTGACAGCCTGGGGGAGATCAGATCTCATCACGAAGCCTCTTCATCCATCAATCAAAGAAGATAGAAGACTTAAGATGCGTCATTCATTTAACCTTTAGCTTCTAATAAAAAAAACATAATTTTATATAGAAAAGTGTGAGACAGAGAACAAGAAAGCAATTTAGTGCTGTCCGTCTGTGGTGTCCCCGCATTATTTTCTGAAGGAATGGGGGAGTTTGTGTTTGGGGGCGGTAACGTTCCAGCTCTGTCCTGAAACCGAGGACAACATCCCGTCTATCGTAGAGAGGGGAGGGGCTGACTGACCTCTGAGCCTCAGGTCGTAGTGCTAAACGGAGCTGAGGTTTTGGAAGGTTTCCCTCAGTGAACGGTCTACTGTCTCCCCAGCGCGGTTAATCCTGCTCCTCACCAATGCAGGACAGGTGCTATGCTAACCAGGTGCTTAACTAAGTTAGCATTGAGCGTAATTAGCCGGGGAGCACACACTCTTTATCATGCCCTCTCTCTCTCTCTCTCTCCCCAGCTCTTCCACTCGGTGCTAGACGGCTACGGCAGCGTGGGCTCTGCGTGCCTGACCCTGCTGGGGGCGGGGCGGGGCCTGTTGTCCTGGCGACCGGCCGGCCCCGCCTGCTCCGCCCCCTGCCTGGCCTATCACGGCAGCTTCTCGCTGCTGCGCCTCTGGCTTCTCTGGCTGGTGACGGCCGCGCTGCTGCGGAACTACCGGCTGGCCCGCGCCGAGCTCTACCGACCCGCCATCGAGTCCCAGGACTACGAGATGGTGGAGCTCTTCCTGCGCCGCCTCAAAATGTGGATGGGTCTCACCCGGGCCAAAGAGGTACGGGAGGCGTCACTTCCTGTGTGTGGGCGTTCCGTTTCCTGTGTGTGGTAATCACACGAGGACATACGTGTTACATGACGTGTTACATGATGCTGTAACATGCTTGCAGTTAGCCGATACCACGGTGCACTCCTATTGCTCGCTTTGTATTCAGTTTAGACGTACGCTTTGCCTTTTGTTTTGTACTAAGCGTGTGTGTATGTTCTGTAGTCTATTCCTTACGGTCAATGCACTTAGAGCTTTTCATGACACTTAATCATTCCTGCTCCTTCAACACTGGCAGGGTCAATGGAGGTTAATCACTGACACTGCCAGTGTTGAATGTTCACTCCTCATGCTGTACTGCTCTAATACATGCCAAATTGTAAGTTGTAATTGTACCATCAGTGGAGCTGTGCTGTACTGTAACTGTGTTAAGCTGTGCTGTAGCTGGTATTGAACTATGCTGTTGTAGCTGTGCTGTGCTGTAACTGTGTTAAGCTGTAGCTGTGCTGTACTGTGGCATAGCTGTGTTGTGCTGTAGCTGTATTGAACTGCACTGTACTATAACTGTGCTGTACTGTGCTATAGCTATGCTGTACTGCACCATAGCTGTTCTGTTCTGTGCTGTGCTGTAGCTGTGCTGTGCTCTTCCCAGTCTCCTTACTGACACCTCTCTCTGGCCTCTCTCAGTTCCGGCACAAGGTGCGCTTTGAGGGCATGGAGCTGCCCCCGTCTCGCTCCTCCTCCACCAGCGACTGCAAGTCCCTGTGCCTGCCCCCGCTGGACACGCCCGAGGTCCCGGCCACTCCGGACAGCGTGGACGCCGGCTCCGAGGCCTCCTGGAGGCCCACCTCCTGCAGCCCCTGCAGTCTGGGGGAGGGGCCGGGCCTGGGGCTGGGGCTGGTCCCGGTGGGCGGGGCCACGTGGCGGGAGAGGGCGGAGGTGGAGGCCACGCTGAGGAGGCTCCTCCCCGCCTTCGACTCGCTGCTCCTGCAGCTGGACCGGGCGACGCAGGCCACCGAGGAGCTGTACCGCGCCGAGTGCCGTCTGGAGCGCGCCCAGCGCCGCCGCCGCCGAAAACGCAGCCACAGGGACTCCGCCGGACGGAGGCACCACGGCAACAAGGGCGGCCACAGGACGCGGCTGCCGGAGGCCACGCCCCCGAGCAACCCCGCCCCAGACCACACCCCCGCTCCGACCCCAGCCCCTGCTCCTGCCCCTGCTCCTGTTCCTGTCCCTGCTCCTGCTCCTGTCCCTGCTCCTGCTCCTGCCCCTACTCCTGCTCCTGCCCCTGCTCCTGCTCCGACCCCAGCCCCCGCCCCCGCCCCCGCCCCCGCTCCCACTCCCGCTCCCGCCCCCGCCCCCGCTCCCCGACGCCGTGAGTGGGACGGTCCCGGCGAGGCCGAGTCCATCCCCTCCAGCCTGTTCCGCCACCCGGCGCACACCACCACCATCCCCACCCGAAAACGCAAGCCCCCACCCCTGAAGAACAAGGTGCACCCCAACACGGACGTGCACGTTTCCGCGCACCCCAAACCCTGAGGCCGACCCCCTCGCAAGAACCGGAAGAACCGACGGGGGCGTGCAAACAAAACGGGCGGGGCTCTGAGGGAAAGGGGCGGAGATCGGCCCTCCCCAAAAATCACTCAAGGAAGAAGAGAGGACGGCGGCAGCTGGTCTTCCCGCCGGCCACTCATCAGGAAGATTCCGGAAGGTTCCGGAAGATTCCAGAAAGACGATGTTGCTCCTAATCGTGGCCTTTACGCAAAGGGTTCAGGAAGGTTCCAGGAAGATCCAATCAGCCCTTCTCAACACAAAGCAGTTAGCGTAATTAGTCACGTCTGGCCACCAGTGAGCGCACTGGTGTCTTATGGGATGTGATAGCACGGTGCAGGACGCTGGCTTTACATCTCCCCCCCCCCCACCCCCCTTGTGGCCCTGGAGGTCCAGGGTGATTGACAAAGCATTCATTGTGCTTGAAAAAAAAACACACAAACCAGAGATGACTGACTGTAAAAAAAAATTAAAATAAAAAATAGAAGAAAAAAAACTAAAACCAAAAAAAAAAAAAACTTACAAGGAGAGACTCGTTTTGTGTACAGCTATCGGCATTGCTTTTAAGATGTACCAGTTTATATTTGATTGTTATTGTTTTTGCTGTTGTCTTTAATGAACAGAAAAGAAAAGCTTTTTTTCAGGTCGCAAATGAGGTCTAGTTACTGTGTGTTCAGGAGCAGAGATGTGTCAAAACACAAAGCCATACATGCAGAGAAGTCTAGAAGAGCGCTTTGCAGGGCAAGATTGCTATGCGTCATCATTACATTGTGCTCTGGTCTTTCGACGCTCGTCTCCCAGAGGCCAGACGACAATTAATATAATCTCTCTAGGCTTTCCTGCAGACAGGGAGAAAGAGAGATAGTGAGAGCGAGAAAGAGAGAAAGAGAAAGAGAGAGAGAGAGACCTCTGTCAGGCCAATAAGGCCTGTGGAGGTAACACCTAAGGCCAAGGCTTTCAGGATGACATCATAAAACCGAAGGCTGACATCACCTGGGGGGAGGGGCTAGCGAGACTCCAGCTCTAAGTTTCCTAGGCCTCACCAGCTAGTCCTCCCATCCCTCCGGCAAAGGCTCTCTCACTCAGTGCTACAGCACCACAGAGGAAGATGAAACACACAACCTGACCAGTAGGGTAATACAAATGAAAAAAAAAAAAAACGAGGGTACATTATTATTTTTTTCTTTCATTTGCTTCAAAGATGGTTCTGAATCTAATTTAAAAGCACTTTTAGTAATATATAAAGAATAATAAGCTTAGTATGGTTACTGTCGGGCGTGGCCATGCGCTTACATTTTCCAAGTAGAGTTGCCAAAGCTTGCGTTATCATTTAACAGCCAGAGTGGTCTTAAGTTAAAAGTTGTCTTTTGTACCTAGCACTTTATTTGTATGTAAAGCTGTTATATGATGCCATATTTAACTCAAAATGTTTTGTGTTGATTTCTTTATTTTTTAAAACGGCTAAAAAGAATTATCCTCATTGAGTATTATACATGAAGTGCTTCAGGATATTGTGCCATTATCTTTGTCTTTGTTTTGTGTATGCGTGATGTTTTTTTTCCTGCCTTTAGCAGAACTGTTTCCCACAGGCATTATGGGTACTGTCACCTTGTCTCAGGGATCCAACCCAACCCCCCCCCCAACCGTCTTTTCATTTTGTTTCTGGCCAACGGAGGACATTTACGTGACGTCAGCGTGGAACTCGATAGTGTGTCCCGGGCCAAACCCCCCGCGGTAGCCCAGTTACCGCCCAAATCCCTGAATGTACAGGAAACTGTTGGGCCAGCTTTACAGGACATCCTCACACACAGAGAGGTGTTCCCAAATTCTGCCCAGCTGTACCTACCCAACCTGAACCCAACCCTCTCAACGTGCTTGATCACAGCACAGCCATCAGTATCACTGAAGCAGCAGTCAAGCTGTACCTACCCAACCCGAACCCAACCCTCTCCACGTGCTTGATCACAGCACAGCCATCAGTATCACTGAAGCAGCAGTCAACTTTTTTTCTTTTATAAATCTTATTTTCCTTTACAAAATTAAGTTAATTTTGTTTGTAGTCAATGTATATATGTACATATTGATGGACCCCGTTGTAAATATTATTTTTCTTTTTCCTTACATTGGCTATAAGGTCACAGCACTGACTAAAGTTGTTTTAGTTGTACTACACGGACTGACCAGACTTCAGTATTGTCAAACCCGGAACAGATTTTCAAACACCAAGGTTCCCAGCAGAGCCTCGCTTCCTCTTCCGTTAAAATGAGGTAACCGTGATCAGCAGGAGCGATATTCCCGCCCGCGATGTCACCCAAAGAAATGTCCGTATTTGGCCAGAGATGACACACATCGCCATGTTTTCTTCTTTAAACGTATGGTACACGATTACCGTTTTGTTGCAGCGACAAGCAACCAGAGACGAAGGTTTTGGGATGTTTCGAATGTGCAGTTTGTTGACGAAAGTTGGAAGTGAGATTTTTTATTTTATTTTCTGTAGTGGAACTTCAAAGAGATGTTTTAAACAGTATTATGGAAATTAACGGGTCTCTTAAGAGTCCAGGTGGATGGTGCAAACAGCACAGCGAGCTGTCGGTAAGGATGGTGAAAATGCCGTTTCTCAGTGTCGTTTCATAAAGTCCTCATTAAAAGAAATCAGGGAGTTAAAAAAATAAAAATAAAAAATAAAAAACTTTTAAAAAAGTAACGAGGTGGAGGATAAGATGAAGGCTAACACAGACAGCCAACACAACATTGTGCCAAAGCCAACTTGCATGATGAGGAATTGATTTATTTTTTAAGCGAGTTTTATGGTAAAACTGTAATATGCATTCAAGTTGTTTTTTTTGTGTCTTGTTCCGTTTGTACTTTTCCGTTTTTTTTTTTTTTAATGTATTGTACTTTACGTCTAGCACTTCACCTGCTTTGCACTCGACAAAGTCAAATAAAGAGTTTGACAGCTATGTCCCCGGCTATCTGCACTGCATAACCAGAGTCTTTGTGTAAATACACCTCCACCACCTTGCGTTCATTCAGCAGGCCACGGCACTCATCTAAAACAAGGCAATGTAAGAAAACACCAGTGCCACACCTGGCCCACATACATGACACCTGTGAATTTAAACTCAACACAGTGCTGGTTTTATTCACTGGACATTTTATTTCACCTGTACGCACGCACCTGTACACACGCACCTGCACACACACACACCTGTACAC
Source organism: Synaphobranchus kaupii (assembly GCA_029718625.1). Lineage (NCBI taxonomy): Eukaryota > Metazoa > Chordata > Actinopteri > Anguilliformes > Synaphobranchidae > Synaphobranchus > Synaphobranchus kaupii. Next base: position 11,612,733 of record CM056379.1, read on the forward strand.
ACGCACCTGTACACACACGCACCTGCACACACGCACATGTACGCACACGCACCTGTACACACGCACGCACACACCTGTACACACGCACCTGTACACACACACGTACGCACACACCTGTACACACGCACCTGTACACACACACGTACGCACACACCTGTACACACGCACCTGTACACACACGTACGCACACACCTGTACACACGCACCTGTACACACACACGTACGCACGCACCTGTACACACGCACGTATGCACACACCTGTACACACGCACCTGTACACACACACGTACGCACACACCTGTACACACGCACATGTACGCACACACCTGTACACACGCACCTGTACACACGCACCTGTACACACGCAGACGCGCGTCTCTCGTTTAGTGTTCATTTTAACCCCTCCTTCCTTCCCTCCCTCTCACGTTTAATTTCAGTCCTTCACAGCTGGGAGAGAATCTTCGTTATTCAGGATAAGTTGCCAGATAATTTTTTTTCCTGTCATCACAAGATATGTTGGGGGGGGAAAAAATTGGCCCAGTTTCTGTCACAATGCTGGTTGGTCACAGTCGTTTTATTTAATTCAACATTTCATTTACACAGCTTTTCCTCCCAGTCGTTCTAGAGAGAGAAAGAGAGAAAGCTCCAGCTTGGTGGCAGATGCATGTGAGAATGTTCTGGAGCTGATGAAATGGCTTCGGGAGGTTTGGGGGGGTAGGGGTGCGGGAGAAGTGGGAATTTGCAGCGTAAATCCCGATGAAACGCCTGATGGTGTTCATTTCTACCGCGAGTGCTAATTCGGCAATCGATTAAAAACTCCACTATTCCACCAGCCTCTGGTGTACCACCCTGGGCGTTTCTCACATGCGACGGCAGACTTCGCTCGGCTCAATCACTGTGCAGAGGGTCTCCTTCAGCCTGTAATACAGCACTGTGCTCTTCATGCTAACGAGTGGGTGCTAACGAGCTAGGGCTAACCAGTGGGGCTAACGAGCTAGGGCTAACCAGTGGGGGCTAAGGAGCGGGGCTAACAAGCGGAGAGAACTGTGGACCACAGAGAATAGACCTGGGTTAAGTGCTCCAATTAGCGCTGTAGCACACACTTCATCACAGCAAGAGCAGCACTGATGTACAGTATATTACAGAGGGCAGGAGAATAGGGGAGGAGGGACACCAGTGTGACAGGTGTGTGTGTGTGTGTGTGTGTGTGTGTGTGTCTGTGTGCATGCGTGCGCGCACATGCACGTGAATGAGAAACACTTAAGCAGAGAGCTGAGACAATAATTGCAAATGTGAAAATGAACTGTCAAAAGAAGGGTGATAAATCGAGCTTTTTAAAAGAAAAAAGAAGAAAAAAAAGAAAATTTAATTTGGTAACCCGGACAGGGGGAGGGGATATGGGACGCCTCACCCCCTACCTCCTACCCCCCGCCCCGCACACCGTGATTGGCTGACAAAGCACCCTCTCTGCAAATCAGGAAGGAGGCTGTCAGACAAAGTCAGTGAAGTCGTCCACAGTGGAAACCAGCCTCTTCCTCTGGCCTGAGTCGGGGTTGGACGCAGCGCCGCCCTGCTGGTAGGAGGTCTTGTTCTGCACGGGCCCGTGGCCCTGGGTGAGGGAGATGCCTGGGATGGGCCGGGACTGCACCTCTTCCTGAGCCTGGGCGTGTGTGGGGGGGGGGGGGGGGGGGAGATTTATATTTACAAACAGAAGAAAAACAAGAGACTGAGGAGAGGATGATAGAATGGTAGCAGGGAGAGGTGTGGAGTGAAGAGAGATGTTTTTTTAAGAGATCGGGCTGCATAAAAAGGCCAGTCCCTGCTGAGCCGGCCACTCCCTTACCCGGGTTCGAATCCTCTTGATGTGTCGTAGCCTGGCCAGCCACTTGGAGGCATAGGCATCGGAGGGATTGGATCTGTTCTGGTGCACGAGTGACGCCATCTGAGAGAGAGAGAGAGAGAGAGGAATGGTGAAATTTCCCATGGGACCCTGAAGGTGATTTGTGGTAAATTCCCTCATATTTCCTGTCACAACCCCCCCCCCCAAACTCCCTGTGAGAGCTGGCCATGCCTCCCCAGTGGTGGTTTCATAACCTGTTCCTCTCTCTCACACACACACACACACACGCACGCACGCACGCACGCGCACAGGCCTGAGGGGTTCATATGGGCTGCAGATGATATCTGCCTCCAAAGACAGGAGAAAATTCATGATGTATTTGGGGATTCACACACATACAGATGTCAGTATGTGTGTGTGTGTGCGCCTGCATGTGCGTGTGTGTGTGTGTGCGTGTGCGCCTGCATGTGTGTGTGTGTGTGCGTGCGCGCCTGTATGTGCATATGTGTGTGTGTGTGCGTGCGCGCCTGTATGTGCATATGTGTGTGTAATCCATTCCTGAAAACAGCTATGAGAAGGCAGAGGAGAGGAAGGACAGGGGGAGGATCAGGAGAAGAGGGGGATGGAGAGAGAGAGAGAGAGAGAGAGGAGGGAGGGTCGGAGCCCCGCTCACATTGGCGTGCAGCGCCATTTGCCGCACGAGCAGGGGAAGGTTCCGGTCCGAAACGATCTTGGCCACGCTGGTGTCCACGAGCCCCTCCAGATCTGAGACGCAGAAAAAGAAAGAAAGTTCTGGATCTGCCCCCGAACTTCAAGAACTGCAGCAGCTATACCATGTATGTTCTGAGCCAGAAACCTTACCCAAGGCCACTTTAATAGCTCACATTTAAAATACATAATACATATACATGCATTTATATGGCTGAATATGTCATGAGTTCCCCTCATAGCACTCTTTATAGACTACCTGTCTCCCAAAATTACTGAGTGCTGCTCTCACTAATTTCACTCAGAGAACACCACCACCACCACCACACCTCTTCCTCCAGAACAGCACACTCGGTCACCGAGGCCACAATCAAACCAGCCAGTTTTCAACGGAACGTCTCCAACTAGCTGCTAAAGCGAGTGACATCACCTCCGCCGCCCCCCCCCCCCCACCTCGACGGGCTCTCGTCACCTCGCCCTCCTCTGTAAAGTCTCTCGCCCGTATTCTCTCGCTCTTTCTTGCCCTTTCCTGCATTGCATTCCTTTCTTAATCCAACTCAATTAACTGTCCTGTATTAGCACGACAAATTAAACTTTGTCCTGCCGAGTAACAATTTAAAAAAGGTGAAATAATTAGAACTAATGTTCAAATGGCAACTCTTAATAGGTTGAATTTCGGCCTTTTGTTACATGCCCCCCTCCCCGGTGGGGTCCCTCCTATCTTGGCGCAGCGGGGTGGGGCGGGAGGGGTCGGGTGGTTGGTCTCACCTTTGCGACACTGCAGAGTGACCAGGTTGCTCTGGTAGTCTAGCGGTTTGATCACCACCTCCACAAAATTAAACTGACCCTAAGGAGTGGAGGAAAGCAGGCCAGAGGGTAAACAATGAGCAACACTGCAGGGCAGTGTGCACACACACACACACACACACACACACAGACACACACAGACACACACAGACACACACGTGTAACAGCGGTGGCAATTTTCCGTGATTTCTCAGGGGCATTGGAATGCGTGACCGCTTTCCAAAAAGATTCCCTGGCGTTACAAGAGGAAGATATTTGAGTTTTGAGGACCGTGGGAACCCTGGACACAATACATGCATGTACATTAGTATAGGAGTCACTGGACTTACATGATTCTTAAGAGTGAAGGGTCTGCGTGCGTGCGTGTGTGCGTGCGTGCGTGCGTGCGTGCGAGTGTGAGTGTGTGTGTGTGTATGAGTGCGTGTGTTGTGTGTGCCTGTATATCCTGTGCGTGCATCTGTATGTTCGTGTTTGTGTGTGAGTATTTGGGGAAGGATGTATGCGTTTGTGTGTGTGTTTGAGCAATGCACGCATGTATCCGTGTGTTTATATGCAAGTCCCTTCCCTGGCTGACCTTGATAGTGCCCAGTTTGTACTCCTCTCCAGAGTCGTTGTAAACCACGCTGACGAAGTCGTTGCCGATGTGCCTCTTCTTATCACAGCAGCCCTTGTCTGATTCGCGGTTGGGCATCAGAGTGGCGATGTGGAAAATGGCTGTGGGGAGAAAATTAGTGCGCTTCAAATACTTCTGAGGGAAAAGCCAAGCCATCCTGCCAGTGGCTCTAATAGGATTTCACCAGAGAAGCAGCCACACTACATGGTGCATTTAAGATTTTGGGGAGTGTGGGGGGTGAGATAAGAGGTTAAGAGAGGCTTTCCAGCAGCCGTCTGCTGACCCCCCCCCCCGTCCCCTCCAATAACAGGGCCTAACAAAGCTGGCCTGGATCCATGGCAACAGGTTTTTATCCTGTCCGGTGAGGCAGGCGGGAAAAGCGTGCACAGTTAAAGCTAGCACTCCCGCCATAATCCACCGAGCATTAGCCACTACCCTAAGCCTCTCCATACCTGAGGTATGGCGCCGCCACTCCACGCAATGATGCTCATTGAAATACTGCTGAGGGTTCCCAAATCAAGATTTAAATTTTTCACATCTTTTCAATAAAGTTTAAAGGATAAACGTAGGATTTTCAAGGATTAGCTTTAATTGCTGCAGCTGCCAAACTTGCATGAATATTGGACACTTTGAAAAACGAATTCCGAGAGGAAATCATTCTTCAGCTAGACGGTTTGTTTTCAGTGCACGTTGCCACTTGATGGTAAATTACACTGAGTGGGAAATAAATAAATTGCTTTTTAAAATTTTTTTTTTAAGGACTGAACAAATTTTTAATGACTTTTCAAAGATGCTCGAACACTGAAGGGCAGTGAGCAACTGCTTCTCAGCCACCGACCCCAGGGTTTAAATGCTGAAAACTGAAGCGATATTGCCTCACTCTGCCTTGTCCAATAGCATTTCCTTGTTCTGCAGCTAGCCCTCCATTGTCCTTTTACTAGAATTCCACTGCCCTGTAGCTAGTTCCCTCGTACTGTAGCGAGCTCTAGCTCTCTATTATCCTGTAGCTAGCTCTAGTTCTTCATTGACCTGTAGTTAGCTCTAGCTCTTCATTGACCTGTAGTTAGCTCTAGCTCTTCATTGACCTGTAGCCAGCTCTAGTTCTTCACTGACCTGTAGTTAACTCTAGTGCTTCATTGACCAGTAGCTAGCTCTAGCGCTTCATTGACCTGTAGCTAGCTCTAGCTCTTCATTGACCTGTATCCAGCTCTAGCTCTTAATTGACCTGTAGTTAGCTCTAGCTCTTCACTGACCTGTAGTTAGCTCTAGTTCTTCACTGACCTGTAGCCAGCTCTAGCTCTTAATTTACCTGTAGTTAGCTCTAGCTCTTAACTGACCTGTAGATAGCTCTAGCTCTTCACTGACCTGTAGTTAGCTCTAGTTCTTCACTGACCTGTAGCCAGCTCTAGCTCTTAATTTACCTGTAGTTAGCTCTAGCTCTTCATTGACCTGTAGCTAGCTCTAGCCCTTCATTGACCTGTAGCTAGCTCTAGCTCTTCATTGACCTGTAGTTAACTCTAGTGCTTCATTGACCAGTAGCTAGCTCTAGCGCTTCATTCACCTGTAGCTAGCTCTAGCTCTTCATTGACCTGTAGTTAGCTCTAGCTCTTCACTGACCTGTAGTTAGCTCTAGTTCTTCACTGACCTGTAGCCAGCTCTAGCTCTTAATTGACCTGTAGTTAGCTCTAGCTCTTCACTGACCTGTAGATAGCTCTAGCTCTTCACTGACCTGTAGTTAGCTCTAGTTCTTCACTGACCTGTAGCTAGCTCTAGCCCTTCATTGACCTGTAGCTAGCTCTAGCTCTTCATTGACCTGTAGTTAGCTCTAGCTCTTCATTGACCTGTAGCCAGCTCTAGCTCTTCATTGACCTGTAGCCAACTCTAGCTCTTCATTGACCTGTAGCTAGCTCTAGCTCTTCATTGACCTGTAGCTAGCTCTAGCTCTTAATTGACCTGTAGCCAACTCTAGCTCTTCATTGACCTGTAGCCAGCTCTAGCTATTCATTGACCTGTAGCTAGCTCTAGCTCTTCATTGACCTATAGCTAGCTCTAGCTCTTCATTGACCTGTAGCCAGCTCTAGCACTTTATTGACCTGTAGCCAGGCCTAGCTCTTAATTTACCTGTAGTTAGCTCTAGCTCTTCATTGACCTGTAGCTAGCTCTAGCTCTTCATTTACCAGTAGTTAGCTCTAGCTCTTCATTGACCTGTAGCCAGCTCTAGCTCTTCATTGACCTGTAGCTAGCTCTAGCTCTTCATTGACCTGTAGCTAGCTCTAGCTCTTCATTGACCTGTAGCTAGCTCTAGCTCTTTATTGACCTGTAGCTAGCTGTACCTTCTCCTGTAGCATTGTCTTGTAGTCCAGCTGTCGCACTCACCCTGCATGATGTCATCGTGCCAGCAGTAAGTGAACTCCCCGTCGTCCCCGTACTGATCCAGCCCCCCCAGGAAGATCTGATCGGGGTCACAGTCCTTCAGGTGTATGAGCTTCCCCAGGCCGGTCAGAAACTGGGCGTAGCGGTTCGAGCCGTACTCATTGGACAGGATCGATACTTCGTTGTTCACCTGCACACAACAGCACATTTACTTTAATCACCGCATTGAGCAGAAACAGTCAATCCGGAGCGTATTTCTGAACAGAGCATACAATAGGGATGAACATCTGTATACATACAAAATGGCATTTATTAAACAATACCGTTAAACACAGAAACTAGCGTCTTAATAAGGGAGAATAAATAGTTCAGTTTCTCCCTGTCCATATCCTGACCCCATCTACTATAATTAAAAAGCAAAACTGATCCTAGATCATTGCTCTCTGAATATGGGCCCTGAACTTGGCTGAAAGCTGAAATGAGAAAAAGGTGCCTTACCTGTCCCGCGCCTACAAACACCACACCTATCTTGTGAGTGTCGTAAGGAGGCATCTGATCCAGGACTTTCACGGCCCTGTCAATCAACTGTCAGGAGAAAGAATACACAACGGTGAGGCTCCTCCCACCACAACAATCACCCAATGAGCTTGTTATCTTCATTATCTTCAGAGGATGAAAAGGTTCTTGAAGAGTCACCGTTGTCAGTCATGCCAGGAAACAAATACCACCAAGAGGAGTCGCCTGGCATTGTACCCATTAACAGTGGCCAAAGCAAAGCTGCCTGCCGCTGTTACGCTTGTCAGAGCTTTAATCACGCTCCTGTTTTCAGTACGTTCTGCACCCTCACTTTAAAGACAGCTCTACGGAGTCTGCTTTGTGTTTTTAGCAGGTGTTTGTGGTGTGTGAGCAGGTGCTTGAGTTGCTTTAGCAGGTGTTTGAGTTGTGTGAGCACGGGTTTGAGTTGTGTCGGCAGGTGTTTGTGGCGTGTGAACAGGTGTTTGAGTTGGGGCTGTCTGAGTTGTGTTCGCTGGTGTTTGAGTTGTTACTTAATGCAACAAAAAGTCTCACCTGGGACTTGGGCAGCAGCAGTGGTTTGTTGGCCTCGTTGCCGAAGAAAGGAGAGTGGTAGAGCTGCAGAAAGACGAAGCTGAGGGAGGAGAGGAAGACCACAGACGCATTAACATTAACACAGTGCGTTAGCAGTCCGTCATTTCCACTCGGAGCTGAACACCATAACAGTGTGTGCACTGAACAGCTTAATGCTCACTGAACACGCCAAGCTAAGGTTTGCAGCCAAACGACACACAGCACAGCTGTATAGATGGATGATTAGTAAAAAAAAAAAAAAAACAGCCAGGTAAGTTAACTGGACAGTTTTTAAATAAGACAATCATTATAAATTCAATATTCAAATTCTGAAAAGTGCCTGACTAAAAACTATGCCATTAATCTCAAAGAGGCTCTAAATATCCCTGCTTTGACAAGCACTGCCCAGGGCTAAAGCCTGATTAATGCGAGGGGACAAAATATCTCTGCGCTGCCAGGTCATTCAATTCCTGGTTCTCCAGAGTTACTGGACTGCTTAAGATGAAAGTCAATATGCACGTAGGGATAACCAACTCAAATTATATATCTGCGTGACGTCCAGCTTGTTGCTGAATTAATGATAGGTCGTCCTTCCAGACCAGACTGCTGTAATTACCAGCAGCGCTGTGAGCCTCGTAGCAGCGGCACGCAAACTGCTTTGACCTTGCACAAGCCTTTCAAGAACCTCAAGTTCAAAGATCCTCCCTAGCTGCTAACAGCGTTACGAGAATTATAATAAGTGCATGTTTTCCAACAGGAGGAGGAGAAAAAAAATGATGACAAACAATTATGGTGACATAACAGATTCCTTTGTGCCACAGAGCTGACAGCTCTCACTGAATTTTGCGATGGGTTCCCTGCGCTGCCCTGATAGGGGTGCGGGAAGACGACCCGTCAGCTACTGGGTGGGCAGGGCAGGGCCCGGGGGGGTGATTCTCTGCCTGCCCTGGGTGGGGCGCACCACTCTGGGCCTACGCTGCCTAAAAATTAACTTCAAGTAAATGGGTGCCATGCCACGAGGAAGCCATGTGTGACAGTCTGAGATGGGCCAGGGGCGGGAAACCCAATCAGGGTGATAAATCGATGGGGAGGGGAGGGGGAGTTTATGCAAATGATGAGCTCTTCACTCTCAGTCTCCCACACACAGAACTTGAAGCAAAGCAGAGTCATTACACATGCAGAGAGGAACAGTGGTTTGTTTGTTTGTTTGTTTTTTTCTGTCTGTGAAAGCGGCAACTGCGCCAGATCGAGTAAAACGCACCAGTTTATCCACCTTTCCCCCAAAAACCCGTCACTCAATAAGAATGTACAAAGGAGAGACAGACAGCAGACCCCGCGGTTTTGCGCTTAGTACTCAGCAGGCGCGGACACGTCCTGCATTATTTACACGCATAGCGGGCGGCCTTAACGTAATGCGGGTCTGCGGCACGCGCGGCATTACTCATCACGAAATTTGCTTCTGGAAATTTCCGTCGAGCGATTCCGGCTCCCGTTCCAACGAGAAAGACAAAGCTGGGTTTGAAGCCCACAAACGTCCGCGAGTCGCGCCGTTAGCAAAGCACAGGAAACACAAAACGCTGCATTACACTGTAAATATGTGTTATATATATGCTTTCTGCTCTGGAAAATATAATGACTAATATATACAGATTACAGAAGTATCCGAAAGTGGCATATATTTGCCCATATGAGGTATTGCGACAGGTTGATAATACATTTTAGTTTGATATTATTTCAGTATATTACATTTGCGTAAGGGGCGTGGCCTCGTAAAGGCGTTACAGACCTGGGGCTGAGGCCGGAGGTCTTCTCCGAGTTGGAGGTGATGCTGCGGCTGTGGTAGGAGTCGCGCTCCATTTTCCTCTCGCGGCGGGAGGGGGCGGAGACGGAGATGGTGTGCCCCCGGGGTCGGTGGCCGCTGGGGGAGAGGGGGCTGGGCTGGGGGGCGGGGAACTCCAGCTTCATCCTGGAGGCTGCCGCCGCTCCTCCTCCAGCTCCTCCTCCAGCTCCACCTCCAGCTCCACCTCCCTCCGCCTGCCCGTTCGCCGGGCCGCCCGCGCTCTCCTCCTCCGCCTGCGTCTTGGCCTCGGCGGCCCTGCTGGCCCCCGGCCCCTCGGCGGGCCCCGGGGCCTCAGCGAAGGCCTCCTGCAGGGTCTGGAGCTCCGGGGACGAGCTGGACTTGTTGAGGGTCTGGCTCTGCTGGAAGGGCAGGTCGGGGTCCTGGGACCCGGGCGTGGGGAAGGTGGGCGGGGCGTGGTCGATGGGGATGGCCCCCTCGCTCACCTCCTCCAGCGTGGACTTGTCCTCCTCCTGGCTGGAGCTGGAGGAGGACTGCTGTCCAGTCAGAGAGAGAGAGAGAGAGAGAGAGAGAGATAGAGAGAGAATGTTATTTAAATTACAATCGGTAAATCTTGAGTAAATCTCAAATGGTGTTGATACGACTGTTACTGTCGATTTGCGTTTTATCATTGCTTTGGCAACACTACGGCTACGTGTGACCATGACAACGCCAAGTTCAGTTTGAATTTGAGCAATGGACAGTGACGGAGAAAGGGACGGTGAGACAGAGTGCAAGAGAGAGAGAGCGTGTGAGAGAGTTAGAGTAAGAGAGGGAGAGAGAGTGTGTGTGAGTGAGCGAGAGAGGAAGGAAGGGAGAGCGAGAGAGAGAGGACACAGAAAGTTGGAGGATATCACCTCTAACCCCTCCTCCTCCCTGTACTCACTCTGCTATAAGAGCTCTGGGTGGTCTAACCCCTCCCCCTCCCTGTACTCACTCTGCTATAGGAGCTCTGGGCGGTCTAACCCCTCCCTGTACTCACTCTGCTATAGGAGCTCTGGGCGGTCTAACCCCTCCCTGTACTCACTCTGCTATAGGAGCTCTGGGCGGTCTAACCCCTCCCTGTACTCACTCTGCTATAGGAGCTCTGGGCGGTCTAACCCCTCCCTGTACTCACCCTGCTATAGGAGCTCTGGGAGGTCTTGCTGATGGGGTCAGTGCTGATGAAAATGGGCTCGGATGGCATGGCCTCAAACTCCTCCCCCTCGGGGGACTCTGAGGGGGACTCCACCCCTCTGCCCCGCGCGCTCTCCTCCAGTACCACCACCGAGTCTGCAGGGGGCGACAGAGAGGCCAGGGGACCGGCTGAAGGGAGGCAGCACGCAGCCCTCGCCCAAGCCCGACACAGACAAGTACAGACACACACAGTCACAGACAAGTACAGACACACACACACACACACACACACACACACACACACACACACACAGACAAGTACACACACACACACACACACACAGTCACAGACAAGTACACACACACACACACACACACACACACACACACACACACACACACACAGACAGTCACACATATCCACACACACACATACACTCTCACACACATGCATGCACACACAGGCACGCACATAGACACACACTCACATGTTGATGTCAGCCATTAACACATATAATCATAGAGAAAAACAGGAGATAAAATCAGCGCATACACACACACACACACACTCACACTCACACTCACACTCACACTCACACTCACACTCACACTCACTCACACTCACACACACACACTGCATGCCGGTCACACATGCAGCTCACACTAACGGCCGCGAAACCATCGTTGGCTTTTTGCTTTTCCGCATCTCCGAAAACACGCATCATTTCCTTATGCAACTACTGTATTAGTGTCGAAGACCAGACCCTATCACAAGCGCTAGTGGCTGCACTGGGTGGAGTCCGTATCACAAGGTCAGATGTAAGGGACCGGCGATAAATTACAAATCTTTTTTCAGGGATGAGCAGGCAGGGACGGAGTTTTTTTTTTTTTCACCATTTTCAGCTTGAGTGTTTGCTTGAGTGGCCTAAACAGTTTTGGTCTCTATTCAATTTACATGGAAATAATGGAAAAATGCTAATCATACACACAGTAGATAAGCAGACAGGTGATTATTACTATTATTATTTTTTACTTGGTTCAGGTCTGGGCTTGGACCATCTGAAAACATGCAGCGTTAGATTATTCAGAGGCTGGGGCGGGTTAGATAAATCAGAAGTTGTCACAAAATCATGAACAATCTCATATTTGGATGGTTCGTCGTTTTATTTTATTTATTTTTTTGATTGAGCTCATTACTGGGATTTGTTTTGTTGGCTTGCTTGCCGCTGCTCTCTCTCTCTAGGCCAGTAGAGTTGAATCCCATGGTTAATAGAACACAGAAGATGATCGTGTGAGAGGGATACACAGGGTTATACCTGCCCAGGAAATACTTCTGTACAACCTGTTGGGGGGGTCGGACAGGCAGAGAGAGGAGAGAGACGCCACTGCGAAAGGAAACCAGGCCATAAAACATCAAACTTTTTAAAATAATAATAAATAATAACAACATCAACATGGAGAGGAGGACTGAGAGACGGACACACGGACAACACTGTACCACGGGCCTCAGCGAGGCAGATGACGCATGCGCATGTCCACGTATGACACACGTATGCGTAGACACACACACATACTACGCATGTGAATGAGATGCTAATGAGCTAATGCAATGGGCAGAAGCACACAGTGGCTGGTGTCCGGTCTCTGGCGCCCCCTGGTGAGCCTCAGAAGTCATTCACAAGTTCGCTTAAAGTCACTCTAGAGCTGAGGCCTGGAACAACCGAGCATGCTGGGACAGCGCGGGGCGGGTGACGGACGCGGCGGGCTCACCTGTGTTGGATCGCTGGATGAGGGAGGGCTTGTGGCCCCGGGGGACAGCGAGGGGCTCGGGGGATCGGGGCTCCTTCACTCTCTCCATGGCCATGAGCACACTGGAGAGCTCCTGCAGGGGCATGCTGTCCAGCTCAGAGGAGAACGGGCTAGGGGGGTTCTCCAGGCACATCAGCCAGCTGGTGTTACCTGCGGCGACAGGCAGGGGGAGCTGGTGAGACTCGCTGCTGGTCAGCGACGGGGAGAGAAGACTTATTAATCCAGGGGGCCTCAATCTTATCCAGAAAGGGCCGGGGTGGGTGAAGGCTTTCGTTATAACCAACCACTTTGCTCAGGACATTGATTAGTAGAATCAGTAGTGTTGCTGCTTGGTTGGAACAAAAGCCTGCACCCACATCGGCCCTTATGAATAAGATTGAGGATACCTGCTTCAATCACTATTACCACTGCAGAGGATGGGCTTACAGTGACCCCTCTGGTCAGTCGCGGTACTGTAATCAGCCCGAACACCGCAACCCAAAAAAAGCCTCAAACGCACGGACGCATTTTGGATGATGGCGCAGCCCAGCCTGCCTCTTCTTAACCAACGGGAGGATGTTGTAGCGATGTGCCTGGCTCTTCCATAGCTACACACAGAGCACACACTCTCACACACTCACACACTCACACACTCACACACTCACACACTCACACACTCACACACTCACACACTCACACACACACACACACACACACACACACACCTGTGGCCGATGAGCGGGTTACGCTTCACTCGGTGAATACCTCGGTGAAGACATGGGGCCTACTTCATCAAAGCAGCCAAAAGAACACTGGTTGTACTCAAAGTCAATGAGTTTGGCCAATCTCTGAGGCCCTGAGTTAGTTTACTAAACTCGAGTTTCTGTTTTTCGTGGCGGGAGTTTGCCAAAACATTAGGAGTGCCTGCAAGTACCTGAGGCGACCCATCATGCTCTCCGGAATAAAAAGAACACTGATACAAGAAAAGAGGTAACAAAACCCCTGTGGGCCGCACGGTGCGGATTTGAATGGCCCACGGAATATCCGATCACGCTTCGTTAAAGCGGTAAACCCAAAGCGCTCAGAAGCGTAGCCGCGGTCTTTCAATCTGTCCGCCACAAGCCATCCGCGATGTTTCATGAATAAGACTTCAACATTAAAATAAAATCACAAAGTCTATCCCACCGATGTGAAACTCATCGGTCAAATACCCATTACGAGTCCAAGTTTTCTTCGCGGACAAGAAATGCGCTGGAACATCAACTTGATAAATTACAGTCTACTACGCACACAAATGAGCTTCAGACAGGGGGACTGAATGCACTGTGCATTTTGGCGGCTAAAAATGTTCTCACAGGGAATACAATCGGCGACACATAACTGCCGAGCCCATCAAAACGACTTATTGATGCATTAATATTATGCAGACATTTCTGAAAATGGTTTCTGGCTGCATCTTGCGATACGCTTTTCTATGTCTGGCGCAGCGTTAACGCAGTTCTACAAAAGATGATGATAACAGCTCATTAAATTTTTGGTAAATTTACATCGATTCACCTCAATAATGACTCACTGCAGAATGCTGTTTTTTTTTTTGGTTAAAAAATCCCTTTCAGTGTCATTTAAAATAGAAAAAAATAATAACAATAAAATGCAATACTGAGCGTCGGCCTCTAGCATTAAATTAACATAAATGAGCAAAGGGATTGTTTTTTTGTTTTTTTTCGTTTTGGGAATCGGAAGAATGAGAAGATTAACTCCAGAGGCACATGGGCACTTTATCGCCCAGAACTACACTCTTTATATATATATTTAAAAAAAAAATTAAAAAAAATTAAAAAGGGTTCTGAAATGGGTTCTTTGGCTTGCCTTCATAGAGGAACCCTTTTTAAGTCTTTAAGGAACACTCCGTGGTAGATGTGAAAAGTGTGAAAGCTCCCAGATCGAACCATTTTGCCCGACAAAGAATGTTGGAGTAGATGGGGCTCCTCGATGGACACAGAGGAGCCTTTTGGAACCCCTTTATTCTGAGAGTGTGGTCAATTGTTATTTGTATGGGTCCGTACTTTGCTCCCAGGAAGAATTAAATCAGAATTTGTCCATAACACACTTTTTTCCCCTCTGAAGTTTGGCAAGTTCTACAAATCACTGAAAAAAAATCGCAGAGCTGAGGTTGTGAAGAAAACATGCACACTTGCATTTTCTTGCCGTTAGCACGTTGGGTTACTTCTACATCGGTCGAGATTGGGCGTATTCAAGGCGATACGGCCGTAAGCACGTTGGGCCATTTCTACATCAGTCGAGATATTCATGCGTATTCACGGCGATACGGTGATACTTCTCTCGCTGAGTGTAGGAACGTTAAACATGGCTTTCAAGAATTCCCAGCACACATTTAGTACTGACGAAGTGGAGGAAGAATTACTCGGGGAGCAGAGTGTGAAATGAACAGCAGCCTAAGATGTTTACTCTAGCAGCCACTTTGGAAGGTAACCAACCAGGTTGTGGCATTATATTGTAAAGGGTCATGCGGCTGGTAAAAAATAAAAAATGGCTGGTCATTTTTTAGAATGGCCAAGACCTCCATTAGATACAGAGAATCTAACAAGACTAAGTTGCTGTGAGCGAAAACATAAAAATGAAAATAAATAATAGCCCAATACATAGCGAAAAATACATCACCATGGGGACGGACGAGGGGTCTGTCAATTTTCCACAACAGTGCAGCTAACGTGCGGTAACTTACAAAAGATAATGGAAGAAAAGAGATCATCTGCTATAAAACTAAAATGAGATGCTATGAACTATCTGAGAGAGATTCAGGAGAAACAACACTATCGCTTTGGAACGGCGAGTGAGCGAATGGAAGGTAAAAAAAGAACATTTCACAGCGCAGAGCCTGTACGGATGGGGGAAATAAACCAGTTCTGACAAATGCGAGCCTCATCCCGATACTATCAGTACCTCTAGATAAACAGCCTACCTGCTGGCTGGGATGTATCTGAAAACATCCATTTTCAGTTCCTGGTCTTTTAATCATATTGATCTTCTAAAGTTGTCTTGCTGACAAATGTAGTCTTGCTCACAATGTAAAAAAAATAAAAAATACTGTGCTCAGACTTGATTGGGTGCGCAATCACCAAATGAAGTAATACATCAAGGGAAAAAAAAAAAGGCTCCGCACACCAAAAAATGCCTTAAATACACCTTAGCAATGATTTAATATAGAGAAAAAAACCTTGCTGACCATGTATACAGTAAGATTGTACTGATGGTTTCAGTACTAGTGTTAAGAAGCGCTTTAGACAGCGGCCTCCAACAGCAACCGGTCTCCAAACAAGCCTCCACTCCCCTCCCCTCCACTCCCCTCCACTCCCCTCCCCTCCACTCCCCTCCCCTCCACTCCCCTCCCCTCCACTCCCCTCCACTCCACTCCACTCCACTCCCCTCCCCTCCCCTCCACTCCCCTCCCCTCCCCTCCCCTCCCCTCCACTCCCCTCCCCTCCCCTCCACTCCCCTCCCCTCCCCTCCACTCCCCTCCCCTCCCCTCCACTCCACTCCACTCCACTCCACTCCACTCCACTCCACTCCACTCCACTCCACTCCACTCCACTCCACTCCCCTCCACTCCCCTCCCCTCCCCTCCACTCCACTCCACTCCACTCCACTCCACTCCACTCCACTCCACTCCACTCCACTCCACTCCACTCCACTCCACTCCACTCCACTCCACTCCACTCCGGGTTCGCTCACCAGAGGGCCTGCGGATGAAGATCTCGGCCCAGCCCTGGGTGAGCATGGGCACAAACTCCGCCAGGCTGGACTTCCTGTCTTTCAGCGGGGGGGACGTCCGCGCCGGGTCCTCTCCGCGCAGGGACCCCAGCCCGTCCAGGGGGGCCCCGGGGGACGACAGGGGCCCGCAGAACTCGTTCTCCGAGGGCGACACCAGTGGGCTCAGGCTCTGTGCGGGGCCTGCACAAAGGGCGTGCCCACCTGACAGACAGGTGGGTGAGGGTAAAAATGCTGAGAAGGGCTTTTTGGATAAGGACAGCGTAAAGTTACAGTTACCTAGACAGCGTAAAGTTACAGTTACCTAGACAGCGTAAAGTTACAGTTACCCAGACAGCGTAAAGTTACAGTTACCCAGACAGCGTAAAGTTAGTTACCCAGACAGCGTAAAGTTACAGTTACCCAGACAGCGTAAAGTTACAGTTACCCAGACAGCGTAAAGTTACAGTTAACCAGACAGCGTAAAGTTACAGTTACCTAGACAGTGTGAAGTTACAGTTACCCAGAGAGCATAAAGTTAAACTTACCCAGACAGCATAAAGTTAAACTTACCCAGACAGCATAAAGTTAAACTTACCCAGACAGCATAAAGTTACACTTACCCAGACAGCATAAAGTTAGTCATTCAGACAGCATAAAGTTAGTCACCCAGACAGTGTAAAGTTACTCTAATCCAAACAGTGTAAAGTTACAATAACCGAGACAGCACAAAGTTACAGTAACCCAGCATAAAGTTACACTTACCCAGACAGCACAAAGTTACAGTAACCCTGACAGCGTAAAAATACACTAACCAGACAGCACAAAGTTACAGTAACCCAGACAGCGTAAAAATACACTAACCAGACAGCATAAAGTTACAGTAACCCAGACAGCGCAAAGTTACAGTAACCCAGACAGCATAAAGCTACACTTACCCAGACAGCGTAAAGTTTCAGTAAGCCAGACAGCTGAACACAGTGCCTTCAGCATAGCCCGTCCATAACGCACTCATTTGCAATCACTTCATTTTCACCCTTTTCTTGATTCAGGGACTCATTATTTGTGCTTTGTGCTGACAGGGCCCTTACAGCCATAATGCAAAGGCAACACTATGACAGGGCCCTTACAGCCATAATGCAAAGGCAACACTATGACAGGGCCCTTACAGCCATAATGCAAAGGCAACACTATGACAGGGCCCTTACAGCCATAATGCAAAGGCAACACTATGACAGGGCCCTTACAGCCATAATGCAAAGGCAACACTATGACAGGGCCCTTACAGCCATAATGCAAAGGCAACATTAACCATTTTAAAACCATTGTTCACAAAATAAATTCTGGCTCTTCCAAGTGATTGCATAATTTGCCACAGTACCTAGTTTCCCCTTTAACATTGATTAACTTACTATCACATTCCATTTCTGGGAATCTCTGCTCTGTGCTGCCGCCTGCAAAGTACACAGTGAAAGACCGCATGGTGGATGTGGCAATATCCACACAAAAGTGATCGTCATAAAAACCACAGGAGCCCAAAAAGAATAGTGTGTGGTGCCTTGTGTACAGGCCTGAGAGCAGATACAGCCTCTATAGTGGCAGGTTAATGAAGGCTGCTGCTCGAGCCCTTAATGCTAGCACACCTGCCTTTCCTCAGTTCAGCCCACCTGATATGGAGCGGACTCGGGTGCGAGTGGCTTTGCTCTGGCTGGACTGGGACTCCAGCTTGGCGGGCGCCTCTTTGGTCTGCCGGGTGTGGAGGGTGGGGTCCGACCTGCGAGGGGCGGGGACAGCGGTGAGAAGGAGGGGCGAGGGAACGGCGGTAAGGGAGGCGAGATCTGGGAGGGGATCGGATTAGGGGGAGTGGCGTTACCTGGTCAGCTCCCCGGCTCCGTGCCGCTCCGCCATGTCCAGCCCCAGCAGGGCCTGGGTGCGCGCCCCCGCGCTCGTCGTTATGGTAACCAGCTTGTTGCCGACCAGCCAGGTCATGCTCCGCCCCCCGGCCAACAGGAACTCTGCAATGGGAGACCTGGGAGGAGAGAACCAAGAGGACCAAACTGAGACGTTCAATGAGTCTCAGGCATAACTAATGGAGCACTGCGGAGTGTGTCTCAGACATATCTAATGGATTACTGAGGAATGTGTCGGTTGTCAAATCAGCTTGGTTTTCTCCATTGAATTCAATGGGCAGAAAGCTCTTTTACGCTCAGCAAGCATACTTCCGGGTGCTTCACTGCCTGGCCCCTCCCACCCTCTCCAGTTCCTATACGATAATGTGGAGTACTGCTGAATGTGTCTCTTTAAGACATATCCAATAGAGTGCTGATGAATGTGTCTCAGACATAACTAATGGAGTGCTGATGAATGTGTCTCAGACATAACTAATGGAGTGCTGATGAATGTGTCTCAGACATAACTAATGGAGTGCTGATGAATGTGTCTCAGACATAACTAATGGAGCACTGATGAATGTCTACACTAATGTTCTCTCAGGCAGTAATGCTGAATGTTGATGTACAGTTGAAGTCAAAAGTTTACATACACCTTAGCCAAATCCATTTAAACTCAGTTTTTCACAATTCCTGACATTTAATCCTAGTAAACATTCCGTCTTAGGCCAGTTAGGATCACAACTTTATTTTAAGAATGTGAAATGTCAGAATAATAGTAGAGAGAATGATTTCAGCTTTTATTTCTTTCATCACATTCCCAGTGGGTCAGATGTTTACAAACACTGTGTTAGTATTTGGTAGCATTGCCTTTAAATTGTTTAACTTGGGTAAAACTTTTCAGGTAGCCTCCCACAAGCTTCTCACAATAAGTTGTTGGAATTTTGGCCTATTCCTCCTGACAGAACTGGTGTAACTGAGTCAGGTTTGTAGGCCACCTTGCTCGCACACGCTTTTTCAGTTCTGCCCACAAATCTTCGATTGGATTGAGGTCAGGACTTTGTGATGATGCCATCTATTTTATGAAGTGCCCCAGTCCCTCCTACAGCAAAGCACCCCCACAACATGATGCTGCCACCCCCGTGCTCCACGGTTGGGATGGTGTTCTTCGGCTTGCAAGCCTCACCCTTTTTCCTCCAAACATAATGATGGTCATTATGGCCAAACGGTTCAATTTTTGTTTCATCAGACCAGATTTCTCCAAAAAGTAAAACCTTTTCCCCATGTGCAGTTGCAAACTGTAGTCTGGCGTTTTTATGGCGGATTTTGAGTAGTGGCTTCTTCCTTGCTGAGCAGCCTTTCAGGTTATCTCGATATAGGACTTGTTTTACTGTGTACCCGTTCCGTCCAGCATCTTCACAAGGTCCTTTGCTGTTGTTCTGGGATTGATTTGCACTTTTCGCACCAAAGCACGTTCATCTCTAGGAGACATACGTTCATCTCTCTTCCTGAGCGGTATGACGGCTGCGTGGTCCCATGGTGTTTATACTTGCGTACTATTGTTTGTACAGACGAACGTGGTACCTTCAGGCGTTTGGAAGTTCAAAGGTAGGCCTTAAAATACATCCACAGGTACACCTCCAATTGACTCAGGGCGGCAGTGTAGTCAGGGCGGCAGTCTAGTATAATGAACTGGCCTTGTAACCGAAAGGTTGCAGGTTCGATTCCCAGGTAGGACACTGCCGTTGTACCCTTGAGCAAGGTACTTAACCTGAATCGCTTCAGTATATATCCAGCTGTATAAATGGATAATATGTTAAAAAAATAATTATTATAAAAAATTTAAAAAAATAATAAAAGGTTGTGTAAGTCGCTCTGGATAATAGCGTCTGCTAAATGCCTATAATGTAATGTAATGTAATGACTCAAATAATGTCAATCAGAAGTTTCTAAAGCCATGACATAATTTTCTGGAATTTTCCAAGCTATTTAAAGTCACAGTCAACTTAGTGTATGTAAACTTCTGACCCACTGGAATTGTGATATAGTGAATTAAAAGTGAAATAATCTGTCTGTAAACAATTGTTGAAAAAATTACTTGTGTCATGCACAAAGTAGATGTCCTAACTGACTTTCCAACACAATAGTTTGCTAACATAAAATCTGTGGAGCGGCTAAAAATGAGTTTTAATGACATCAACCTAAGTGTATGTAAACTTCTGACTTCAACTGCATGTATCTCAGGGGCTGATGCTGCCTCGATCTTCCTGAGGTTATTTTTCACAGACACCTGAGCAGTGCTTTTAACTAAAACAAATGTGGGAAAGACCAGACTATTTGTGTGGTCACATAACCTCATATTTCTCATAGCCTGGAATACACATGCACAAACACAAACACACACACACACCTCTTGGGCAGGGCGGAGAAGTTTGAGAAGACGTAGCGCGCCATCATGTCAAGGCAGGTCTCGGTGAGCTCCAAGTGGACGGTCTTCAGCCCGTCGTCAGCCTGTGCCACAGCGTTTTCGTCCGCCGAACCCAAACTGCTGGTGGTGATGGAGGTGTGCATCCTGCAGGGGGAGCCAGAGGACCGAGGGGGGGGAGGAGTCACCTTGGGCAGTACCAGACCAGGCATCATATATTCTGTTCACACACACACACACACAAACATACAAACACACGCACGTACGTACACAAGCACACACACACAGGCACACATACACACACACGTACACAAGCACACACACACCCGCATGCTTACACACACACGCACGCGCATACAAAGACACACACACATACATACAAACACACGCACGCACCCGCATACAAACACACACACACACACACACACACACACACACACACACACACACACACACACACACACACACACACACACACACACACACACACACACACACACACACACAAGCTGGGACTTGATATGATCTACGGCTCAGTCAGACCTGCTCCTGTGTCCTTCTGTGAGGGGGTGGGATTCAATGATGCAGAACCCCTTAGTCACACATTCCCATTTGGCTAGCTGGGTAATGTGCAAACACTGCCGTGTGCGATTTATAAACTGCTGACGGGGGCCTGGGAGGATTTTTCGGGGTGAGTTGGGAGTGTGTGGGTTTGGGGGCAGTTGCCGGAAGGTGTACCCGTACCCTCTCAGCTCGTGTGGTTCCGACGATCGTTTCTGCAGTGCTCTGTAATGCTGCCACTCCTGCGGCAACTCACTACAGCGGCCAAACGGTCCAATATTGGCCCCTGCTCCCCTACGCTGCCGCCTCGTGACCACGGACAGGGGCCCCCCGCCCCAATCTTCTCAATTCACCGTTTAATACAGACCTAAACACTTCACCTTGGCTTGTCCTGGCAAGACCAAAGGAGGAGGCAGGGTTGTTAACTGCGAGGCGCGTGAGAGGCGAGGAGAGAGAGGCACCAGGGGAGTCGACGCCGACACAGCCTGACCTCCAGGAGGAACTGCGAGATAAAGATCTAAACTTTTCCTCAGCAGAAACTTGAAGTAGAATTTTTTTTTTAAATGCACAGCCGTTTTGCGTTTGCTGAGCATGTGCACTCAACTTGGTGTTGGGGGGGGGGCAGGCATAGGGGGGTTTCATTGACAGCTGGGCACATTAGCACACCAGCAGTGATGTGATTATCCAGATCTGGTTGCTGGGAAAACTAAGGGCTCACAATGTTATGGAAGCACTGATATCAAGCCTTCAGTATAAAGCCTTGATATCTCCTCATCGCTGGCAAGGTAATCTTCATACAGTCATTCCTTACAACAAACATGGGTGAGAACCCAGTGCTGAACTGTACACTGTGTTTATGGGGTTACTGCGGATGGTATCGCCGTCCACCGTGCGGTTTTGCAGGCGGCAGCACAGAGCAGAGATTTCCAGAAACTGAATGTGATAGTACTCCTGCTGAACTGTACTACATCAAGTGTACTCAAGAGTGGAGTCCTACATCAAGTGTACTCAAGAGTGGAGTCCTTCATCAAGTGTACTCAAGAGTGGAGTCCTACTTCAACTGGGCTCTAAAGACGAGCTCTGCACCGCGCTCGCGGCCCACTTGTCTGGCCAATCGGAGGCCTCCTCTAATAAGGTCTCATTCCAGCGCTCCGTCCGAGCGTCATGGGAACCAGCCAGCACGCAGGAGGGGAGGGGCCTGAATGGAAAATTAAGCCACAGTATCCGCAAGGATACACAGGCCTTCTGTGCAGCCCGCCCCCTCAATGAGACAGAGCGACTGACGCAGAGAACACCCAATGACGCTCGCGCGTCCACGTCTGCCATCGCTCCACTTCAGTAACGGATGTTCTACTGATGACTGGGTAATCCACACAGACAAAATGGCCTCCGATCATACCAAGTCCCATCTTGTGCCCGGCGTACCACCACACCGCCACCAGCAAGCAGCATCTGAACGTAGGACCACCTGCAGCGCCCCCTGCAGGCTCTGACGGACACGCCCGCAGCAGAAAGCAGGGAGAGCTCCCGGGGCTTTGCGCCCACACCGAGCTTTTCCCCCAACGGCTTTACCGCACCGTTTCTGAGGGCCGTCCGTCAGAGCGCAGGAGGCACGGCCGTTCTGCCCACTTCCTTCCTTTTAATCACCTCCGCTACGGTTATGGTTAGTTACCGCTGCCGCTTCGGCGCTAGATAATGTTTCACCACCTTCCGGGACCTTCCGGGACCTTCCTGGGGAAGTGGGAGGGGCAGCGGCCGCTTTGCTCACACACTTCCACCGCGGGAAAAGAAAACGGAGCCAGCGTCATAAACGCTGGCACTAAGGCTCGGACCTCCCAAAGGCTCAGCACGTTAACAACAGAATCACTGCCAATCACTGACAGTCTTCTTGAGAACCTGCCGCACCCCAAAGAGCGGGTTTGAGTGGTCAGCGTCGGACGCGGTGGAACTGCCATTGCTTCACACTCTCAGGGTGATGACTACTCAAGGTACACTACTGCCCCCTGCTGCCTGTAAATGGTTAATTCAATCTGCTTCAGGCACTCGACAGCCCTACAAGGAAGGTGGTGAAACATTATCTAACTGACTATTGCAGTTTTTATAAATAATACAATTATTTATAATAATAAGTCTTTCTTATTATTGTCTTACCTATGGGGTTAATACTTAGTTATTTGAATGCAATAGTGTCTGTTAAAAAAAAAAAGGAGGTCAAACTCTTTCACCTTTTCTTTGTGCATTACCTGTTTCTGGTTCAGTTTCATATTCCAGAAAATGCAAAAAATAAAGAAATAAACAAATACATAAATGAAAAACACTCGGGCAGCAGGCAAGACGTTGGGACTGTATGTGTGGGCGGAGCCCCGTGAGGCTCTGAGTGTTAGTGTGGCCCTTTCCGTGAGGAGCAGAGAGGCCATTGGCTGCGTGGTTGTCAGTCAGTGGAAGCCGCACCCCCCCCCCCCCCCCCGTACCCGCACCAGCACCAGCTGTAACACATGCACTGTAAGAACTGCGTTTTAGGACTGCCCCTGCCCAAAAGCCAGCCTCAACACATCCACGCGTTAGCAAAACGAAAACAACCAACAAACAAACAAACAAAAAACAAGGCACTCAGAGTTTCAAATCATACAATAAATATCTTTTAAAAGAAAAGCAAGAGGTTAAACCCAAATTAATTACAGAGAGAGAAATCAAAGCAGCATGCAGTAAAAAAAATTAAATTAAAATAACCAAACCAAAAGTGATAACCCTCCTCCGACATGCACACCCTCAGTTTACCGCAGCCCAGCCCCACCCCCTGGGTCAAAGTGGCCCCGCCCACCACCCAGCTCCCCCATGACAACGGCCCTCCCACAGGAAGCAGCGAGGTTCGGGCGCCGGGGGCTCTACCTGCGCACCGCGTGCTCGGAAACGCTGATGCTTCGGGAGCGGAAGGCGTCCATGGCCGACAGATCTTTCAGCTCTTTAACGGGGGAGTTGTTACTCGGGCCCTGCTTCGCGACTTTGGCGGTTCGGAGACTGCCGTGGTGGGAAACGTGCGGGTGGGGGTTTGGGGGGGGGGGGGGGGGTCGGTGGCGGGAGGTCACAAAGGGGTACGCCCAAGGTGGCACACCACCGCAGGATAACCCAGGAAACAAGGTGGCAAATGGACAAACATCACAGGCAGGTGGAGGGAGTTGGGTGGGGGGGCGGGGGGGTAGAGCAGGATTGCGTCGGCCATGGGAGGGAGGGAAGGAAGGAGGGAGGGGATGGGAGCGGGGGTTTTATAGTGGGTACAGGTCAAAGATCGAAGTTCACAGGGTCAAGTACGTGGTAGGATCCATGGTGTTGGCCCCAACCACCACCACCACCGCCACCACCGCGCACAGCCCCATCGTGCGAGGGCAGAGGTGAAATAAAGAGTAAACAACAAAAACAAAAAAAACACAAAGTAAATTAACAGTAGAGCACACAATGCAACCAGAAACAGAAGAAAAACACAAGAGGGAAATAAAATAAAATTTAAAAAAACACACACAAAACAAAAACAAAAAACACATAAAAAAGGCATAAAGAAGGTAACATCTAAGCATTTAAAAAAATAAATAAACAATTGAGGAAGACCACGCTAAGAGCAAGAAAAACAAATGCAGCCCTGGATTATTAATGTAAAATTAACATCAACACAGAGAGGGAGGGGTAAATGGGAGCCGCTATGAACACAGAAACATGATACAGTACAGAAATAATGGCGGGATAAATAAACCGCTGGCTGGCTGGGGCAGAGCATTTCAGGGCTTTCACATCTACTCTCCAACTGTCACCAACCGCCATCCAGTGCAGAGGACACAAGCCAGGGATCACCGAGCCAATGCCTGGGCTCTTCATTGTTCATTCAAATTTATGTTGTCAAACCCACAGCCTTGAGGGGACAAAATTCAGTTTCCAAATGTTCTGGGAACTGGAAGAGCATAAACGTATTTATTCAGAAGGGTCGACGGCCGTCTCGAGGTGCGGACAGCCGGTTAGAGCCCAGCGGCCTCTTTTGAGACGGCTTTCTGGAGAAAATTATTTTCAAAAAAGCCCTGAAACCTCGTGCTCCGCCCTCCTGGACGGTGAGTGCAGTACCATAGGTCCCATTATGAAGATTAAAAGAGCATGAATCAGCCTCTGTGCGGGTCAAACTGCCACGGTAGGGAAGTAAGAATGAGGGATTAGGCTGGGGTGGGTGTGCCGGACTGGAATGGGGCAGAGGGTCGCGGCTGACGTTGCGGGTGCATGGGAGGGTTTGCCGATGGCGATGTCACGCGGCGGACGCAAGCGATGGGAGATATCATTGTCATTTTTGGAAACATCGCGCGGAGGATACCAGAGTGGTTGCGGTGCGTGGAAGGTCTGCTAGTGATGACATCACATGGAGAGCAGAGAGGGAATAAATGGTGCAAGGGAAGTCAACTAGTGATGACATCACACGGAGAGAGAATAAATGGTGCATGGGAAGTCAACTAGTGACAACATCACGTGGAGAGCAGAGAGGGAATAAATAGTGAAAGGGGAAAAAAATATATATATATAGTGCAAGGGAAGTCAACTAGTGATGACATAACACAGAGAGCAGAGAGGGAATAAACAGTGCAAGTGAAGTCAACTACTGATGACATCACGCTGAGAGCAGAAAGGGAATAAATAGTGCAAGGGAAGTCAACTATTGATGACATCACACAGAGAGCAAAGGGAATAAACAGGGCAAGTCAAGTCAACTGCTGATGACATGACGCGGAGAGCAGCGAGGGAATAGTGCATGGAGAGCATCTATCACTCAGTCGAAGGAGAGAGGAGAAGAGGAAGGGAAAAGGGAGAGGGAGAGAGAGAAGGAGAGGATTGTGGAAGTAGGAGAGGGGGAGGGGGGGGCGGGAGGGGACAAGCTGCTCGTCTCGTCACTTCACAGGGGATCCTCCACAGAGTTAAATTTGCGTGGAGTAACGGGCCGAGTTCGCGCAACACCTCGACCGACAGAAGAGCGCCTGCTTGGTCCAGTCTGAACCCACAGTTACAGTCGGCTCAGCCGGGCTGCTCGTTTTATTCACAGCAGTGAGCTGGGTGGGGTGTAGCGGTGTTCTGGTTCACTGTAGCAGGGCACGATCGGGGAGTTCTACACTACGGTGCGGTCCCTTAGAAATGGCCTTTGATGAGCATGTGTCCGCAATGATCGAGTATTGTGCCAGACTTTGCTCTGGACATTAACGCTTGTATTTTCTCATTAGCACCTCGCTCACTACACATGCCCCAACACTGTAGATCTCTTTGGACCTTATGTAGCATTCTATCAGCGGTGTCAAACGCACTGGGATTCCCAGGGGTACAGTATTAGCATTCGCTCAAACATTAAGTCATTAACTAGGGTGACCATATATTGGATTAAAAAAAAAAGAGGACAGGGTTAGACGGGCGTTATGAACATAATACTAGGCTATTTGTTTGTTTATATACGGTTTATGGAACAAGGACATCCTAAACAGACATTTTAGGAATTTAGAAATCCCGCCTGGACGGATATTTTCGGTCCCAAAAAGAAGAAATGTCCGGGAAAAAGAGGACATCTGGTCAGCCTACATTAACTCTTAATTAGGCCAGTAATTAAGCTGGTTTAACAGCTATGCGAACTGTGTACATTCAGACAACCTCTCTGATGTCATATGGAATGCTCTGATGTCACAATAACATGCAAATGACTAAAAAAGTCAAAAATAAGGATAACACAGTGACAGGAGACAGATAAAAAAACAAACACAAAGACACACACTTTGCTCCTTAATGCAGATGTGGAGACAACAATGTGAGCTAGCTGTCTGGCATGTGTAAATCACCTTTTGTGTAAACATGTGCAATATTGCCACCACTGAAACAAGATCTAAACTATAGCGCCTTGAGTTGTGTCTGCTAAATGACTGTAATGTAATGTGTTGATATCAATATTTTCTTGAACATAAAGTAATATTGAATTAACCAGCGGGGGAAAAAAAAAATAATGAAAAATCTATGAAACAAAACCAATACCCGTATATGGCATACTACCCCCTTTTAGCCTGCCTATAGCGTCCGGGGAGAGGGAGGGTGCTCTGGTGCAGTCACGTGACTTGGGCTGCGGAGTCATGTGACAGTGGGGGGGGGGGGGGGGTCGTACGTACCTCTTTGGCCTCTCGTTCAGACTGGTGCTGCGAACTCTGAAGCTGCTCTGCTCGTGTGTGTCATCGAAGGGCAGCAGGGCGTTGGACCGCAGGCCCTGAACAAACGGAGAAGAGAGGAGGGGGAGAGGTCAGTGTGTGGAAGGGGAGGGGCCAGTGTGTGGAAGGGGAGGGGCCAGTGTGTGGGGGGGAGGGGTCAGTGAGTGGAGGGGGAGGGGCTAGTGTGTGGAGGGGGAGGGGCCAGTGTGTGGAGGGGGAGGGGTCCGTGTGTGGAGGGGGAGGGGTCAGTGCGCAGAGAGGGAGGGGTCAGTGAGCGAAGGTACAGCAAGGTGCAGGAACCAACACAACACGACATAAAAACACTAAAACACACAACGCCGTATGGAGACGTGCCAGATGAGCACGCTTCAACGCTTCAACGCTTCTACACCCACACAGAGGAGAGGGGACCCCACCTTGGTGATGTACTGCACAAAATCCTTCCGGAAGTTCAGACGACAACGGATGAACCACATGGCGATCACATGGTGAGCCAGGGACACGATGTACTGGTTGAACCTGGGGAGAGGGAGAGAGACAAGGATGGAGAAGAAGAGGGAGAGAGAGGGAGAAAGAAAGAAAAGGAAGAGAGATGTGGAGGTGAGAGACAGACGGAGGGAGAGAGGGATGAAAGAGGGAGAGCGATACAGAGCTGAAGCCTGCAGAACCCTTTCCCAAATTCATGGTGTGGCAGGAAGCATATATACTATGAGTGAATACGCACTTGGAGGGGTTGGTGTAGGGCAGCGAGATGGCGAACACGCTGACGTACTGGTCGGCCACAAAGTTGGCATACAGGTGTGGGAGCCGAACGAGAGCTGAAACACAAGAGCACTGAGCAGTCAGGCGAGTCCACGCTATCCCAGAATGCACTCCCCGTTCCCCTGCACTTAACAGCCTGTGGGGGCCACTGTCTATCCCAGGGGAAGACTTCCCAAAGGGGAACTTACGTATGCCACAGGGTGTTCATTTTAAGGTGCCTTGAGATTAAAAATCCTGGGAATCTACACTTTACTTTCATCACAGAAGAAGAATGAACACAGCAGTAAGAACACAAGAGGCCCTAGGGCTCTAGAATGATCCAACCCTGAAAAACAATAAACTAAAAACCACAGTCTGCCACTGTGGGGGCTGGGCCAGGGCGGGGGGAGGCGGAGCTTACTGGAGAGGAACTCCAGCATGGGCGACGCCATGGTGACGGTGGCGGAGATGTGCGTGAGCTTGATGATGAGGGCGGGCAGCAGCTTGATCATGATTTCGGGCATCTCCACCGTGCACATGGTCAGAGCCACAACGCACTGCTTGGCACTGCGGTATATCAGACCTGTCTCCAAGCACTGCACTAACTCTCTCTGCAGGAGAGAGAGAGAGAGAGAGAGAGGGGGGGGAGAGAGAGAGAGGGAGAGAGAGAGAGAGAGAGAGAGAGAGAGGGGGGGAGAGGGGGGGAGAGGGAGAGAGGGAGAGAGAAAAAAGAGAGGAAGAAAGAAGGAGTGATTAAAAGGGAGGGAGAGATGAAAGGGAAGGGACAGGGGAACGAGAACAGTATAGGCAGAGAGAGAGAGAGAGAGAGAGAGAGAGAGAGAAGGATTGAGAGAGAGAGAAAAAAGGAGAGGGAGAAAGAGGAGGATGAGGTAAAATAAATTGAGCAGGATGAGGAGTGTGAGAGCTGATAATCCCATGTTAATCTTTATTATAAATGAGAAGCACGCAGCAGAGAGGGGTAATGCAGGTAACAAAGGAGCCGGGGTACCTGGCGGGACTGCTCCAGGTAACTGTGGTACGAGGTGAGGGCAGTCAGCACGGGCACCACGGCCAGCTGCACGTCCATGCGAGCAAAACCGTCCGGCGTCTTCCGCAGCCTCTCAGAGATCGGCCGTTCTGTCACCTACGAGTGCAGTAAACGCAGTCAGGGCAGTAAACTATGTTCTGTAGTCTGTTCCTTAGTGTTAATGCCCTTATTGTTTTCATGGCACTAATCATTGACCCTGCCAGTGTTGAAGGCTCACTCCTGATGCTGTACTACATTGTAAGTGTGCTAAATACTAAATTGTAAACATAGTCAGGGCAGTAAACACAGCTGGCGCTGGAGCGGCAGACACACCGCTGTGTCTGTCAAATTTGAACTCACAATCATGCAATTAAACCCGCATTCACCAGAGTCACAACATCCGACCTGCAACTGAACTACAGCTCTGCAGCAGAGCCCAACACATGAGACTACGGCAGCACTGACAGAGCCACGGACAACAGCGCAGGAATGGGTGCAGTAACAGCGGAGTCACCACACGTCTTATGGGACATGTAGTACAGTACATAGTACTACATGTACTATGTACTGTACCTCACTCACTCACTCACTCACTCACTCACTCACTCACTCACTCACTCACTCACTCACTCACTCACTCACTCACTCACTCACTCACTCACTCACTCACTCACTCACTCACTCACACACACTCACTGGCAGAGGAAGCAGAAGGTGGCGCTGTGCTGTGCGTACGTACGGAGGGGTGAGTGGACGGAACCATAGTGCACAGCGTTGAGCACAGCTGGTCAGTACTGCAGGGGGAGGTCAGAATGAGCACTTTGTACTGCAGCATCGATGGCATCTTGTCCAGGACCAGCTTCAGAACCTTCCAGTCCGTCTCCTGGGAAACAAAAAAGAAAGAGGTGAGCGTGACCGGTGAGGGGGAGCACTTTCACTTCGAGCTTAGCTGGGGGTTTGGGGTGACATTTCACTGTCGCTGGTCACACGCGTGACTAATTCGAGGGTCGGGGTCAGGCGCGTGCCGCCTCTGACAGCACGTGGCAGTTGGCGGTATCGGAGCGGAATGTGGCTGGCGGGTAGTTGGACCCGGCTCCGCCCCGTAGCGCCATCACAATGAGTGTCATTTAACCCCAGTTTAACCCGCTGCCCCGTAGGGCAGGAGAGGCCTGTGGGGGCCGCTGCACAGTCCCGCCTTTCACCCGCCCCAGCGCCACAAACATGTTTACCCATAATGCTCCCTGGCCGGGACAATGTGCACATTCACGCCACAGCGCCGCACCAAATTAAGCATGACCCATAACTGCACCCATTCTTCCCTGTACAAGGGGAACCTCTTACAGGGGAGAGACAGAGAGAGGACATAGGGAGAGGGATGGAGGGAAGGAAAGAAAGGGAAAGAGGGACAGAGACAGAGAAAGGGACAGACCAGGGGAGGGAGATCCGGTGTGTATGCAGGTTTTTGCCTCCAATAATTACCCTGGCTAAATGAGCTAATTGGCTGTATACACCAGCACTGGTTCACTCGTAGATTAGATCACAGTAAAACGTTTCATAGAGGGACACAAGAACAGCCTTCGGCTGTCATTCATGTGCTCATCAATAAGTAGCTAAAAAGTCAGATGGCGTAAACGTTAGGGCTAATTAAGTAATTAAGGCCAGAGCTTGGCATGAAAACAAGAAACAGACACTGGCCCTCATTGCCCACCTCTGGGATAGACGGAGGGGAGCAAAGGAGGAGAGAGAGAGAGAGAGAGAGAGAGAGAGAGAGAGAGAGAGACTGACCAGTTTTAAGCACTGCAGCAGCACAGAGAAAGCCAGGGAGTAGGGCAGGTAGGCCGTGCGGATGGAGGAGGGCTGAGGGGGCGGGGCCGGGCTGCCAGCAGGGGGCGACACTGTGCCTGCAGGCTTCTTCTCGTTCGCCCTCTTCTCCGTCTCCCTGGAGGAAAAGAACGGGGGTGGCGGTCAGAGGGACGGCAGCGGTGCATTCTGGGGGGAGAGGGGGCGGTTTGAGAGATCCTGTTTTGGGGGGACGCGGGTATGGCTCACCCCATGTCACAGAGGCAGTAGGGGCTGAAGCGCAGGACCCCGTCCTTGTTGGGGACCCCTAGGCGGTGGAGCGAGTCGGCACGCATCAGAAGCAGGAAATCGAACATCTGCAGGACAGAGTGAGGTCACTGGACAGAACTACAGTCACATCCTGGGGCAGATGGGGGGGGGGGGGGTTACAGGTTTATATCGCAAAGTCTGTGGCATTTCCAAGAGTACATGCAAAATGGTTACACTCTTACAAGAGGCACGGGTGCCAAACAAATGGCAAAGGCACAAACCACATAGAAAGGAGAAGAAGCTAACCCCCAAATACCTGCCCGTTTACCGTTATATCCCAGTAGGAATACCACATAATGGATGAGTAGCTCCACACAGACGCCCAACAAACGAATGACACAGGTAAGCACCTTCAGAGCCGCCAGCGCTCAGGTGTAGCGCCCGTGTAGCGCCCGTGTCCGTCTGTCGCGGAAAGAGTTCTCTCCTGCATTAGCCCCGCGCACACTGTGACATCACTCACCTGGAGGCGGATGCTACTGGCGATCACAGAGCAGTACTTGTTCTTGTAGTGCAGCTGCAGGTGGCTGATCAGCAGCTCGTACACTCGGCTAGCGTGGCTGGCCGGCAGGCTGTACAGCTTGCTCTGCGCGGGACACAGAAACAGAAGGACTAGAGCGGCTCCTCAGACTGAAACGCTGGTCTCAGTGCACACGATCTATGCTGTGTTTCACAGAGGAGCAGCCAAATTAGACTGGAAAAAGAGAGACTAGAACTGTCAAGCAATCCAGCAGTTTATTCAATGCAGTGGAGTAAAGCATAAGGCTTGTTGCTCTAGGATTCTACATGGACTAAATTCTAAATTCCACAGGCCTGCAGAGGAACCGCCCACCCCAGAATGAATAAAGCTGCAGGGTTGGAGCATGCTCAGTGCGCTCCGTAGAGCAAACCCACGGCCCACCTGCAGGATCTCCAGCAGGCCCAAGATGGCCGTCTTCACGTCCTCCATAGGGGACTCGGCAGACAGCTCTCTCTCTCCCTCAAATGACCCTGAACAGGCCAGGGATCGGCTGGCCACCTGAGAAACAGAGCATGTTATAGAGTATGTATGCCACACACACACACACACACACACACACACCATAGTACAGTACAGACACATGAATAGGCACCCTACACACATTAGACTGAAACAGGACAGAGCACACACAGAGCATGTTATAGAGTATGTATG
Organism: Synaphobranchus kaupii; assembly: GCA_029718625.1. NCBI lineage: Eukaryota > Metazoa > Chordata > Actinopteri > Anguilliformes > Synaphobranchidae > Synaphobranchus > Synaphobranchus kaupii. The sequence continues at coordinate 11,644,795 of CM056379.1, forward strand.
CCACACACACACACACACACACACACACACACACGTATGCACACAACATAGTACAGTACAGACACATGAATAGGCACCCTACACACATTAGACTGAAACAGGACAGAGCACACACAGAGCATGTTATAGAGTATGTATGCCACACACACACACACACACACACACAACATAGTACGGTACAGACACATGAATAGGCACCCTACACACAGGACAGAGCACACACAGAGCATGTTATAGAGTATGTATACCAAAAACACACCTACAAGAATTTATGCACACCACTTAGTACAGTACACACACACACACACACACACACACACACACACACACACACACACACACACACACACACCAATAGGCACAGACATATGTTAGATTGTGTTCACCATGGACACACACATGTACACATGCAGACACGCACAGACATATGCATACACACAGCTGCACGCACACATGCCTGCTGTAACACACTCACATTTACACATACAGACACAATGGCTCAAGTCCTGGCACAAACTGTGCTAATCCTCTCCCTTTAACACAAACACTGGCATAGCAGCAGTCAGTGAGAAACAGTCTAAGAGGCTGATAACTGGAACAGCAGAGCCCCTGAATGGTGTTATTGGTGGGAGATGCAGGCAGTATCTGCTGTAGCTGAAGCCACGTTGGCGGAGGGGGTGAGGCTCAGCGGCGCCCCCTAGCTGACCTTCTCGATGATGTCCAGCAGGCTGTTGAAGTGGTGGGTGTTGCAGCCCTCGGCCAGGTCCACCAGGAGCTGCGTGGCCAGCTTGCGCACGTGGAGGTCGCGGTCCTCCGCTATTTGGCTCAGCTGTGGGATCACCACCACCTCTATAAGCTCTTCCTGCAATCAGAGAGAGAGGGAGAGGGGGAGAGAGAGAGAGAAAGAGTCAGATACAGGCAGCTCGGGAAAGACAGAGAGGGCAGATGGGGGATGTGAGGTAGACAATAGCTGTGCCACACCTCAGATTCAAACGCACAATCCCCCTATCAGGAATCCAGGGCCCTCACCACACATCATACACTAATACTAGCCATGGACACTCCAATGTGAACTCATGAGATGCTTTAGAGACTCTTGGGTGTTTAGGACCAGGCTGGACACATCGCTAGATGCTCTCTAGTCAAGTCTACACAGTAGGCAAAATGATGAGTCACGATTGGCTGGACGGCCTGTTCTCATCATCAAACATTCTTATGTTCTCGTCTTTTTCTCTTCACCAAACAGAGTGATACGGCTGAACAGTCACCCAAGTCAAAATGGGCCCATATGTACTTTAATGGGGGTTAAACGCATAAGTGGACTCCTGTCAGGTGTGAGGTAAGGCGCCGGCTCACCTCGTAGAGCTGCCGGTTGGTGCTGAGGACGAAGGAGAGCACGTCCAGCACTTTGATCCGGATCGCGCTGCGGCCCTCGTTCCTGAGGAGGAAACGGGAGAAGCTCACATTCCCGGTATTCCCGGCACACAGCGCTTTGAGCCACTCCAGGTTTTACTGGACACAGGGAAGTGTCCAGAGCGGGGGGACCACCTGACAGTGGATTCCGTGAAAGTATCCCGGTTCTAGGAGGATCTGGAAGGCTTCAAACTGCCAATGTGCTGGGAGAGCGGTTTCCATCCCAGCAGTCCATCATTAAGGATCTCACCTCAAGCACGTATTCCTCCAGCTCACTTCCTGCCGAGTTCTGGACCGCTTCCAGAACATTCCCCGGCCCCGACTCGCAAACCACACATCTCCTGGTAGTTAGCGGCACGTCCGGACGTGTGTGTGTGTGTGTGTGTGTGTGTGTGTGTGTTTTTACCTGAAGAACTTCTCCATGAGTTTGTGAAGGCTCTGGATCCAGCCGTCCTTGGCGGGTTGAATGGCGTGTGCGCGGTATGAGATGAGTGTCAGGACAGAGGACTCCTGTTAACACAGTTAGCACAGCACACAGTTAGCACAGTGCACAGATAGCACAGCACACCGTTAGCACAGTGCACAGACAAACACAAAGCACAGTGAAAAACAACACACGGCTCCACAGCAAATAGTACATTACGGGCCTGATTTACTAAGACCTCTAGCATGTGCAAAACCATATAGCACATGAAAAACCAATACTATGACCAATCAATGACAGGACATAGTATTTGTTTTGCACCAATCGTTGGTTGTGTTATTAGTTTTGCATTTGTATATTTGACAGTGATAATGCACATCCACTTGGCTGTTCCTGAATTAGCTATCAAGCTAAGTTACATCTGCTGTCCTAGGGAAGGAACACTTAAGAACAGGACACTACATCAGGGTTAAACACGTACAGTCACATCCCCAATATTAGTAAGGATAAAAACAGAATAAAACACAGAACTCTATACAGCCAATTCACATGATTATACGTCAAATGATTCATTTGTTTTCAGCCATGATTCCAACTGTGATTTAAAACTTGTAAAACTGTTGCATCATCTTATACTTTTTTTTTTTTTTCTTTTTTTTTTTTCAATCTCATAAAAAAATGTGTTCTGGACATGATCAATTCGGACATGGATTTCTTATTAAATTTTTTTCCTTTTTAAAGATTACACTGGCAGGAAGCACTGAGCAGAGTGTTTGCCATAGGTTAACGTAAATTTACAAAACAGAAATTGACTCCATGAAATTGTGGTGGAAAAAAAACAGCGGTACAAATACAGGATAGAAACGGAATAGAGGAACAGAGGGTGATTGGGCAGGAATGGAGGGTGATTGGGCAGGAATGGAGGGTGATTGGGCAGGAATGGAGGGTGATGGGGTAGGAATGGAGGGTGATGGGGCAGGAATGGAGGATGGGGCAGGAATGGAGGGTGATGGGGCAGGAATGGAGGGTGATGGGGCAGGAATGGAGGATGGGGCAGGAATGGAGGGTGATGGGGCAGGAATGGAGGGTGATTGGGCAGGAATTGAGGGTGATGGGGCAGGAATGGAGGATGGGGCAGGAATGGAGGGTGATTGGGCAGGAATGGAGGGTGATTGGGCAGGAATGGAGGGTGATTGGGCTGGAATGGAGGGTGATGGGGCAGGAATGGAGGGTGATGGGGCAGGAATGGAGGGTGATGGGGCAGGAATGGAGGGTGATGGGGCAGGAATGGAGGGTGATGGGGCAGGAATGGAGGGTGATTGGGCAGGAATAGAGGGTGATGGGGCAGGAATGGAGGGTGATTGGGCAGGAATGGAGGGTGATGGGGCAGGAATGGAGGGTGATGGGGCAGGAATGGAGGGTGATTGGGCAGGAATAGAGGGTGATGGGGCAGGAATGGAGGGTGATTGGGCAGGAATGGAGGGTGATGGGGCAGGAATGGAGGGTGATGGGGCAGGAATGGAGGATGGGGCAGGAATGGAGGGTGATTGGGCCGGAATGGAGGCTGATTGGGAAGGGATGGAGGGTGATTGGGCTGGAATGGAGGGTGATGGGGCAGGAATGGAGGGTGATTGGGCAGGAATGGAGGGTGATTGGGCTGGAATGGAGGATGGGGCAGGAATAGAGGCTGATTGGGCAGGGGCCCGCGATTGAGGTGAAGGGGGCGGGACTCACCGGCCTCTTGTCCGAGCACTTCTCTATGAGGCTGAAGAAGCGCTCCGAGGAGCCGTGGTAACCGTTCTGCTCGTACAGTTCGTCCACAGTGGTCAGCAGCTCGTGGACGATCATCTTAAGCTCCTGGCTGCCGATAGTCTGCAGGGAAGGACGGGGAGAGGACTGAGTGAACATGGAAATATCTGGGCTTTCTCCTCCCACAAAGTAATGTTACAAGCTTAAATTCCCTCCAATACCACCATGGTGTCTTAAATGGACGTATTCTCACCTGTGTGTGGCCTCTTCCCTGCAGTCTCACCCGTGTGGGATCTCCACTCCCCCGTCTCACCTACTGTATACCTCGACCTGCTTCCCTTACCTACGTGTGACCTTTACGTGCCTGCCTGTCACCGACACTCATCTCTCACCTGTATGAGTTCTGTCCTCTCCTCTCTCACCTGGATCTGCTGTAGGAGCCTCTCGATGATTTTGAGCAGTATGTCCCAGGTCACCACCTGCAGTTCCTTGCCGTACTTCTTGATGAGCCTGGTGATGGAGAGCACGATCTCGTACGACACCACCTCGTTGGAACTGGTCATGGCCTGGCGGGGGAAAACGGAAGCACGTTAACGTTGACATTGAATCGCCTCCAATACGGCTGGCTCCTCGCCAACGGAAGTGCGGCGTCGCCACGGGAGATGCGCGGCGGGCCGGGCCCGGGTCTCACCTTGTAGAAGGAGGGCAGCACCAGCGTGGGGGTGTTTTTTAGGGCGGAGAGCCGGTGCGCCCCCCACAGGGCCATTCCCACGAAGAACACGGCACCGCGCAGCAAGGCAGCGTCCTCCGTGTAGGCCCTGGAACACGCCGCGACAACACGTCACACGCTTCTTACGGCGAGACACTCCACTACGGCCACGGTTTCACCAAAGAATCATGGGAGATATTACAGGCTATGTGGGGTTTTAAGGGGAACGTGCCCAATGAACACTGGCCCCATGACCTGCGGAGACACTGGGACAAATCCACACAAGCAAGAGGCGAAAGGCTCAGACGGCAGATGTTCAACACCACGCTGACACTAACTGTACCAGGACCGTGATATTTCTTTGGAGCAGCGAGAAATAACGTAGCTCGATGGATGTCTTCGCAAGGCTAGTCGAGTTTCACGCGCTTCATCCGTTAACGATACGGCTTTGTTCACGGCGACGTCAAAAACGGAACATTTCTGTAAACTGTTACTAGTCCCACAGCCGGGAAAAAGCAGAAGCAACTGTTCCGGATTAATCCGGAATGCCGACCGCGGCTCTCATTCACTCAGGGCCGCTAAACGGTAAAGTTCCGCAACATTGGCGGGCAAGGCTGCATGTGTAAAAAGGGCTATTGAGTCACATCAGGAGGGCGGGCATCACAACAGGGGAGGGCAGCCTGTGCTGAGTTGAGCTGAGCCGAGCTGAGCTGTGCTGAGTTGAGCTGTGCCGTGCCGAGCCGTGCATCCTGCTGTGACACCTCTACCAGCCTTTCACATACCAGAACAGAGCAGTACAGATGCTCGGTTTTTCATGATGATGCTTGGCTGTATTCCACTAGTCTCATACCTTGGCTTTAGTTTACTTAATTTGTTTCATTGATTCAATGATTCTACTGAATGTCTTTGTTTGATACGTTTGTTTGTGTGTTGTGGGTCTGCCCCACTGTCTGTCTTTTTTTGTTGTTGCTGGTGGCTACAACTGAAGTTCCCTCACAGGAAAATAAAAGTTATTCTATTCCATTCTATTCTATACCTGCAAAAACACAATCAGTGCCCCTTTTGCCTTCGCCCCCCCCCCCCCCACCTCCTCCCTGCCCCGCCCTGCACACGCCCCTCACGCTGTACCTGTCCTCCATAATGCGGCACATGGTGTAGATGGCACTGTGTCCCAGGTGGGTCCCCAGAACTTTGCGCATTAACTGTGGAAGAAGGGGGGGGGGGGGGGGGGCAAAATCAGAACAGCTCTAACAACGTGAATGAGAGAGACAGAGAGGCAGTGATGTGACATCCATTAGCATTATAAATGACTTGATACAGGGCCAGTGGGCACAGTTGACATTTTCCATTCATACCGCCGGATGTTTAATAGGGTGGATACACCTGGATATTTGATCTGCCGACGAAGAGTCTTTTGCTCAGGGGCACGGCCACGCCCAGGGATCTGAACACAACACACTACAGCCCACTGCCTCCCTTTCAGAGCGCACGCCAGAAAGAGACATCGACAGACATGCAGCAACGAGCAGTTATAAACGGTTATAAATGTGACAGAAGGCAGGCATTTTCATCAGGGAGAGAACGAAAGAGACACTTCCTGACATCCGGCATTAGCCTCCCCCAGTCTGTTTTAACTTGGTCTACGTTTACACCATTTCACTTGGGAATAAATATGCTTTACTTAGTACAGATTTCACTACTTCCTAGAGAATGAGAAATAGAGAATGAGCTGGGGGGGGCAGAGGACAAAGGATCAATGGGGGCCACCCCTCACCCCTGTGCAGCCATTTTTTTTTTTTGTCACTGAAAAAGATCAGGCCCAGAGCATGCAGCTGAACCATTTTCAGCCAGGATTCAGAGCTCAGTATGATTAGAGCCTAGGCCAGGGGTAGGCAGCCCTGGTCCTGGAGAGCTGCAGGGTCCGCTGGTTTTGGTTTTCACCTTAAATTTGACAACTACTTAGACCAAAGAAACCAGGTGAGGTGAGTTAACTGTGTAATCAACTGCCTTAATTGATCAATTAAGTGGCGAGTAACAACAAAAACCAGCAGACCCTGCAGCTCTCATGGCCTAGGGGGGCACCAGACTCAACGCACCGTTCCCGTACCTCGACACTGTGTGAACACCTGCATGTATACCTATCAGGTACCAGGCCTGAGACTCACCTTCCAGCAGGACTCACAGAACTCCTTTACATTGACGGTGCGGCACAGCGTGCTGATGAACCCAGATAAGGAGTCGGACGGCAGGCAGTTATAGCACACTACCGCATCCAGCACCTGCAGCGCCACCTGGAGCACACAGAGAGGACAACACCGGGATGGAGAGGACACGGTTTAACTCATGATAGAGGAAAACTGAACTTTGAAAACTAAATTTGAACTCCTGAGAGCAGAACACAGGTAGAGTTTAACTCCTGTGAGAGAGGGACATAGGTAGACCTCAACTCCTGAGAGAGAGAGAATACAAGTAAAGTTTAACACGTGAAAGAGGAACACAGGTATGGTTTAACTCTTGAGAGAGGGGATAGAGGTAGAGTTTAACTCCTCAGAAAGGTGACAGGGAGAAGAACACAGACATAGTGTTTCGGGAGAGACACACACAGGCACAGACTCATTACCATAGATACAAAACCATAGATCCGATATATCATGTAATGTAATAGTAATTTGGAATTCTTAAATGGAATAATTTGGCAGCCATCTTACCTGGGTACAGCTATAATAGAAACCTATGGCTGTGTTCGGAATCGCTCCCTATTCACTCCCTCCCTATACACTACTTAGGGAATCTACATAGGGCACTAGATAGGGATTCACTGGTGGAAAAGGAGGTGATTTTGGACACTACGTAGTCTGAATAGGTTACTTAGCAACGCACAACGCTTGCGTGACAGTGGTCACCGGCTTGGAGAGAAAGCATGCAAGAAACGGTAAAAAAAAGTTTTCTTTTTAAATTTTGAACAAGGGTTTTGTTGTCTCGTTGTAGGTAGATAGGTAAGTTAGGTAACTAGTTAGCTAGCTAGCTAATTAAGTTGCATTTTCCATTAAACAGTAATAATTGTTAAATTAAAAAAATAGCTAACACTTTGTAATATATTTAATCTACCGCGTTTATTTATATTTCGGTTATAAAGCCGATTAAACTGATTTAATATAGGCTACAAGATGAAACTTGCATTTATATTTTCATTTGTAGACCAGTGCAGACTCAGCCATCGCCATCTTGACAAAAAAAATATCTCCAGTCATGTAGTGTACATCGTTTGTACCCTACATTTTGTGGTGCATTGTGGGGGAAAATTGACATTTTGAATTTTGGACACCCTACAAAATGGCCGATACCCTAAATAGTGCACTATATAGTGAATAGGGAGCGATTCCGAACACAGCCTATGGCAAAGTGTCATGTAGTTTCTAACCCACTGTGATGTCATAATCGGGTCTCAGAAGCCAGATAGTTGATGATTGGCTCATAGATATAAAATCATGGTTACTGGCCACCATCTTACCTGGGTATGGTCTCAAAAATTATGCCACCAACTATGACATATGTCACATCTATGGTTCTATATCTATGATCACTACTTTCACAACAGAGGCAGGTGGCCGCCACTAAACTAGAGAGCATGCTAATTAGTATGACATCATTCGTAGATTCAACAGACAACAAGGAGGTTAAACAGAGGGCCGAATTAGTGGACGAAGAAGAATTTAAATCTACTTAGAAGCTAAAAGATTTAAATGAAATTACAGAACAATACCTCAATGTCTGAGGAGGAGGTGGTCCGATTGCACAGCAGACATATTTTCCTGATAAAAAAAAATATATATATATATATATAATCAGGGACAGGGAATACAGCACATATCATAATATAAACAGCCACAGCTAAGGCTACTGTAGTCAGTTTTCAACGACAGGGGGAGGGGGGCAGTCTTACTGGACCATGTGCGAGACGTTCTGGTCCAGGTAGCAGCTGTTGAACTTGACCAGATTGACCAGGACGTGGAGGAAGTCCGCGGTCAGGCCCACGTCCATCCAGAGGAGCACAAAGCGGGCTGGGGGTGGGGTGAGAGGGAGAGGGAGACGGAGAGGGAGGGTGAGAGTCACCAGCCGTCACAAGGACACTACACCATTCAAAGATAAACTTGTTTATTATTTAGATGCCAAACAGGCACAGCTCAATGGGACCAAAGAATGACTGAGTGTCAAGTTCAGTCAACCAGTAATAGTGAGACAGACACAGTCAATCAGCCAGTCTATCAGTCAGGACGGCAGTCAGCTGATAAGGAAGTCAGTGAACAGTCCAGACAGTCGGTCAGCGAGTTAGACAGTCGGTGACATCACATTGGTTGAATATCAGGCTGAATCTAACCAATCACAATCAGCATTCATGTTTTATTAATAGTTAAGACTCAACACAATCTTAAATTCAGACTCGTATCGTCTCGAATGGGCCTGTTCAGTCACTTAGGGCTTGATTTACTAAGACCTTTAACGTGTGCAAAACGAATAACATGACCAATGATTGGTCATGGTATTTGTTTTGCACCAATCATTGGATGTGTTACTAGTTTTGCGTTTGCTAAAAGGTTTTGCACATGCTCAAGGCCTTAGTAAATCAGGCCCCTAGTGTCTTTCTGACCAGGTTACAGGTTGCAGCAACAACAACCCTCACCAATGTCCTCCTCCAAGTATGTGATATCCTTCCCGTTCTCCGTCAGCGCCTTGAACACCTCCAGCCTGTCCGCCAGGTCCTCGTTGCACGGTTGGTAGTCCCTGACAACCTTGAAAAAATAGGCACGCAGTGGCCCCAGCCTCTCCCCCTGCAACACCACCCGAAAGATCAGCAGAGCATCTTGGGAACTGATGACCAGTAAAAAGAGGAAAGAACCTGAACTCATGGTAATGAAGTGATGACCAATCATAAGGGGCACTCAGTTAGTTAACGCGTGCATTTACATGACAATTTACAGAAGTTTGGACATGCCACACTCTACTGCCAACCTTCAGAAAACAAACAGGGAAAGACTGTCGAGGAGTTCTGCGGTCTAAGGTGAGTAATTGTGTGAGCCAAGTGCCGCACACAGCACTTCATGGCTACCTGGTGAAAGACCATGTTGTATATCAGAGAATGCAGAAGAACCAACTGGAATCTGGACACAAATCCCAGAGTACAGACCTTCTCACCCTCATCTGCATCCCGTGCTGGGGGAGGCTTGGCGTTGCCACGCCCTAACCCCCCTACCTGCCCAGACCCGCCCCCCTCCTGAGCTCACCTGTCCCTGAATGATGGCCCGCAGCAGCTGCAGTACGGCGTGCCGCGCCTCGGCCGGCTGCTCCGGCTGCAGCATGTCCTCCACCGCGGTCCACAGCGCCTCCACCGCATTCTGCCACACGCAAAAGCCAGCAGGCGCGTCACTCGCAACCGACCAACCGACAGCCTTCGTGACAAATCCCGGCAGGAAGGGCGCCGTAATAACTTGCCACAAGTACACCAAGCTAAAGATGCAGACCCCCTCAACACTAACACCGACTACAAGCTTCAATTGCACCCTATAGCACATTTTCACCATCAACCCTTCAGTACTTAGTGATATAGAGAAACACAGGTAACGCTGACTTATTGACTTATTGCTCACTCACCTCCTCAAATTTCTTGGTCTTGGCGAGCTCGCACACGTGATTTATGATCCGGATCCTGTTGTGTAGGCCGCAATCCGGACCAAGCTCCTGGGGAAGGGAGGGCCGTATGAGCGCGTAAGAGGCTTTGCCACCCTTACACCAAAACAGCACCTTATGGGCCACAACTGCTATATGGTGCCCCTTGGATACAATGGCCCGTTTACACACTTCAACAGCATGATAGGTTCTGGCAGGAAACTACCATAACAACCCACATCCCACAGCTGCTACCAGGACAGACATCATTGGTCGTAGATCCACAGACAGCCCCTACATACAGCACGTGAGCTTGCATCCCTGAAAGGGTATTCGCCAGGAGACAGGATTCGGGCAGAGGTGAACGGGACACTCACCTTGAGGATTTCATTAGTGATGATTAACTCGGAGGGCTTGCTCTCCGCCTGCTTGCTGGGCGGGCGCGAGGGTCCCAGTCCGAAGATCCCCTTAACTTTATCTTTCAGGGACTCTTTGCCCTGCTTGCTCATGGCGGAGGAGGGCGGCGGGAGACTCATGTGGACCGGAGGGCGAGGCTGTTTAAAAACAAAAGGAGGCACCCGGTAGGCGAGCTTCAGTGGAGCTGGACCATCACACAGGCTGAAGAGAAACAATACACTAACGGGGGTAGACCTTCCCTGTGCAGCATAATTGGTGCCCACGTCCACCGTTTTGGTTTTCAACACTAACAAAATCCCACATTTCTCAGAACATTCTCAGCTGACACCATTCTCCACAGCGAAATGGGGGGTCGCAAATACTACACACGTTCCTACCCTACCCTAAATTGCCGTTGCACCTGTGGTCTGTCGGAATTCTAGCTGGCTGCAGAGCTGTTCTGTGGGCTGCACGCAGGCGCCTCGGACGGCAATCACGTGCGCACGAGACAGCATCGAATTAAACTGCGTATTCCTAATGTCATTAACAAACAAAACAAATCATATAAATAATGCAGTTCTCTTTAATGAACGTTGGTTGCTCGAAGTACGCTCTGCCAATGTAACGGTGACTGCAAAACCACCAAATCAACAACACCCAGCTTGATTGTGAGTGCAATAAGAAAATGTCCGTAGTACGACATTCTATTCAATGTTCTACTGACCCATGCATCTCACGTCTGCAAATCAGCACCAGTCTTTAGTGAACATACAAACATATGTAGCAAACGCTAGAGAGACAGTGATATAAACAAGTAAAATAAATAAATATTTAGCTAACGTAGCTGGCTAGAAACCCTGCTAGTAAATCAAACTATTAACTTCGCCAAAAGAATCTCACCTTTTCACTGGAAATCTGTTGACAGGGTCATTAAAATGCAAGTAAATGCCATGCGATCAACGCCTCTGAACAAACTATTTTGCGATCTAGGTTATTTCATGTTTTCCCTTGCCAAACTGTTCCAGCTCGGCCCCCCCAATATCCAACAGGAAGTCATACTTGACAAATTGGACATGCACTTCCGACAAAATCGCGTCACATGATCACTGACAGCGGTGGGTATGCTGGGAAAGGTAGTGTATAGAGCCCAGTTTGCGGGCACGGAACAGCGGCGGTGTACATTGTTTGGACTCAAATGTTGTTACAATTCGAACTTCGAACGAAATGGAGGTGCCGTTCCAATTTCTGATCAAGTTATCTTGATAGCTAGGACATTTGCCAGCAGGGTCGCACGCATCATTTGATTTTCAAACCATGTGTTCTGCAAAAAGCTTGTGAAGTTACACATTGCATTTGAAAATGACTTCTCCTTATTTTATGCAGAAGAGTTGCGCTGTTACCCTGGCAGGTACCAGGGCTAAATCGCTAAAAACGAGAGGCATGACTCTTTCTGGCTTAAAAACACGCATGGCGAAGCAACAGAATTTGGCTGAATCTGCTATGTACGTGAAGGAGGAGAATGAGGACTTCGGGATTTCAGAACTTGAGAGGGACAATCAGAGCTCCCCTCCACCAGTCCAGCCAATTGGTACAGTATAATTACACTTAGGGGTACAATCATGGTGTTTCATAGCCTATTTGGTCTATCAGCTCTTTAGGTAATGTGTGGGGTAGCTTGCTAACGGGCTATATTGCAAGTTACGTTTCGCCTGATTTCGTGTGCGTCATGATTACTTAATGAATTTAATTGGATACGTGCCAAGGGGGAATTTTGACCGAGTCGTAAGGAATAGCCAAATATCTATATGCCTATGAATATTGAAGTGGAAGATTACACCAGTACTTATGCGCTGAAATATCTCCTAACGGTTTAATTTGTTGATGCAGCTGGGTCCCTGCTTAACATAGCTAAACCTGGACTATTGATTGCATTGCTGAATAAGATGTCAACCTAATTGTTTGATTTGATAAGTTGGAGATTCATAGATTTTTTTTATTAGTCTGATTATTCTGAGACGTTAAAGCTAGAAAGCTGTTACATGAGATGACTGCAGCCTTTCAAGACTGGTTTAGAAATCCAGTGGTATTACAAAATAGCCCAACTCAGTCATTCATCTGAGCATTCCTGGGGGGGGGGGGGGGGGGGGGGGGGGTTAGGACGATTCCAAGGGCCCTGACTGACAGGGGCCCTCAAAAAAAGTGTGCTGTAAATGTGCTGTAGGCATGGGATGATTGGGGCCCAATGTGAGGTCTTTTCATGGGGGCCCAAAAATTCCTGCCCCCCTCTGTGTGTCATTCAGTCCGTCCCAAGAGGCAGTGTCAGCGTGTGCCCCAGACTGTCGAAACAAAGACCGAGGGGTCGGAGCAGAAGCCCCCCCGAGCCCCGCATAGGAGAGTGCACCTGAAGGCGGAGTACGAGGAGGCGGAGCTAAAGAAGGAGCGCTGGGAGCCTCCGGACTGGAGGAGACAGCTGGAACACATCCGTGAGATGAGGAAGAGCAGGGACGCCCCCGTGGACTACATGGGAGCGGCAAAGTGCTTCGATCCCCAGGCTCCTCCTGCGGTAGGCAGATTTGGGGTCGGATGTTGAGGTTGATTTATGGGCGGGAAGTTCTGGGGGATCCCACTGGGTACAGTAGGACTTGGGTGGGAGGGCTGAGATAAAATACACAGCAGAGCAGGGGTCTGTCGCAGGACGGTTTTTATCCATGCACTTACAGGCTAGATATTACAGTGGGCGCGTTAAGGAACTGAGCGCTCGCGGTGAGAATGCTCAGCGTGAGCACTGAGCGGATTTTGAATCACTTAACGTTCTGCTCTACGTGAGCGCTGAGCAACTGTCAACGACCGTCTGAGTACTGACAGCTCCGTCAGCAGAGCGCGCTCACATACACACAGGCCTACACACACTGAAGCTGTATTTTTCAATGGAAATTATTCAAAATAGCACCAAAATGTGTGACAGTCAAATTTTACTTTATTTAACACGTTGATTTTACCATTAAACCGCTATTTTATGTTACGATGTGTATAATCGTCCGTGTGCTTGGGTCCATAGCTAACGACGTACTTCCATATTGCTCCTCTCTCTGATCCACATCCAAAAGTGCTCAGCTACGCTCTGAGCGGCTCAGAGTGAGCGAAACTGAGCAAGCCGTTCTTCGCTCTGAGCGAAGCTGAGCCGCTCAGTTACTTAACACCTCCCATTATCTCTAGCCTGTTCCAGAAGTGCTCATTCTCAAGACTCATTTCTGGGTCGTCAAAAGCTCTCAAGATGCAATATCAGCCCAGATTCAGTTTAACTGCAGTGCCCTGTATGCTTCAGTCAACAAATTTCAGCTGGATCTATTATTATTATTCTTATTTGTAGTAGTAATAGTTGCAGTAGTAATAATAGTACTAGTACTACTAGTATTTGTACTGTTAGTAGCCTATTGTTTTTATTGTTCGCCCACATTTTGCAATCATTTCCATCATTTCTGTGGTGAAAACTTTTAAAAGTATGAAAAAAATTTAATGTTTGCACACCTGTAATACTCAAAGGCAGATTGCGGATAGATTTTATCAAGGCATGTATGTTCAGTGTCCTGTGAGATACTCTTTTAGATCCTCGCCTTATCTTGATTGTCTGTCTCTCTATAGTAGGCGTATAGTATAGTACTATACTCCAAACGACAAAAGAACTTCACCAAAAAAAAAAACACCGGCGAAGTTGTCCCTGAACGCCATTGAAATTAACTTTTTCATTGTCTAAATTCTAAAAATCACCAGCCATTTTCAACATTTTACCAGCCACATTAAATTTTTTTCATTTATTTTACAATATAACACAACCTGGTTGGTTACCGGCCAAATTATCTTACCAGCCACAATCAAAATTTTACCCGCACTTGGCTAGTGGCTGCTGTTAATTTCACACCCTGATCACGAGGCAGCGATTACCAGAGCCGGCTATTGGGGCCTACCCTACACCAAAACACAGAACAAGACCAACCATGTAATATTTGGACCATTTGCAGACAGGATGACGTCTAACAACTGTTTGTGAGATGTATCGTTTGGCTCAAAAGGTTCTGTTTCCTTTTGAGTATACTGGCGCCTTATCTCTCTCTCTCTCTCTCTCTCTCCCTCTCCCTCTCCCTCTCCCTCTCCCTCTCCCTCTCCCTCTCCCTCTCCCTCTCTCTCTCTCCCTCCCTCTCCCCCCCTCTCTCCTTCTCCCCTTGCCCTGTCCCTCTCTCCCCAGGTGAGGCGGTATCAGGTGCTGATCTCTCTCATGCTCTCCAGTCAGACTAAGGACCAGATCACTGCAGCAGCCATGCAGAAGCTCCGGGGTCACGGGCTCACAGTACAGAACATCCTCAACACTGAGGAGGACAAGCTGGGGAAACTCATCTACCCTGTGGGCTTCTGGAAGGTAATACACACACACGCACACACACACTCATACATACGCACACACACACACACACACACATGCTGCACACACGCACATACGCATACATACACATGCGCACACTCACTCATACACACACACACACATGCGCTCACACACACAAATGCACACACACACATATGCGTACACTCACTCGCGCATAAGACCGTGACTTCTGCTATATATAGCCTAGAATACCAATACCGCGCTCACACACTGTGACCCATAGTTTTACATAATACAGAATGTATCTTTGATCTGCTTTTAGTTCCCCCTCCAGTGTTTGATAACAGTGCTTTCCACTGAGCATGTGCTTAAAGTAGGCTACATATAGTATTAAAATGTTTTCTGAGTCACGCCTTTACAGTTTGCTTCACTTTGATAAGCTCAAACACAGATGCAGTCACTCGAAAATGCCTGAGTGAACACCAGAGGGAATGTATTGACCCACTGCAAGTCCAGTGTTTTACAAGTCTTTTAGCAGATGCTTTTCCCCAAAGTGATTTATTAAGGGAATTTCACATGGTAAGCAAACATCATAAGAGCGAGAGATATAGAAAGTTACAGTCACAAACCCTTAAAACTAAGTATTATCTTAAAAAAAAAAAACCTTAAGTTCTCTCCCATCATCACAGAGAAGGGTTTTTTTTTTTTTTAAGACACTGAAGCAGCCTCTGACCTCTGACCCCATGCCCTGTGTGATTCCAGACCAAGGTAAAATACATCAAGCAGACCACAGCCGTCCTGCAGAGGGAATATGGGGGAGACATCCCGGACAGCGTAGCCGGGCTCGTCGGTCTTCCGGGGGTGGGGCCCAAGATGGCACACCTGGCCATGAGCATCGCCTGGAAGAAGGTGACCGGAATCGGTGAGACACCCCACCACCACCACTAGCCCCCCTGTCCTAGCCCCCCTGTCTCCCCACCACCACCACTAGCCCCCCTGTCCTAGGCTGTCTGTCTCCCCCTTCGCATAATGGCTCAAATGCATTATGGATGTTTTGTTTGTTTATTTATTTTAATGCAAAAGTATCGCTGCAGCCCAACAAATTCCTGAACAGGCACTCAAGTCAGTTGAAATGCCTAGAACCCCTACAGAAAAAGACTACGGACTGTTTTCATGATATCTGATGTGTGTGTGTGTGTGTGTGTGTGTGTGTGTGTGTGTGTGTGTGTGTGTGTGTGTGTGTGTGTGTGTGTGTGTGTGTGTGTGTGTGTGTGTGTGTGTGTGTGTGTGTGTGTGTGTGTGTGTATCTGTGTCTGTTTTCATTTGTGTGTGTGTGTGTGTGTGTGTTACACGTGCTTGGATGTGTGTTGGTTCCTGTATTGTGTGTGTGTGTGTGTGTGTGTGTGTGTGTGTGTTACACGTGCTTGGATGTGTGTTGGTTCCTGTATTGTGTGTGTGTGTGTGTGTTACACGTGCTTGGATGTGTGTTGGTTCATGTTCTGTGTGTGTGTGTGTGTGTGTGTGTGTGTGTGTGTGTGTGTGTGTGTGTGTGTGTGTGTGTGTGTGTGTGTGTGCGCACGAGGAACAGGCGTGGATACGCACGTGCACCGTATCTCAAACAGGTTGGGCTGGACGAGGACCAAAACCAAGAATCCGGAGGAAACCCGTCGGGCTTTGGAGGAGTGGTTGCCAAGGTAACGCCTGGACAGAAGTGGCGACCAAATCCCCCTTCACACTAAGTCCTCCTTCACACTGAGTCCTCCTTCAGGCCTCATATACAGTATGACATCTTTCTCCCAGGAACACACTCTATACATACAGAGGCCAGCAGGGTGTGAAATGAACACCAGCCACCAGCCAAACGCTGGTAAAAGTTTGATTGTGGCTGGTAAGATTTTTACTCTAGCAGCCACTTTGGCTGGTAACCAACCAGGATGTATTGTATTGTAAAAGGTAATGTGGCTGGTAAGATGTTGAAAATGGCTGGTGATTCTTAGAATCCACAAGCCACTCTGGCCAGTGTAAAAAGTTCATTTCATACCCTGGTGGCCAGGACAAGCCAGCACTTTGTCTCCAAGTCCATTGGCCCGCAAAGCAGTGCCCTCTGCTCACAAACCACGTTTCTGTAGCCTGCTCCCTTACCAGATCTATCATAATCATGATGATTTATTAGTAGTAGTACTACATTACATTAACTTGGCAGACACTTTTATCCAAAGCGACGTACAATAAGTGCATACCGAAGGTCGTTGAAACAACAACAAACAGAACAGATCCGATAGAGTACAGTTCTATCATAATGTCACCGCTATCCATAGACATGAACATTGAGTCTAGTTCGCATAGTAAGCAATGGCTAAGTCTTAAGGCTAGGTCAGCAAGGCAAGAAACTAAAACATCAATCAAGACGCGCGTGTTACGTGTGTTAAATAACTAGTAGTAGTAGTAGAATTAGTATTAACTATATCATATAGCAGCCTGGTATGCAATCAAATACGGAATTAAACAACTGCTTTTACACTATAACTACTGCAGTGCATTTAACTCATGCATGGTTTGATTTTACTGACGTGGCAGCCAATGTTAAGTATATTATATTATGTAGTAAGTTGTAGTAGTTTCATGTCTCGTCCTGTAGCCATGGTAACCCCTCCCATGATTAACCCACACTGGTCGTCCCCGGTTCCTTCCTGTCCCCGTTTGATCATGTCACGCTGTCCTTCCTCAGGGAGCTGTGGAGCGAGATCAACTGGCTCCTGGTGGGTTTCGGCCAGCAGGTGTGCCTCCCCACCGGTCCTATGTGCTCCCTCTGCCTGGCACAGCACTGCTGCCCCTCAGCCCACCGCGTGTCCCCGGCCAAAAGGCCCAAAGCGGGCTCCCCCCGGTCCCCCGAACCCCTCGGCTCCATCAGCCCGCCCGCACCCCTCGCGCGGCGTCAAGGTGGAGCCGCCCCCCCTCCCCCACCGCTGACACCCCGAGAAAGAGGACCAAAGCAGCACCCCGGAAACCCCTCAAGGCCAATGCCGCAGGCAAGCCGGGTCAGAGTTGACCCCGGAAACTCCCGTCCACACGCCAGGGTACGCGGCGGCGCGGCCTGCTGTGCTTCTCCTCCACAGTTCACAGTTCATAGTTCACTGTAAAGTTTACAGTTCAAAGGTCACAGCTCATAGTTTGGTGTGCAGAGCCAGGGAAAAAAAATCACGGGACAGTGGCTAAATACCCATCTGTCCTTGTAATCACTTTCAAAACTTACAAAAGCGTTCTTTTATTTGTTTTACATCCACTTTTCTTTCAGCTTTATCGTACCAGTTCTATGTTTTACTGTCACATTGAGAAGGCCCTATTTTTCTGTATTAACCAGCCACCTTGCGCCGGTAGTTACTGGTATTTCCAGCCAGTTGCATTCACACCTTCTCTGCACAAGTGCAAAATGTTCTTAAAGCACTGGTTCTCAGAAATTATTCCACCTACCTGAAATTCCACCTACTTCAAAGTTTCCAAGGCTATCTCAGCAATAATTCATCCTTTACGGCCGTAAAACTAATGTTGTCGACAACTGCATTATGTTGGCCGCAAATATGTTTTTAAGTGAGTCTTTAGGGGAAACTGTAACCCTGTGTGGATAGACAAATGAAATGCTCTGTATGCATACTGTATAAAAGAAACGCTACTACTGCACTGTACTTTATATTGATATATGGGATAAAAATATTTTCAGCATTATAAAGTAAGACATTTTATATTAAATAAAAAATGTATGGTAAAACTAACTACCACTTTGTTTTGTTTCTTTAAAAAGATTTATAGATTTTACTTACTTCAGGAATCAACCTTTCTAAAAGTAGCCTACTGTCCTAAGTGAGATTGGTATTGTAGGCTATATACAGCAGAAGTCACGGCATCACTAGGAATCATTGCTTCCTTTCCTGTAAAAAGTGAATGGGAGAGTAGTGTATCTTAACCTTATCCAATGTGTTCATCTGAATTGCTGCAATAAACCTGTATAAATATGTTATAGCCTACGTATGTATAAAATTTTCTAAATCGCCAAATTATGTATTTAATTTATTCAGTCAAACAGCCGCGTGATGATTACGGTATTTCCGGTTACTGTCCGCTTGGTGGCAGAAGAGTAACGCGAACAACAATTGGGTGAAGTTGCTGAATTTGTTTGTTTTTTCCCCCTTAAAAATCAGTTGGACATACCCTGTAAATAGTGTTCACATACCTTAACGCACTACTATTAAAGCAGCACTATTGTTTGCAGATGCTAAACCCTGTGTAGACAAAGCCATCTCACCTTACAGTCCGTGGTATGGCAATCATTGCTGCGCGCTTCCATGTGAAGTACACTTATCATTAGCGCTGGTGACCCAACCCACGCTAAGATGTCATTGCTTGGTGCGCCGTATTGTTTTGGTGATGGGTGAATGGAATCCCCTATCACCCCGCTGTGTCATCTGGCCACAAGACCAGTTCTGCAAGTTCTCAACGCTGCATCAACCATCTGCTGTCACCGTTCTGTTCAAGGAGCAGGTGATTCATAAACCGTTGTCAAAGGCAACAGCAGCACAGGTGTGAGAACAACAAAACTCCCAAACATCTAACATCAGCCTACGTAGGCTATCTCTGTTCTTTATGTAGGCTATTGTGTTGCAGCCTGTTTGAATCAGTTTCCATTTGACGTTGGTCAAAGCCCATTTGATAGCTTATAGCCTCCATATCCAACAGACAGACCATTCATAATGGCTGTGACCTTTTTACCTTTTGATGTTGGTAGATGTTCAGGACCTCGTCTGGGACATGAACCTCTGAATAATCACACGCCTAAATGATCCCCCGAGAATACGTTTTACTCTTTAGTTGTCATTACTTAAATCACTCCATTTCTCCTGCAAGGTGCATCGCAGGACTATAAGACTGTACCAGCCTATTTAACGGATAGATAAGTCACGATTCTTAACCCGCACTGGTTTAGTAGCGCAGTGAATCGAGTCACGCGTGTTTTGCATTTTATAAAAATGAAACTAGCAACCTACAGCAGTTCACGGAAGAGATCGGATGTGGAGATAACCAGTAATCTCGGACCAGTCATGTCACTGCCACCTGTCTTGTGGTTCCTGAGTGTCGTACGGAGTAGGACCTGTCTTTATTAGGCTACACATGTATGCAAAAAAGACGTTTCTTTGATTGGCGACTGTGAAGTTACACACTGTCCTTGTAGCGTTGGGGGAAGATACTGAGGCTTCCACCTCGTATGGCTTGATGGCGAAATCATATCGTTTCAAGTTATTTGTTATAAGGGCGGTGCTGCTGGCGTGCAAGCGGACTCAGAACGCACTGGTGCTGTAACTGATTCCCAGTTTTTCCAACCGGTCGGAACGGACGTAGCCTATAGCGACGAGTGGAAACTGTTGCGCTCTCCGCTCGAGTGTGGCATTGGAACCTCTCGCGGATAACAGCAATTAAATCCTAGGACGGAAAAACAGGACTAGCCTATAGCGATCCACTTCAGAAGACCCGACGACAAAATCCAACTGGTGGACTGGGACTTGAGGACTTGTCATTAGGCTCCCGTTTGCGCCTTTTAATTCCTCTTTTCCCGTAGGCTGTCGTGTGTATTGCAATTCTATTGAACAGACTGACAGTCCCTTTAAAACGCTGGGGTGCGCGTGCTGATCCGCCGCTTTATTCAAGTTAAATTTGTATTGAGTAGGCACCTTTTTTTTTCACGTTCAGTTTTTTCATGCGTGGAAAGGTGCAACAGGTTTGGAGATGTACATTTCAACGAGAGGCTGGCTGCCAAGTTTGATAGAAAATTAAACTTGTTTTCTGCATTTTTTATTATTTTTTTATTATTATTATTTCAAATAGCCTAACCAACAATTCAAAATTAATGAGACATATCGAAATGGCAAAAGAACTGAAACCAAGGCTTTGCGTAATGGTAAAGGAGGATGGCGGGTATGGCTTTCACTTGCACGGAGAAAAGGGCAAGAGCGGACAATTTATTCGCAAAGTGGAGCCTGATTCACCCGCCGAAGCCGCAGGTCTGCGCGTAGGAGACAGAGTTGTAGAGGTGAACGGTGAAAATGTGGAGCGAGACACGCACCACCAAGTAAGTGAAACAATGCTGCCACGCGGTAATATCGTTCCTGTGTTGCCCCTTTAGCTTTGCAATATGCTGTCTTTCTCTTAATAATATAGGCTAAAGGAAACTTTTTCCATCTTTAGCAGAGATGTAATTCAAATCAATGTACAAAATTATTACAAAAGTAGTCTCGCTAAGACTGGACTGCGCGCCTGTGCACTTGGTCCAACACACCGTTTAATTTGTTAGAAAGTAATATGTCGTTTTAAAAATATATAGCTATAATATACAGAATGGAGAATATGGGCCTACTGAACAGTGGATGTCCAGGATTGTACACCGTCTGAATGAAAACGTGCACAATTATAAGATTATTATGAGATTGTAGGCTACTGCTAGCGAACGGATGCGGACGTTCAGTTGCGCAACTGGTGTTCCCGCAGAGTTTACCAGTGATTAAAAACAAGCTGCTAAACTGTACTTTTAACATACTGTACTTTTTATTGTAATGTGTCGTTGTTTACCTTCATTCCGTTTAAGCCAACCAAATGTACTTTCATTTATTAGGCCTATTTCTTTTGTAGCTCGCCTATCCGTTATAGGCTATTTATTTGGCTTATTTCTTTCGGCTGTTTTGGACGGCGTTGAGGCATTTTTTTGGCAGGCTGTATCGTAAGCGGATAGCGGAAAGTCCTGTTAGTTATTGCTTTTCCTTGCTCTATAAACAGTGACGGAGTCTAAGACTTCTGTTATGTTGCTGCAGTTGTTTACACCGTGTGTCCACCGTTGATAGAATTAAAGAAACCAGCTACTACACACTTTGCATGCAACAAATGTCACTTTAAGTGTAGCCTACGTGAGCACGTGGAGCTGCTGGAGAGGAAAACAAATACATTCTTCAAATAATTTTGTTGCACAATTTTCTTTTCACACCGGACACTGAGTTTAGACCAACAACACTTAGGCTTCTCAGAAATTAAGACGATGATAATTTGTGGGGGGTTCTGTTTAAAAACTAAACTGCAGCTTAAAAGCATGGTCCATTACACCATTACATCAAGCTGTAGCACTGGACCTGGGGCCTCCCCAAGACTCCCCATCCTCAGTCATGGAGAGCTACAGGGTCTGCAGGCTTTTGTTTCCATCATAAGACCATCAACAATTTCATGCTCAAGAAACCAGGTGAGATTAGAAGTTTGCGGCGTAATCAGCTGCTTTAATTAATCAAACAGGAGAGTGCTGACTGAGTAAGCAGTCCCTGGCTCTCCAAGGTCAGGGTTGGGGACCCCTGCAATAGGTGGTGCTGTAATAATCCATTCTGGTGTGGCAGGGGGTGGCAGCCTTTTAGCATCGAGCATTAGGCTAGCCCAGGGAGGGAGAGTTTCGATCTGCAGAGGTATCCCGCCATTTCATTGCTCTCTTTTGCAAAGCTTCCGGTAGATAATCCACCAAAGCCAGCCGCACGAGAAGGGCAGTCCCCCTGCAAAAAGGCCGTCACAGGAGGCTCGTTGCAGGGGTGGAAGGGGCCTAAAACTATGACAGAGCATTCTAGATTGAGAGAAAAAGAAGGGTAAAGAACACGGGGTGCGTTCACAGGTTCATGACTGCGGGTCATAAAAACTAAACAAATCTACAATTCCTAGAGTCTTAAAAATTCCGTTCATCAATGAAACATGTTTGCGTTTCTCTCAGACGTGTTACAGTACATTAGTATGACACAAAACACCTTTTTTTCTGCGCTGTTACATCACGTAAGCCCATTTCAGGCGTTGACATTTTCTGTCAAATACAGTTCCCTGCGCAGTCCCAGAAAATATTCAGTGTTTTCCGTGCTTCCAAATCTTGTGTTAGCAGTCATTCACCCCGCTGCACTTAGAGGAAATGACCCAGCAGTAATGACACCCCAGTGCAGTCGCTGTTATGGAGGTCCTAGCGCACAGCATAGACTAAGATTACAGCATTAGTGCCAAATTTCAGAGCGGTTAAATCTCTTTACCACAGACTCATGCTGTAGTAATCTACCTTAGAGTGTCTTTCCTCTTCTCTCTCAGACAAGGTTTTGAAGCCCTTTTTTACAGTATAGTAAGATCATTACATTACATGACTTACACAACTTTTTTTTGTTGCATTTTTACATAGTATCCATTTATACATGTTGTTATGCTGGATATAGGTGCAGGCCAAGTGCCTTGCTCAAGTGTTCTACCTGGGAATCGAACCTGCAACCTTTCGGTTACAAGCTCAGTTCCTTAAACATGATATCGCACTGCCACCACCCTGTCAAAAGAGCATCTGCTAAACGGTAATGTAAATGTCGAGTTCCGTTGCATTTCTTGAGTTCTTTCTCAAATATCTGCGTAAAGCCTTAGGGTTTTGGATTACAGAAGGTCCAGTAGTAACCAGTATGTCTGGCTCTACATTTTTATACAATGTTCTGTGCCTGTACGTCTGAAGCTAAAGAAGCCCCGGAATGCCATGTGTTCAATTCAGAATATCAGCCAATGGTGAACCAGGAAGGAAGACGTAGTGCGTATAATGTGTCCCTTTGGATAAACACTTTCTGGTTTTTGTCTGTCCTCTACAGAAGTCTGTCCTGCTACTGTTCTCTTTCAAGAACCGTGTCACCTTTCTCTGCTACAGTCTGTGATTTTATCGGTCTTAGAATTGTGCCTCTACCCGGGAAACATTTTTTTAATGCATAAATCCCTCTCATTTTCAGTTTCAGATTCCTTTATTTGCATGCCAATATAGCATTCATATTGCCAAAGAATATAGCTACTGAAAAATATACACAGAAAAATACACATATGACTACCAATTTACATTGATAAAAAACAAAGCAACATGCAACATGGAGTTAGAAATAAATCTGAGATAAAATAAAAAGGCAAACATTAAATAAAAAATAGAAAAGCCCCATCTCTAAGTGGCTTCCACTGAGTTTAACGTTTTTCAGGGTTCTACTCCAGTGCAGTGGAACACCGATACCTGCAGACAGATACCTCACTGTCTTAAATGTTCCCAAACAGGTTTAAAAGTCAGGCACAATTAAACCATTAAACCTGTTTCTGAGTGTTTTAAACAGCAGGTGTGTATTTTCCTCATGGGTCTACTTCATACCCCTGGCACCTGTGAAATGTTTGGGTCTGCTCACGCCACCCACCTCTATTCTACTCAACTGCACTCAAACAGTCCTTGCATAACAGTCTCTATAGCTCCAGCGTTCCAAGCTGAGAACCTTTGGAGAACCTTTTCTCCTCAACGGAACCCTTACTCCCCAGTGGAACGTCACAGTTGTGCTTTGGGAAGTTCCAGAGGTGGAAAATCCTGGTTCAGAAAGTAAAAGTCCTCCCCAGTATTTCGCTCCGATCGCCTGGATTTGCTAATTAGCACAACTCTTCGGGCCAGGAGCTAGATCTAATTAGTGAAATCAGCAGAAATCAGAGTGCATGGGTGGAAGAAACACATGGCAGGACTTTTACCTTCTGACCCCTGGATTTTACACCTCTGGGGGAGTTAACAGCGAGATTCTGTACCCCTCTCACCTCTGTCTTTGTCTTCGCCCCCGCCCCCCCCATCCCGTCCCATCCCATGTCAGGTGGTGCAGCGGATCAAGGCAGTGGAGCATGAGACCAGGCTGCTGGTGTTGGACACCGAGACGGACACACACCTACGGAGCCTCGGGCTCACCTGCACGGAGGAGATGGCGGCCAGCGGGCCGAGCGCGTCGCCCGCCGCCACCCCGGCCACGCCCAGCAGGAAGCAGAACGGCTCGGTGTCCAAGGGCGTGGTCTCGCTGTCCGGCGTGGAGCCTAAATCCGGCAAGAGGTCACCCTCGCCGAACGGCAAGCAGGTAGGCCTCTCTGGACTGGCCACACACTGCTGCTACAACTGTGTGTGCATGCCCCCTTCCGAAATCCTTGATGCACCCACGTGAGAGTGGGAGTGTTTTGCCATGAAAATGTTCCTCAAAAATGTCCTAACCTGCTCCGCTCAAAACCACTGTGATGCATCTAACCACAAAAATAAACTCAAACAATGAGCAGGGCTCACACTCACAAAATTTGAAATTGTAAATATTCGGATTCTTAAATCCTTTATTAATATCGATCCTTTATTAATATGCGGCCTAGCCAGCTTTTGTCCTCACGCTGATGTTAATAAGTGAATGGCGAATGCACAGTAAGTAGAAAAACTATGCTCTCCGCACACTCAGAGTGGGAGAGCTCCGTGCTGTCAGACAGTTGTGTTGTCAACATGCTTACATGGTGGAAGAAGGCTGCATAAGGTCCGGTTTAAAAGGCAGCAGATGTTCTAGCCGCCAGGTGATAATTCCCATTGCATTAGTCATTTCCCGGACAATACCGCGCGTAAGCGTGGACATTTGATTTGAAGTCGTGAGACAGACTGAAGATTCCTATTCCTGTGTTTAGGTTTTGGCATGAAGCCGCCGGTAGCATAGCAACGTAACTCTGAAAACTCATAAAGTAGCCTTCAACAGGAGATATCCACCAACTAAACAACGGTGAACTAACCCAGACCTGAAGACCATTTAACAGCCCAATCAACCCAGGAGACAACAGTTAAAGTTTGGAGAAAAGCCAGACCTCCGGGGAGGTGACTGTGTTAAACAGAATTCCAGACGGACAATTAAATCCTAATATGATTGGCTGGGGGTTTAAGGGGGTGTGGTTCACCTCATTTAGTTAATTCTTTTTGGGATAATGGGCATGTGTCCCAATAGTGTTTTAGGTTTTGAGAGTGTGAAACAAGGCATTTGTTCGCTGCTGTGCTGTGTCGTGCCTGTGCGCCATTTCACAGTATAGCATTGTCTATGAGGAATTAAGCTAAACAGTCAAGCTGACTATTTCCTCTCATTAGATTTCTCATCGGAAAAACAGGGAGAAATCTTTTTGGGCATAATGAAGATGAAGTGAAGTTTTACGCTTTATAAGCAACCCCTAAAGTCCAATCGGTTTCATCTTTTGGTTGTGTACATTTAGCAGACATGTTTTCAGCTCGTCCAGTGTTCCTCTGGAATACATATTTCAGTTATAATTTATCAATAAATGCCCACCCGGTGATCAGCGCTGGAGCAAGCTGTGTGTGGGTGTGTGCTTGCGTTTGCGTGCGTGCGTGTGCATGTGCGCATTTGTGTGTTTGAGTCCTGGTTGGCGGACGTGCCGTTGAATGTCAGCCACCTGCTGCACTGGATGGCCAGTTGAACACATGGACATTTTGCAGGTCGACGAGCACACAGCACAACAGCCACTCTGAACAGAGGATGCAGAACAATAAATAAATAAATAAATAACTAAAAGCACAAAGTGTGAGAGAGCAGAGAGGCAAAGAGAGCTCAGGAGAAAGAGAAGCGTGAGAAGGCTTTGACAGCGCGCCAGAATGTGCTGAGACTGAACAGCGAGGGGACTTAAGCGCAGAGCGTAGGCCTGGAGAGTGTAGGCCTTGAGAGTGTAGGCCTGGAGAGCGTAGGCCTGGAGAGTGTAAGCCTGTAGAGCGTAGGCCTGGAGAGCGTAGGGGCGTAGGCCTGGAGAGTGTAGGCCTGGAGAGCGTAGGCCTGGAGAGTGTAAGCCTGTGGAGCATAGGCCTGGAGAGCGTAGGGGCGTAGGGCTGGAGAGCGTAGGGCTGGAGAGTGTAGGCTTGGAGAG
This sequence comes from Synaphobranchus kaupii, assembly GCA_029718625.1. Classification (NCBI taxonomy): domain Eukaryota; kingdom Metazoa; phylum Chordata; class Actinopteri; order Anguilliformes; family Synaphobranchidae; genus Synaphobranchus; species Synaphobranchus kaupii. The sequence continues at coordinate 11,671,285 of CM056379.1, forward strand.
TGTAGGCCTGGAGAGCGTAGGCCTGGAGAGCGTAGGGCTGGAGAGCGTAGGCCTGGAGAGCGTAGGGGCGTAGGGCTGGAGAGCGTAGGGCTGGAGAGTGTAGGCTTGGAGAGTGTAGGCCTGGAGAGCGTAGGCCTGGAGAGCGTAGGGCTGGAGAGTGTAGGCCTGGAGAGTGTAGGGGCGTAGGGCTGGAGAGTGTAGGCCTGGAGAGCGTAGGCCTGGAGAGCATCACAGGCTGGATTTGATACAAATCAGAACCAAAGCGGTGGGAGGCTTTTTTTATTTTTTTGGTGGCTTGTGCCTATGTTGCTTTACAACACAGGCAATTCTCTCTTTACACACCTGTGCCAACAATCAGATACACACAGGCTGCATGCACATCTCACTGCAACAATATAGATGGAACTTCAGAGGTCATATATTAGTGAGGGGGGGGGGGGGGGGTTCCCTGGGTTTCTGCTCAGGCTAACACAGTAACCGGGGGGGTTTCACAAAGCAGGAATTAGCTGGATAACTGCACTAAAGTAAAACCCGGAACCCTCCAAAATCTGGAACATGGACTGAAGTAAAAAGAGCCGTTACAGGTTTTACTCTGTGCAGTTATTCAGGTAAATCGGTAATCCTGCTTAAAAGTATACCAGCCAGATGGGCAGAACCTCAGAGGTGCGGAACAGCTCTTTTTACTCTTTTTACAGATTTGGGAGGGTTCTGGGATTTACTCAGTGCAGTTATCGAGCTAACTCACTATATATATATATTTATATATATAAGAACGCACACACATTTTACACCTGAATCACTGCAATGATAATATTCTGTCAGATACAGTAGATGGATGTATGTAAAAAAAACAATGAAAGCAGTGTAAGTTACTCTGGTTAAGTGTTGTTTATTAAGCAAACAATGAATTTAATGTAAAGGATCCCAACAAGGCCTGCCCCCTGTTTCCCACGGGGGGGGGGGGGGGGGGTGATAGGCTTCCCATCCACCTTTAAGCTGTTCCTACAGGAAGCAGACCAGAGAGGGTGATGTTATGAAACAGGAGCCATGTTACAGAGGCATCCTAACTCTGAAATTCTATCTTCTCTGTATAGTAACCATGCTAATTTGAGTTAGGAACTGATTTAGGAAAATAGCCATTACAGAACAAAAGTTCCCAAGTCCATTTTCCTATCCCAACTCCAGATAGGAAAAGTGTATTACAGAAGCATCCTAACTTGCCAAAACCCCAAATAAAGTGCCCTAACTTTAGGATAACTCTGTTGGTGCCGTAATTTCATTGTTGTCAGCCATTGGAATGAAAAAGATTACTAACACTAGCTAGTTGGCTAACTCCATAATGGCTGCTCTTTTATTACTCTTGGAGAATGAGGAAAATGTCAACAGGGATCATGAAAATGTCAGTAGGTGTCAACGATGTGTTGCGGTTTCGTGACAAAACACTTATTAGCAACCATCAGGCTTTTAATTTATCTGGCTTGAAATTGAGACCTTGTCGTTTTTGGTCCATTTTTAGGATAGTCTCACGGCACTTATTGTCTCTGCGAGAACGTTAAAGAACCAACATTGTTTTGTTCATTCACCCAACCGATCAACTGTGTGTGAGATGAAAAAAAAGTGGCGTCATTTGTTAGGTAACAACACGGGAAAGACGAAGTGGGGGCGGCGGCCATTTCCCTCCACCTTTAAGCTGAACCTGCAGGAAGCAGGCCAGAGAAGGTGAGGTGATGAAACAGACCTCGAAGTAAGCCTCAGGTCATGTGACTGTGGTGGTGGGGGAGGGGGGGGGGTGGTGTCTACACTGCAAATGTAAAAAAAAACACTCTCTGATAATGAGGAGTAGTCTAGCCTGGAGCGGCAGGCCCGCACTGGGGCGCCTACACCGGAGAAGCCTCCCGGACTGAATCCGCCGCCTTACGGATCACTGCAAGTCACTGCGTACGGATCACTGCAAGTCACTGCGTACGGATCACTGCAAGTCACTGCAAGTCACTGCGCCCAAGGGCAGGGGAGGGGGTAACCGTCAAGCGTGTGAAGTCGGTGGTTAGAATCCAGCCGCCTGACCTAGTGTGGAAACCAGAGCCAATATTCCATATATAATCATTTGAATCAGAATGCTGATCTAGGATCAGTCTGGCTCTTTAGCTCTCACTGGGTAAGGTTAGGTAATATGTAATCATTTGTATCAGAATGCTGACCTAGGATCAGTCTGGCTCTTTAGCTCTCACTGGGTAAGGTTAGGATGTGTAAAGGGGAAGCCTGCTCCTAGTCCAGCACTCCTACCCTTATACACTTTCTGAATATGGGCCAGGGTCACATCTGTGAGTGGACTTTGAGTTTCCTTATTCCAACTGTCTTTGGGGATGTTCGGCAGGCCAAATGCATTCAGATCATCCAAACTAAATAGAAATGAAAGGCACTATAGCCCTGCACACTCTGAACATCACTGGACAACTCCGCTCAGTAAAGAAGCATTTTGTTCCCCTGCACCCAAGGTCAAGGGGCAGAGGAGCCCAAGGCCGTTTGACCGAAGGAGGCGGCCCTCAACCGTTGCCGTGGCAGCCAGGCTCCTGGGGTTATCCTGGATTCCCGAACTTCCTCTCTGTTCCGGGCGGAATTCAAGAGCACATTGTTCCCTGTTAGCCTCCGCTTGCGTTCCGGGTATTTATTTATTAATTTTTTTGGTGAACGCACACCGGAGACTGTTCTGACCTTTAATCACCCACACGTTGTCCTGATAAGCTTGTGAGATGGACGTGTGTGCGTGGGTGTGTGTGTGTGTGTGTGTGTGTGCACGTGTGTGGGGGGTAGGCATGTGTGGGACATATGATACTTGTGGGTTCTTCTTCCCTGTATGTTAATGACAAACCACTTTTCGCTTGAGTATTTCATCTCTCTCTCTTCCCCCTTCTCTCACTCTCTCTCTATAATTTTTGAATTTGCTTTATTGGCATGACATACGTCTGGAAAATTTGGATATAGTTTCGCGAATTTTGAGAAGAAATTATCTCGAATTTGTTTATATTTTTCACATTTAGTGAGGAAGTGCAGCTCTGTCTCAACTTGCTGTTGGCTGCAGTGGGAGCACAGCCTCTCTTCTTTGGGTAGCCAGGTCTGCAGTGGGAGCACAGCCTCTCTTCTTTGGGTAGCCAGGTCTGCCGTTGTCGGCCGGTCTCTAGCCAGGTTGTGCTCACTGAGTCTGTACTTCGTCAATGTTTTTCTGGATTTGCAATTTTTCTCTCTCTCTCTCTGAAGCACCCAGGCGAACGCGGCTCCGCCCCGCCCGTTTTAATGCCTCTTTTAGAGCGAACGGTCACGATCTCACAGTGCGTCAGTCTTGCAGCACTGCATCTCTTGCCTCTTTTTTAAGTTATATTTTTTAGGGCTTTTCGGCTTTATTGGACTGCACAGTGCAGAGAGAGACAGGAAGAATGAGAGCGAGAATGAGGGAGAGATGTGCGTCAAAGGTCGCGCGGCCTACGCCTCGCAATGAGCGCGTGGTCAGTGCTCAAACAGGCTACGCCGGCGAGACACACCATCCTCTTCCCCTTTTAAAGCAAAGCAAAGCTGGGAAAGCGCAGAGTAGAACATCAAATGTTCTGGCACATTAGTCGTTCCCCATGCGTGTGCTGGAACCCGACAGCACACGAAAGCAACACCAGCAGGGACGGTACGGGGCAGGGCTGCTGTTAAGAGTGCCCCAGTTTTGGATGCTAGTCACTCTCGAGTCAACCGCTGGCAGTAGCTACAGCGCATTCCCAATCGACACTGTCGAAGCTCTGCGACTCATTGGTCTCGAGGCGCTCACCGTGAACGACGGAAGTTACTGTATGTGACTGTTACTTTCCCTACCTCTGGCTCTCTTGATGTTTGCTTACCGTGTGAAAATGCGCTGTTGTAAGCCGCTCTGGCTAAAAGCGTCTTCTAAACGACTGAATCGTTAATCGTAATTTGTTCGTTTGAGCAGCTTTTCCCTCGCGGTAGCTGCTTTGCCCGTGAGTCACCGGCTGGACACCGGCAGCTGCAGAGATCAGTTGTCAGAAAGAAAGAAAGAAAGAAGCTCATTCACTCATATATTCATTCATGGGCCTTCTCTACAAACCACATCTAAAGATGGGATTAGACACAAAATGGAGCCGTCCCTCCCTAAGCAAACGGAAGTGTGTTTATCAGCCCAGTGGTTTTGGACGCTGTTGTTGGAGGTGGATCTGTACAGAAAGGCAAAGGTCCATTAAGCCAGTGCTACACATCCAGTGAGGGTGAGGTTTGAGGAATCCTATTGTTAGGAGTCAACCCCCCCTTAAGTAGAACTGAGGGCTACAGTATGGGCAGCGCAAAAGCAGCTGAATAAGTGCATGGAAGGGGTACAAGACAATCATTAAGGGCCTGATTTACTGAGACCTTTAGCATGTGCAAACCCTTTTAGCACACACAAAACTAACAACACAACCAATGATTGCTGCAAAACAAATGCCGTGACCAATCATTAGTCATGTTATTGGTTTTGCCTGTGCTAAAAGGTTTTGTACACGCCAAAGGTCTTAGTAAATCAAGCCCTGAGTGCGCTACGGTGTTTCTTTTCAGAGGTGCAACAAGTGAGGTGATTATAGGAGTGTCTATTTACTGACTGTCTGTACTGCATGTGTATGTGTATGTGTATGTGAATGGACCACTCAAAACTGAAATTAACACAGGGTACCCCATCTGCCTGTCCCAGAGCAGGATCTTATTGAAATCTCAACAATCGTCACAGGTATAAAACCCAAAACACCCGTTGTGTTTCTCCTACCATTTCTTCATTACTGACCCATGACTCCTGGCACGCAGTTCTTTAGGTACGTCCTGTGGTGGTTTGTTGATCCAACACAAAGTAACTGATCTAATCAGGTTAGCCTGAGAGCTGGATTTGATAGTTGAGCTGTTGCATTGTGGTTTGTCTAGATCACTTTTAGAACGAGACTGAATAGTTTGGATTCCTTTTTGGGCCGCTGTGAAATGTACAGAGAGGTGAGCTGGTTACAGCACACAGTAGCCCTGAGCGGTGAGACTCTTACCTGTTCCATAGGTGTGAGACTGCTGGGAGGGTCACCTGTCCCATTGGTGTGAGACTGCTGGGAGGGTCACCTGTCCCATAGGTGAGAGACTACTGGGAGGGTCACCTGTCCCATTGGTGTGAAACTGCTGGGGTGTGGGGGTGCTCACCTGTTCCATAGAGGGCTTGGTCAAGGCCCAGTTCTTTCGCAGCAGCTGGTGTTAGCATATTGAATGTTGAATGCCATTCCGACCCACCACCACCCGCCACACTCACCCTTCCCACAATCCACTGCACTGCCACTGTGTGCTGATTCACCCCGGCCGTGTCCGAATCAGTGCCCTATCTATTGCATCCTGTGTACTAGCAAAATACTGTGTACTGTTTAGTATGCGCCGTGTAGTATGCAAAAATTATCCTCCATGCTATTTTCCAACCGTACCCTTGTGCGGCCGTGTCGCTTGTTGTTGTTGTAGTAGAATGAAAACGTCAGCAAAGCTGCGCCTCATTTTTATAGTGAAGCTGCACATATTTATGGGACCAAAATGTTTGTTTACTTCTTGAAAAGTATGCTCAAGATATATTCAGCGATACTCCAGAAGTAAGTATATCATCCGGGAGTTTTAAGTACGCTGTGTTTAGAGAACATTTCACTTACTTAACTACTTTCTCATCCAGTGTACTCAACTAAAATACATACTCTGTTACGATTCCGAGAAGGGACTGGACTCAAACGCACGACTCTCACACAGGAATTTCCAAGAATACAATAATTTATTACTTCGACCAGAACTCCTGAAGTATAGGGAGAGATTGCGAATACAGGGACTGGATCCAGGAATGGAGTAGCAGGGGGAGAGCAGGAGTGGGAGAGGCCAGGGACTGGTTAGTGGCAGAATCCCGGGCTGGTGCAGCAGAGGAGGAGCGGGGAGCGGGAGACGGGGCAGCGTAGAGTGGGCTAGGACAGCTGCAGGCTGGTGGACTTGAAAGGCAAAAAGCAGTTAATGACAGCAAGGCACGACTAGATATGCGGCGAGTTACTGCAGAGTTAAGCAAGACTTTAACACAGCAAGCAAGGCAAGACAAAGCTAGATTCTAGGCAAAGAGCGAGACAAGACAAGAGTTAATTGACCAACGAGACTCAACGAACTGGCACAAGACAAAGAACACCGGGAGAATAAATACAAGAGTTAATTGGTATCAATAATGTGCAGCGTGAGAATGTATGCGTGAGTGATTAGCAGAGCAGAAAGCGTGAGGAATGCAGGCGGAGAAAGGGAATGAGATAGGCGGAGAAAATGCAAGGGAAATGAGTGACACAAAGGGGAAAACCCACGCCCAGCCTGCAGCATGAGGGAAAACAAACAGGGACACGAAAACAAACACGGCACGTGAGGGAAACAGGTAAAACAAGGGACACAGCGGGGACGGGAATGGAGAGCGTCACATACTCAGTACTATGGAAGGGCGCTGATTCGGACACAGCCCTCGTCAGCCCTGCCAGCCCGCATGTAACACCTGAGCATGACATCACAGCGGTCACCGGAAGGAGTCGTGCGTGTGCCGAATCCTGGCGGGCTTGCCTGGTGTCCGCATCGCGGTTTCCGACGCGGCGTGCAGCGGCTCTGCCGCGCCACCACATTCCGAGGCCTCCCTCCTCTTGGTTGTCGGCCCAAGGGAGTTAATTTGCTTTCTCCCGTCACTGTTAATATCGGCGTGAGGTTTGGCTGTTTACACTGAAAACAGAGACGTTAAACCAAAAGTAATGAGGAGGTCCTCTTCAAGAGCCGGCAGTGTAAATACTGGTCAGGTCACGTGACCTGTCAGGAGGCCATCCCCAACCAGGAGCCGGGCTGTGGGTTTCTGTGTTGATGTGCAAACCAGCCGCCATCTCGTATTCCCTTCTGGGTTTTTTTTTGCAATGTTTGTACTGTGTGACAAGACAACAGCATTCCTCACCATCGTGTCAGTCCCCCTTCCCGGTTAACCAGCAGGCTGTTTTAGGTTTTTTTTTTTTTTTTCCATTCTGTGTTTCTCAAAACGGTTTGTGTGGCCCTAGCAACCCGAATCCCAACCGCCCACACCAGCACATCTCCAGCAGAGCGCACGCCCACTCCCACAATGCACCACACTGTGTGTGTGTGTGTGTGTGTGTGTGTGTGTATGTGTGTGGTGTATGTGCGTGTCTGTTTGTGTGCGTGCATGCGCGTGTGTGTCTGTGTGTGTGTGTGTGCGTGTGTGTCTGTGTGTGTGTGTGTTTGTCTGTGTTTGTGTGCGTGCATGCGCGTGTGTGTCTGTGTTTGTTTGAGTGCGTGCGCGTGTGTATCAATGTTTGTATTTGTGCATGCCCCCCCCACACACCACACAGGAACAAACAAAAACAAACAAATACGCATGTCACTCATGAATCCACAGTTCTTAAGTGTGTACTTGAGTGTAATCTTGCATGGGGTTTTGCTGGACGAGGATGCGGTCAGACCCAGTGTGTATCTTTTACACAGCCTCTGGGTCTATAGCTCCTCTTCAGGGGTAAATGCCTTCACGAAGTTTCTATTGGTTGCCATGGAGAAGACTGACTCCCGCCTTCCTAAAACACTCATCTTCAACCTGAGTACTTGTATTATTATTACCATGTAATAACTCTTAAGATTAACATTTGTCTTGCATCCAAAAACCGTTTAAATAAAGTAGACTTGTGTGTTACGAGGCGGGGCAGGGAGGTAGGGGCGATGGGTTTTGGAGAGTCAAAGCTGAACCAGTGTCATCCTCAGAACCATTGTTTCTGAGGGGGTAAAACAGGAAACAGGAAGTGAAGAGTGTTTACTGGGGGAATGTGGTCATCCCCCCAGTAAACTCGCCAACTCGTATGTTATTAACATGATCATGTATTTGATTTACATGATGTTTGTGATTTCTGATTGGCATAATGAGTGCTGATGTTTGGCAGGTATTTAGCCACTATAACGAAAGCAAGGGAAAAACCTCTATAATGAAAGGCGGGATTTGTTACATGGGGTCAGAGGTCATAGGTCAGGGTCACATTTGTGTAAATAAGCCCTGTTATTCAGAGGTAGCCACAGTCCCTTGGGCCCGGGGGGGAGGCCCAGATGGGCAGCACGGGGAGGGGGGAGTCCTTGAGTGGCACCGGTGAAGGAGACAGAACCGGCTGTGACTAATGCTGCCGCCAACCGCCAGTCCTAGATAAACACCCTGCCTAATGATACAGGCGCCATGTTTTTCTCTCGCTCGTGTTTTTTCAGAATGGGTTCTGACTACTGTTCTGTGCTGCTGTTGTGAGGCGTTGCCGTGGTGCTACGCCAAGCTGTGGTGCTTCTTTTTCCCACGTTTTTGAAATTGAGAAGGGAGGGTGTGGGAATCTGGGAATCTCATCTTTAGTTTTTTTTATGCTGGCGAGGTGGAACAAGCCACCGTGCCCATGCCCAACCTGGCACTGGGTTCATGTGGAAGGGGTAGGTACCCCCTGTTGCAGTGGGTATTTTGTTGTCCCTTACACAGAAATGGGGGGCTTTTCACCCCCTTTCCCCTACCCTGTTCTCCCCCCTCTGGGTTCTGCTGTTTCTCTGGGTCCAGATGTGAGGCCCCAAATCTGCAGCCTGCCCCCCTGCCCCCCTCTCCTTCCCCAAGGGCCCAGGACAGCTGAGGAATGCATACCCCTCGAGGGGGCTTGCAGGGAAATCTGCCGGGGAGAAATGCGTGACAAAATAGGCATGCGTGCTGTGTGTGTGTGTGTGTGTGTGTGTGTGTGTGTGTGTGAGCAAGACCAACAGTGGGAGTGTGCCACCTCATACAAAACTGAGTTATCAGTGCAGGCTGACCAATAGAGCAGGACAGAGGTGACCAATCAGAGCGTTAGTTCAGTGTCGCATCCACAGCCCAATTAAAAAACCATGGCTTCCCCCAGTGTGTGCTGGGAGACCAAGATGTTAAATGGCATGCAGTCATAAAATGTGGTTTCCCCCAATGCATGCTGGGAGAGGAAGATGTTAATTGGGATGTAATCATTAAAATATGGTTTCCCCCAATGCATGCTGGGAGAGGAAGATGTTAATTGGGATGTAATCATTACAATGTGGTTTCCTCCAGTCCATGCTTGGGGAGCAGGATGTTAAATGTTATCCACTCATAAAATGTGGTTTCCTCTAATGAATGGTGGGGCGGGGGGTAGGACTTTTTTAATTTTTTAGTGCCATCCTGCCATAGGCATTGCGATTGGGTGGAAGTGGAAGACTCCTCCCCAGGCAGAAGGCACAAACCCCGGCTCGGGCCCCAGGGACCGGCCCCCATCGCTCAACACTCCCAAACCCAGCTGCGGAAACGAGAGCTCTGTTTCTACGAGCACGTAGGCCCGACTTAGCTGAACGAAAAAACCCAGTTTAAAAAAAAAGCATAAAGCATAATGCCGGCGATATCATGGCGGGAGTCTAAGTTAGGCTGGAGCTGCGCCCGTGGAGAGCTGCCCCCCCTGCTGGGCACTGCGCTCTGTGAGGCTCGCCCGCCGCGTGGTGTTGGTGTTCCATGGAGTTTTGGCGGCGAGTGGAAGTGGGCGGGTGATGTGGGCGGGAGGCCGTCATGGCGCCCCGTGTCACATCTGCCCTGGGCTGCCCCCTCGCCCACAGCTGTGGTCTCCTTCTTTTTGGGGGGTCGGCATCCAGCCCAGTACCCAGTGCCCCCTTACCCTCAGCAGGCTCACACGTTCCCCTCTCTGTCCCCAAAACCCCAGCAGACTGCAGCTCCCAGCATCCCCTGCCCTTGTCTCTGTGCGTCTCACTTATTCAGGTCCATCTGTATATGCAGACCACAGGTTTCGTGCTCTTCAGTGCTGTTCTCAGATCAGTAGGCCGTTAAATTGCACCCGTATCGATGCCAGTGGATCCAGTTAGCACTGGGATATAAAAAAGGGGGCGCAGTCTTTCAAGTGGGGTCACTGATGGAGCTCTCTTAGAGAGTGAAGGATTTTGCTCATTCTCTCTTCTCTCTCTAACTTCAGATTGAAACAGTTTTTTATTGAGGCAATACAAGAATGTGTTTACATGACACTGAATGGCATCTTTCTCTCTCCCCCCTCCTGTTTCTCTCTCTCTCTCTGTCTCTCTCTCTCTCTATCTATCTCTCTGTCTCTCCTTCACCTCCCCCCATTACTGCCCGCCCCATAAGCCCCACTCCTGAACTGCTCCAACAAACTGAAAGTGTCCAGTGCGCAGGGTGCAAGTTTGTCGTGGCGGTTGCGTAAAGCAGGCTGCCTCTTTACCCTGCGCTGGGGGTGTTTGTCAGCCTAGCGGGGGGCCCATCAGCGCGGAACAGAGAGAGGCCTGCGTCGCGTTGATAACATGGGCGTGGCACCCTGTGATGTCACTCTCACATGGGCCCCACAGGACACACAGGGGAAGGGGTGGTGCACGGTTAAGGAAGAGCTACAGGGGTTTTTTTCTCTGGCTAGAATTCAAAAACCTTGTGAAACTTCATTTGCACATTATCTGTGTTTACGTCATACTTTCTAACCGCTCTCTCTCTCTCTCAGCAAATGCCAACCAAGTGACTTGTTTTTAGTCACAATATCGGCTCATATTTCATGCCCTCACTCCAGTTGCCTATGCCAGAGCTACAGGTGTGGATGGAAGCTACCAGCACAGCCAGTGTAGGGCTATCCAACCAGTTAGCTTTAGAAAGCCATAGGCTTAGAACGGTGCGATTGAACTGTACAAAATATATTTATGTTTCATAATTTGACATGATCATTCATTTTCCATGACCCCCCGAGGGCTAGGCACAGTATCTAGTTTTAATTTGTCTAGAAGTCACACAGCAATGTGTCCTGAGGTTTATAAATGCCTCTGCTCAAACTTGTTAAGGTTACCGTGAGAAAATCGAGACTGATCTGGTCTGCGGTAATTGCTCAACAACGACAACAAAAAAACAAAAAAACATTGAAAGCAAAGTAAAGAGGCTCCTTGTTCTGGGAAACGCAGTGAAGTATATGTGTGATTACCCTGTGGGGCTGGATGTTGCAGTCGTTGTGCAGAAACAGGGAGGTGTTTCCCTCGGAACCCTTCTGTCCGTTGGTATTCCTCAGTTAACTGGAGCTTCTGTTTCCCACTGGGAATTTCCACTTTCCGCTGGTTGTGAAACAGGGGGCGGGGGTTGGGCTGGAGGGGAATGGGGGTTTAGGAAGTGTTTAGGAAATTCCAGGAATCGGCTATAATGCATTTATTACCAATATTTTACAGCAGGCTTACACTGTGTCCGAACAGAGCCCTATCTACTGCGTCCTGTCGCCTATGTACTGTGTACTAGTTTAGTGTACTGTTTACTGTGTATTGTTTAGTATGCGACATGAAGTATGCTAAAAAAATATCCTCTATACTATTTTCCAACCGTAATGTGGAAGTGTCGTATGTCCCACGCTTGCACGGTCACGTCACTGTGTTTGTTTTTGTTGTTGTGGAAGGAAAACGTCAGCGAAGCTGCGCGTCATATTTATGGGACCAAAATGTTTTGTATACTTCTTGAAAAGTATGCTCCCGAATATACTCAGCGAATCATCCAGGGGTTTTAAGTATACTACATTTAGAGAAAGTTTAGCTTAACTCCAGTCTACTGAACGGGCATACTCCCTATGGAAGGGTGCTGATTCGGCCACAGCCCATGATAGTGACAGGGCTTGTAGTGGGTCAGAACTGTATGGTAATCGCAGTGACTCTAGTGGGTCAGAACTCTATGGTAACCACAGGGCCACTTTTGGGTAAGGCCAGCATTGCAGTGCACATGGACGGGTCCTCCAGGTCTACTGGCGCCCTGGCCCCATTATAAGCAGTAGCGCCTTTCCTGAATGGAGCATTGAGAACAGGGAGTGACCCTCTTTCCTGCCTCACAGTGTTTCCATAGCAGCACATACAGTACCCCCCCGCAGCAAATCAGTCTTCAATCTTTAGTCCTCTTTGTCAGCACGCACACATTGGACATTCGTCTTCTGCCCACACACTCCATTACTCCTGCACCTGTGAGTACACGCGGCTATGCTCACAGACCCAAAGCAGGTAAGGGGGTTTTCTGGGTGGGGGGGGGGGGCTGTGCTGGGTTGTTCTCAACGGCCCGACAGCCTTTCTGTTTTCTCATTTTGAGGAGGGGTCGGTCTAGTAGATGGGCTGAGAGCAGCCGAATATGTACAGAGGCTCTGTATTAACCTTCCCGCACACAGCAAAACCATCAGCGGTAATTTAACTCTAAACAGAGTTTATATGGGTCGAAGAGGGGTCAAATGTAATCGGAGTCAAATCGACTGCATCAGAGTTGATTTAGCACTGTAAATTTTACTGGCCCCAGTAGGAACCTGACAGCACCCAGCTGGAGGAAGACCATATGAGCGATTTTGGTGGCTCTGCGATGGTATGGAAGTGGATGTTATTGTAACTGGAGTAGGTTTGAGGCTTTGTCTGGGCTGTTTGAGACGGCGGGGTTGTGGGGCGGTTCGGAGTCACTCTATGTTTTTTTGTTTCTCATGCGCCTCGGCCGAGGGGGTCATTTTTAATCCGGCTTCAGGACGGTGCCGCCGAAAGTCCACAGACGAGAACCGGATGAGCTAGCTTTACGGGCCTTGGCCCTTGCTGTCTTTGCTACGGGCATTAATGGGCTTCCTGCGCTCCAGCAGCTCGATTGGCCAGTTTGACCCTGTGGCCCCTGTGAAATGAAGGGCTTTAAGCCGTTTTAGATCTGCTGCCTGCATTGGAAGGGTCTCAATGCAGGTCGTTTTCAAGCGTGATTTATTTGTGTCGCGATAGATCGTAGATTTTTTTTTGTTGTTGTTGTTTTTTTATCAACAGCGTCATAATCTCTGTGGTGCGGCGCATACCAGCCAAATGCTTAAGGCTATTTATAAGCAGGTGAATTTGCACTGCCTGCCTGTACATTTTTAGACAATGAGCCATTCCATATTATTCAAACAGAGCAAAGTGATGAAAATATAAGCTTCCTATAAGGCTTGTATTTGAAGGGTCTGTGGACTCCTTAGCTGTTCTTAAGCTGAGCTTTTCTTATATCCTCCACAGAAAAAAAAAGTTTAACATTTATAGGTCACCGAAACAACGGACATAACTGATTTCACAACCAGGTTAACTGGCTTAACAAGTGAAGACAGCGTGGACCAGTGTCGTGTGTGACATTTCCACAACGCTAAAGTTGTGGAAACATTTCTATTGAATGTCTCTTGTAGTGTAGGTTTCAGCATAGTATATGGTTCTTGAGATTAAGATCAGAGACTCATTAACTGGCAGCTCTTAGGAGGTTATACAGGGGAGCAGGAGGTCTTTTCTCATTGTTTGGTCCCAAAGGGAAACGACTATCGTCACAAACAGTGTTGGCGGATAGCCGCGTTTCAGTAATAGTTCTTGTGATGAAAAAGGACGTTTAGCGGGATTGTTTTCGTCCCTGCCTTTACTTCTGAACCTGTGAAAAATTCAGGAGTGTGTGTTCATTTTTGTGTGTGGAACGTATATGGTACGTGTGACATTAAACGGCGATGGCCATTTGTATGTGTGGGTGGCGTGCACGTGCGCATGCACGTTTTGGCCCTGTAGTCCAGCACATTGGATTTGAAATGGAGCAATGAAATTGAGGTTAAAGTACGGACTGTCCGCTTTAATTTGAGGGTATTTACTGTACATCCATTTACATACGGTGCAAACCCTGTAGGACTCACCCGATGCAGATGTAAACAGCCCTTTTTATGCATATGCTGGAGTACAGAGCCAAAACAGCATAAATTGTGTCACTGTCCAAACACTTACCGACTTCACTGTACGTATAAGTGTGTACATCTGCTGCCTCTGTCACTGTGGGGGTTAGTGCATTGAACCTGCGGTCGGCGCTCCAATAAACGCCCAAACGATCCTCACCCTCTCCCTTCACAGCCTGCAGGAGCCACGGGGGTTAGCCGCCGCCCGTTCCGTCAGTCGAAGCCCCTGCTCTGGAAAACTGCGAACTCGGAAAGTTTTGCTCAGTCTTGGAAGAGGGGCGAGGGAGGCCGGTGTGAAGGCCAGGGGACTGCGGGCTGCGGGTTTTTGGAAACACAAGCGCGCTGACTCAGCCCCAACGTGCCCTGGCTCATTCCTTCCCCCTCTACTTCCCTCTGGATTATCGCACACTCTGAGAGGGCACTAGTGTACAGTGTTACTGTTCAACCTGGACATGTTTATTAACACCGTGTCCTTACTCACTAAGCATTTGGCACCAGTCTCGCTGGAGGAGAACCCCTGTTTTCCGGGCTTTTCGGACCCGTTTTTCACTTTGCATTAATCTCTGAGGGCACAAAGGCGCTGATATACAGCGTCGCTGTTCAACCTGGACGTGTTTATTAACACCGTGTCCTTAATCACTAAGCGTTTGTAAACTTGCTTAGTAAACTGTAAAAGCTTAAAGGTTAAAGCTTCATTGGACAGCACAGTGTAGAGAGACAGAGAGAATAGGAGCGAGAGAGAGAGAGAGAGAGGGAGAGACGCGCGGCCAGATTCGTACCGCCCATGTCTCGCAGGCTCGCAGTGAAGCGTGTGGACGGTGCTCTTACAGACTTCGTCATAGATGTGGGGACAGCACGTGGGCTCAAATCCCTCGAATGCAGGTTGTTTTCAAGCACGATTTATCTGTACCGCAATATATCGTACATTTTTTTGTGCTGTTATTATCAACAGCGTCATAATCTCTTTGGTGCGGTGCGTACCAGCCAAATGCTTAAGGCTATTTATAAGCAGGTGAATCTGTGCTGCCTGCTTGTACGTTTTTAGACACTGAGCTTTTAAATCTTTTTCAAACAGAGCAGAGTGATGAATACATAATGTCCTTTAAACAACTTAAAAGATGCCAATTTATTATTTTGTTTTCAAGAAAGTGGCCAGTCTGCCCTCTTTCAGTGTTGTTTGCACCTCCTTTGACCCCCTGCCCACACACACTGTGCCACACGTCTTGCCAAAATACCAAAATAACTTTTGTTTTTGCGGAAAGCATTTCAACGAGAACTAACTAAAGAGAGCTTTGCCAAGCTAAAATACTATGAAATAAAACAGGTAGACTACCATCACAAACAAGGAAATAATGAAAGCCCTGTTTTTACTTGGGGGGGGCTCTGTTGACCTTGTCTATTTTATTTTATTTTTTTGTCTATGCTCCTATGTTCTTGATATGTTCTTTTGATCGCTGTGTCTATATGGCTTCTGTTTTATCCAGTTTTTTTAACATTTTTTTAATGAAAAGTGACCTCGAGATGACCTATCCAGAAAGGCTCCATTCAAATAAAATGTGTATTATTATTATTATTAGTATTATAGTACAAGTAAAAAACGGAGCATTAATACGGTGTTTTTGAAAAGCATGACTTAATGCGGCCGTGCAGGCGGGGGTGTGATTTCCCCACCATGGCCCTTTCAGTACTGTGACCCCATCACTCTGTAACCGTCTCTGCTTTCCCCTTGTCTGATTGAAGAAGAAACTCATAAGGAGGGCAGACGCTCTCCTCTTCCTGAGGAGCAGAGGGATGGAACATGGCTGTTGTCTGTGAAAGCGGTGATAATATGTATCTGAACACCCCACAGTCACCCATATGAGGTCGGCGAGGGTATGTCGCTGTGACGTGGGTGTTCTCCACGTTTAAAACTGAGTGGCCCCTGTCGCACTCCCATCACCACAGAGCTCATCTGGTGTGCGCGCTTTGAGGGTCTCAGAGCCGTAATGGCCGCCGTAATTAAATAAAGGACAGAGTGCGGTTCTGCAATGTGGTTTGAGGGTCTCAGAGCCGTAATGGCCGCCGTAATTAAATAAAGACTCCCAGCGCCCCGCTGCCTGGGAGGGTGATTACAGGCCCAGGCTGGAGGCAGCCCCTGGGGGGGTGAGGGTTTTAGGTTTTGCTGGGTCTGGCGCACCTGCTGCCCCCTGTCCCCCTGTCACTGTGTCCCCCAGCCCTCTCCTCTCTTCCACATCCATCCATCCATCCATCCCCTTTTTATGCCTTCCACATCTTTAACTTCCTTTCACTCCATTCACCCCTTCACCTTCTCACTCCTTCCACTGAAAACACACTGAAATATATTCAATTGTGTTTAATGTGTTTATTGATATTCACAGGACATGGCCAAATATACAACTTATTGCCACTTTCAAACACTGCAATATATTTAATACAAAAATGCATTGCTGTGAAATGTCTTTATCATTATATTTTGTCCAAGTACTTAGAATAGATTTCAGTACAGCAAGCATATACAAAACATACAGTTTGACTATGCCACTATTCATATGATTTTGTTAATTCTCTATTCTCTCTTTCTCTCTCACTCTCTCTCACTTCAGATTGAAACAGTTTTCATCCACAGAATATAAGTATTTACAAGGCATCACCTCCCTCCTTCTTTCAGTCACTTGTGACTGCTCCCACGTAATGAATGGGCTCGAGCTGAACGCCAACCAGCAGGAGCCGTGGAGCCCCCTCAGGTTTTTAAAATTGGGAGTAGATTCATTCGAGCTCAAAACCTGTTAAACATTTTTGAAAAATGAGTAATAGAAAATAAGTAAACAGGGAGCGGGGCTGCTTTCACTTTAGCGTTGTGGAATATCACGCACGACACTGGTCCGTGCCACCGCCGCTCGTTAACCCAGTTAACTCGGTTGTGAAATCAGTTAGGTCCGTTGTTTCGGTGGCCTATTTTCTGAGTGTTCAAGGAGCCGAAACAATCAAAGAAAATATTAATCATCTCTGAATATGGCGACGGGTTTTATTGTTTGTCTTCTCGAGCGTGTCTGCGGGCTTTGTTTCCGACTGGAACGACGACATTCCAAAGAAACTGTCCAACTGCCAATGGTTAAGCAATCCTTGTTTATTTTGCTGACTTCAGTGTTGGTTAATGGTGTAATCCAGGTGTACAGCCAGAACATACACCTGTGTAAGACTCTTAGGTGACAGGTATGGCGTCCACAGGGTTATGAACCTCCTCTGAAAAGGGTTCCTCTTCAAACCTGAACCACAAACACAGGTTAAGAGTGCGATGACACTGATATCAGGTGAACTTAGCAGGGGATAGTAACAGCTGAAAGTAATAGCTGAAGATAGCATGTGAGAGTAACAGGTGGAGATAGCAGGTGACAGTAACTGGTGTGTAGGTAACAGGTGGAGATAGCAGGTGAGGAGTAACAGGTGTAGGTAACAGGTGGAGATAGCAGGTGACAGTAACAGGTGTAGGAACTAAAGTCTTGATAGATAAAGATAGACAATGTTTTTAGAATGCTGTGGCATGTATTTAATGTATTGTTAGCTTAAGTTAGATAAGCAAATCTATCAATAAAAAATGAATAAATAAATAGTCTGTTTATGTAATGTAGTGGAATGCTCTTCAAGAAGTGACATAATTACAATAGAAACTCTGAACTTCCTGTAGTCACATGAAACCAGGGGCAGGACAGAGATTGGGGGGAATCCTGGCTGTGAAGCGGTTAAAGATCGGTCAGAGATTGGGGGGAATCTTGCTGTGAAGCGGTTAAAGATCGGTCAGAGATTGGGGGGAATCCTGGCTGTGAAGCGGTTAAAGATCGGTCAGAGATTGGGGGGGAATCCTAGCTGTGAAGCGGTTAAAGATCGGTCAGAGATTGGGCCGGTTAAAGATCGGTCAGAGATTGGGGGGAATCCTGGCTGTTGAAGCGGTTAAAGATCGGTCAGAGATTGGGGGGAATCTTGGCTGTGAAGCGGTTAAAGATCGGGTCAGAGATTGGGGGGAATCCTGGCTGTGAAAGCGGTTAAAGATCGGTCAGAGATTGGGGGGAATCCTGGCTGTGAAGCGGTTAAAGATCCGGTCAGAGATTGGGGGGAATCCTAGCTGTGAAGCGGTTAAAGATCGGTCAGAGATTGGAGGGAATCTTGGCTGTGAAGCGGTAAAGATCGGTCAGAGATTGGGGGGAATCCTGGCTGTGAAGCGGTTAAAGATCGGTCAGAGATTGGGGGGAATCCTGGGCTGTGAAGCGGTTAAAGATCGGTCAGAGATTGGGGGGAAATCTTGGCTGTGAAGCAGTTAAAGATCGGTCAGAGATTTGGGGGGAATCCTGGCTGTGAAGTGGTTAAAGATCGGTCAGAGATTGGGGGGAATCTTGGCTGTGAAGCGGTTAAAGATCGGTCAGAGATTGGGGGAATCCTGGCTGTGAAGCAGTTAAAGATCGGTCAGAGATTGGGGGGAATCCTGGCTGTGAAGCGGTTAAAGATCGGGTCAGAGATTGGGGGGAATCCTGGCTGTGAAGCGGTTAAAGATCGGTCAGAGATTGAGGGGAATCCTGGCTGTGAAGCGGTTATAAGATCGGTCATAAACCAGCAGTCCTAGCAGTCAGTGTGAATAATTCAGCAGCACTGATCTCATTTCAATTGGCCTGGGGGCTACAGCCAGTCAATCGCATACACACACACTCACACACCACATACTCACAATGTGCGCGCGCGCACACACACACACACACACATAGACTTGTTCACGCATACACACGTAAACTTATGCATCAAACTTATTCACACAGACACACATACTCACGCACCCTAACTCTTACAAAGACTCACACACACTCACACAGACACACATACTCACACACACTAACTCTTTACTAAGACTCACACACTCATATAGACACACCATACTCACACACACTAACTCTTACAAAGACTCACACACACTCATATAGACACACACGCAGGCACCACAAAGGCTGTAGTATGAAATTAAAGGGCTGTATTCATGGTTTGATGTATAGAGTGAATGGGGGTGTGGGACAGTGGAGGGAGTGTAACTGTCCCATCCAGCAGGGGTCAGTGTGGAGCGTGAGGGTTTTAGGCTCGGTTCGGGGGGGGGGGGGGGGTGGGTCCACACTGCTGTGGAAGAGGGAGGCATGTTCCCCCTCCTCCATTAAAAAATGATTATGTGCCCCGCAGGTCACAGCTGCCTCTGGCCTTATGGAATAGAGCCGTTTAGGAGCACTGATGTGAAGCTCTGGCTTGAGGCGGACGGAGCATTTCTCAAAAAACACCTTTTTAGCCTGCGTCTGCATTTACTCAACCACCACTCCAGGCCCTGTCACCGCTCACCACTCCAGGCCCTGTCACCCGCTCACTTCCCTAGACACAGAGAGAGAGAGAGAGAGAGATGCTAGAGATGAAAGGCGCTATATAAATGCAATCCATGCCATTCTTAGAGGCACTGATAACGGGAGGATCAGGAGGAGGAAATCTTCCTGATACTCTTGTTATCAGCGATGCTGTAGATGGGACAAGACTCCTGTGTCAAATCAACTAAGTAGCAAGGGACAGACACTGATCTGTAAAACACTATATAAGGCACTATATACAGTAATTAAATGTATTATTATTAGTAGTAGTAGTATTGGTATCAGTATTATTATTATTTGTATACAAAGGGGAGGGGAACACGTCAGGGGGGGGGTATACTAGAAAGCAGGATACTGAGATAGCTGGATAAATGCACTGAGTAAAACCCGGAACCCCTCCCAAATCTGGAACATGGACTGAAGATAAAAAGAGCTGTTCCTGTTTTATTCAGTGCAGTTATCCAGCTAACCTCATCCTGCTTCATAGTATACCCCCCCCAGAAGGGCAGAACCCACCCATCTTGCAGTCTCACAGGCGCTGAACGTTACGGCCCGGGCTTGATCGTCAGGTGGAGCGGAGTCTGGTAAAAATGGAGCCGGGGCCGGGGGTACGTGGAGCACTCCCGGAAGGGGGCGGGGGCGGGGCGGGGGGTTATTGACTCTCCGATGGTGTTTACTTTGTGCTTGGTGGTGCAGAGGAAACACCTGCAACTCTCGTTTTCAAACACCGAAGGGCCCGGAGATGAGCACATACGGGAGCAGCTCCGCCGGGTCCTGTGTCCCTGCACCGCATCCAGGCCCGAACCAGGCCAAACTGGGCCACACTGCCTCACCTCCTTGGCTGGGACTTATCAGCACGCGCATCGCAGCCAACCTCCTCACCATGATCATTATCGTGACAAACTCTCCCGTCTGCTCAACATCTCTCCTAGGGCTGCTCGCGACCTATATGCACCTCAGAGGGGGGTGAGAGTTTGGGGAGAGGGGAGGGGGGGGGTCATGGGATCTGCCTCCTCTTCAAAGCACAGCAGCTGCGCTAAGTCTGGTCACAGAACATGGATGGAAAGCAGAGAGGGTCAAAAAAAAAACTTTTTAAAACACCATGAGCCCTCTCAGGCCTGATGTTATCCCTGCTGCATGCTGGGATTTATTCTTTCCGTAACCCAGCTCCTGTGAGCGCCAGGCCTGCAGCCTGCACACTGGCCCCGATGACGCTTGTGAGCGCATTGCAGCGAGCAGCCTGCCTAACGTGCGCGTTCGCTTCCCTCCCGTCACGCTTCTCCTCCTCGTCTGTCTCAGAGACTTTGCCGAGGACCAATGTGTGTTTTGTGGCTCCACAGTAACGCACATTTGCTGACCTCATTTTTGAAGTGTGAAATTAAATTACCCGTGTTCTATCCCACCGCAGTGCACGGAGCTGCCATTTTCCCGCCTCTCCTCCCTCTCATCCCGTCTCTCTCTCTCTCACTCTCTTTCTGTTTGTTACCTGTCCTTCTCTTATACTCTTCCTCTTTCTTACCTCTCTTTCTCACTTCACTTTCTCTCTCTTTCTCAGCTTTCACTCTCTTTCTTTATATCTAGGGGCAGTGGTCTACAACCCCGTTCTTGGAGATCTACTGTCCTGTAGGTTTTCACTACCCAGCCCTAAACAAAGCACACCACATTCAACAGCTGGAGATCTCATTGAGCTGCTAATTTTTAGAATCAGGTGTGCTAATCATGGTTTAAAATGAAAACCTACAGGACGGTAGATCTCCAGGAACAGGGTTTGGGACTGCTGATCTAGGGTCTCTGATCTTTAGAAACGTCTTGAGTTCCCACATATCTCTGCTGTCTTTAAAACAGGAAGAGAAATAGAATGAGAATACAGGAATCCACCTTAAAAGGAATATCGACCTTTGACCCCAAAGCTTTGCTAAAAAACCTCCCCCTCTTGTGTAGTTTCAGGAGATACACAGGGTAATACACTAAAGGTACACTTTCAACATTTAGTACTAATGCGGCTGTCTTATACACTCAGACTTTAGTCAAGTGAATTTATCCGACTGCCTTAAAGCAAAACATTAAAAAAATTTATTACA
Organism: Synaphobranchus kaupii; assembly: GCA_029718625.1. Taxonomy (NCBI): domain Eukaryota; kingdom Metazoa; phylum Chordata; class Actinopteri; order Anguilliformes; family Synaphobranchidae; genus Synaphobranchus; species Synaphobranchus kaupii. The sequence continues at coordinate 11,692,534 of CM056379.1, forward strand.
ATTAACTTTATTTATATAGCACCATTTGCAGCCCCACAGTTGGTTACACAGCAAGCGTCATTTCAGAGTGAGGCTGTCTGTACATAAGAGGGTTTTGGTGTTTTTTTTTCCGATAGGAAGATTAACACAGCGGTCTGGGATGGGGGACGGGTACCGTGTCAGCGCTGTAGCCGTGCAGGATAAACCCAGTCCCGAGCATTAGAGCAGCCGCTCGCCGTCTTTTATTCCCCACGGTCACAGGATCCCGCTATTTTTAGCTGAAGAGCGAGCCGTGGCCCTCCCTTTCTCTCTCTCTCTCTCCCCTTTCTCTCTCTCTCTCTCTCTCTCTCTCTCTCTCATCTCTCTCTCTCTCTCTCCCACTCTCTCTCTCTCTCTCTCTCTCTCTCTCTCTCTCTCCCACTCTATCTCTCTCTCTCTCTCTCTCTCTCTCTCTCTCTCTCTCTCTCTCTCTCTCTCTCTCTATCTCACGTGGGCGGTAATAATAGAGGCCGTGCGTTTATTGTTTGACGAAGGATGTTAAATCATGTGATAAAACACCCCCCACCCACCCCTCTTCGTTCCACGCGGCTCTTTTCAGGAAAGTCCCCCCCCCCCCCCCCACCTGGTCGCTGAGAACGTTCTGGACTGCAACCTGCCAGGGTGCGGCCCTTTTCCTGTTTGGTTGTGGGAGCGGCTGATTGGGGGACGTGCGGCGGAGTTAGCGGACGCTGGGTTAAAGCTAGCAGCCCTGGGTGGAGGTCGATCATCCGCCCCCCCTCTGCGCCCCGGCAAGATGTTTTAAGCAGATTGCCAAACAGAACAACGGTCCTTGTTTGTTTTTCCAGCTCGTCTGATTGGAGCGGGCCGTTTGAACCCGGCCGTTTTACGCAAAGCGCGACCCCCCCCGTCCTGCATTTTTAACTGTACGGCATGGCGTCCGTCTCCCGGTTAAATGTTTACATTGCGCTGCGTTATTATTACGGCCAGATATACGCCCTCGTCATGTCGCCTGTGACACTCTCTGTGCTCTTTCGTGACTCACATGTAGTAAAAATGTAAAGCGTATTGTGACAAATTGTAAAATTTGCTATACAAATAAATGTGATTTGATTTGATTTAATGTTTTTTTTTTTTTTTTTTTTTACTACTGCGATGTGGACTGACTGTGATGGAGCAAAAGGATTAACTCCTTCGCGACGGCCCTATTAAAAATGGTTTGAATTCGAACCATAGCGTCATTTGTCTCTCTGCTATTGGTTAACCGTGGATTCGCTGTTGTTTTCATTTGAAAATGTTTTGGATAGTCAGCCAATGATTGCACAGATATTCTTGGCTGTGTGACGTGGTTCATTTACGCTGCACTGTTGACGCGCAATACGTTTCACTTTCACTTTCTTCTCCACTTTCCATTCCTCCTGTTCAGAATCAAAGTCACTGTCATTATCATCGTTGCGCATAGTGCATATTTCAGCAACTTCGTCTGCAGTAAACCCGGCGTTTACCACTGGCCGAAGCCATTTTGGAAAGGCTTGTAAAGACGTATTTGCGCGTCAACAGTGCAGCGTAAAGTGCAGCGTAAATGAACCACGTCACACAGCCAAGAATATCTGTGCAATCATTGGCTGACTATCCAAAACATTTTCAAATGAAAACAACTGCGAATCCACGGTTAACCAATAGCAGAGAGACAAATGACGCTATGGTTCGAATTCGAACCATTTTTAATAGGGCCATTCTAGTCGCGAAGGAGTTAATAGAGAGAGAGGCGATGTTTTGATTGGGTATTGATCCGTTTTCCCTTCTGTCCGTCATAGGAGAGCCCCGCCCCCGGGAGGGAGCTCCTCCCCCGGCTGTGTCCCCCTGCTGAAGGCGGAGATGGGCTTCGGGTTCAACCTGCACAGCGAGAAGTCCAGACCGGGCCAGTACATCCGCTCCGTGGACCAGGCTCCCCGGCCGAGGGGGCGGGCCTGATGCCCAAAGACAGAGTCATTGAGGTGGGGGACCCTCTGTTACGTTTAACGTTACATTTTTTAAATGACATTTAAAAAAGCGTTTAACTTTCACAGAAGTTCAGCTCCTGAATCTCAATCCAGACCGGGCCCAAGGTTATTTAATCTGCCCACACTTTTACTAGAGCTGAGAATGTGTTTGCGCTCATTTCGATAAAATCTAAAACAGTAGCTGGAAGCTGTGCTTATTCTTCCTGTACAAACGGCTTTCCCGCTGTCTTTTATACGAGAGAAACAGTGTTGCTCACATGCAGTTTAATTAGCAGTTTAATTTAAACAGGGCGATCGGATCGATATACCACGCCAGCCCTCCAGGTAACCGATTGCGCAGCCCCCCTGCATTAGACTACCAATCAATCAATCAATCAATAAAACTTTATTCTCAGTAGTACATTTTCCAGCCTGTTTTTTCAGCTCATCCTCCCGCTGATTAGTGTGTGTGTGGAGGAGGAGTGGTTTTTCCCCAATAGACCCGCCGTCCAGATGAGTGAGGCCTTTACTTTGAAAAGCACCCCCGTCTCGGCAGGGGGACTCCGCCCAGCTGACCCGGCGATGGTATTTAACGGAGACGGGGGGTGGGGGCGGGGTGTGTCTGATTTTCCATGGGGGATGCGGGGTGGGGGGGGGGCAGGAGGCGGAAGTGGAATAATGGGGGGGGGGGGGGGGGGCATCCTGGTACCTCCCTGCCCTGAGATCACTATCAGCTCCCAACACAAATGTACACTTACATACATGCACATACACCGCTGTACTTTCTCACGCCCTCCCATACATGTACACATAAGCACAAACACACATACGCACATACATACTGTAATCATGGGCTCACAAACACACATGCACATACACACACACACACACACACATCACACACACCACACACACACACACACATCACATCAACATTTTTATCCAGATTTATGCAGTTTTTCCCACTTCATTAAGTGGTTTTTCACTGGCAACGTTTTTTTTTTTTTATAGGATTTTTTTTTTTACAGTGTACACGCCAGTGCACACGCCAGACCTGGGTCAAATACTCTATTTGAATAAAGACATATTAAAGAAACGTTTAGTTTTGCCAACACAATACCTCCTTTTTTATATGATTGTGTATCTTGACTATTACCATGTTTCCTCAAAAAGTCTCTGGAATCTGCAGAGTGCTGTCAGGCACTTCTAGAATTAAAGGATTTTGAGTATGTTATTTGACCTAAGTCTGAAACACACATAAATATACACGGATACACAGAAACCGCAAGTACATACATATACATACGCAGGCATAAACATACGCACACACACACACGTACACACACACATACAAACACACACAGCCTCCTTAGCTGCTCCAGATGTTTCTTGTCGTGTGATGTGGTGATCCAAACAGTATGAGCTATTCACTGTCCCAAACACAAGCACAGCTGGGGACAGAACCCCAGGATGTGTGACCCCGAGGTTCATGTGGTTGCGTGTGCCCCGTTACGGGCCACCGCAGGTGTCCCTGGATCATACACAGGTGTTCAGCAGGTCGAGGGGTCTGAACGTCCATGAATCTGTGTCCGGCCCCCAAAAAGGTGTCAACAAGGGGCCCATTCTCTGTTTCCAAAGCACATTAACACCTATCATATGGCACAACCAGCCACCGATGGAAATTTTTTTATTTTCTGTATTTTCTACAGAATATGAGCAGCTCGTGGACGCCCCTCATTGAGAGACGTATTTACACATCAAGCAGTTAGTAGTCAGTGCTCTCTTCTCATGACTTGTCAGGACACACCGCTGAGCCGCCGTGCCTCAGTCCCAGGTGTCCTCTCTCAGGAGCAGGCTCCGGTTTTCATTATCATAGCAGGTATTGAAGCGGAGTCAGCGGAGATTTCCGGAAAGTATAGGTTTCTAACATGGAGGTAATTGGGTCAGGACAGCCTGTGGTCCCGGTGTGACCACTGGCGTCTTTTTTTTTTTTTTAATGCCGGCCCCTTTCTATGGTGAGGCTGTGTGGTCAGGAGTCTGTACATCCTGACCGCTAGACGTTATCTGGTCTGTACATCTCTTGTCACCGCTAGACGTTGTATCTAAATCCCGTCTTCTCATTTCATTTCGCTGCTGCGTCCACTTTTATTTGCTTACTTTCTAATCATTCTGCCTGGGAGTGCTATTGTGAAAGAGGTTTTTTGGTTTTGGTCTGTTATTTTAAATATTGTGCTTGTGTGTACTTTGCTAGTTGTCCCAGGGTCTCTATCAATTTCTCTCTTGCTCTCTCTGCCTCTCTCTCTCTGTATTTCTTTCTCTCTCTGTAGGGATTGTTACACTGGAGAGCTTTGTGTGAGTGAGAATGTGGGTCAACTGGGTTTAGACGGGCTCTCCTTTTTATCAGTCTGAGGCAGAAAATGAGAGCGGTTTACCTCAGCTTTGCGCAGTGGCGGTGGTGTTTCTGTGCAACTGCCATTTCCCTCCTTTTTGGTGCAGAATTATAAATGGAAGCACTGATCTGCAGGTTTTGCTGCTGAGAAGGAGTGGGGCCTATATACTGGATGATGCTGCCAAAGATATTCTGGAAGATCTTTATGGGAGGCATAAATCTGGCTCTAAATTGCTTTCTGTATGGCTTAATATAACTCTGCGGTGCTCCACCCCCTCTGTGTATTTATTGACATATTAAAGCTCCCTTAAGTGATTACCAGAGCCTGATAAACGTATTTGGTAATGGGTTCCAGGGTAGAGCTTCCAACATGAGGCAATACCTGTTTCTCTGGCTGTGACTGTGGGTTTGTCCAGAGTCTGCCAGCGCCAGGGTCTGACAGTATTGATCTAGCAGTTTAGCAGGCTTTTCTGCGTCTGCTACGGATGGAGAAATTTCCTCCTCTTGCACTGGGAGGTTAAGAGCTGTAGTTTGATAATATAAAGCAAGAAGTTGCCCAATCTGCTAATATGTTTACTAATGACTCCTTGACCCTGAGCAAAACGGCTCTTTTACTTTCTATTTAAATGGAACATTAATTCTGCATAGGGTTGTAAATGTTACCCCCGTTCCAAATTATGCCAATTTTAAGAAATATCCCCTTGCACCTGCTGCACATCTTCCCAATGTTTAGTTTCTGACAGAATGCACTGCAGTGACATCCCTTTTATATCATGCGCAGTCTAGAGCAGGAGTATTCAACCTTTTCTGATCCAGGGACCCCCACCCAGGCTCAAAGGCATCCAGGGGACCCCCGCCATAAGTTAAAAAGGGTTCAATTTAAAAGGGGGGTGGGTTTGAAATTGCGATCGTGGAGTTTTTTTTGGGGGGGGGGGGGGGGGGGGATTCTATCTGTGCACATGCCAGCTGGGGCCAGGGACCCCCTACAGTACCTTCAAGGACCCCCAGGGGTCCATAGCCCCCTGTTGAAACCCCAGGCTCTGGAGTATTACCCTCCATACAAAATGCATGGGTCTTTATCAGGGCCTGACTTAAACCTTCCTGTAATATAGGATCTTCTAGACTTGTTTGCCTTAACCTTGTCAAATGTCCTTACATATGAGGTGGAGATCTCAGCCCCGATTCCTGGGACTCCATTTCCCACAACACCCTAATCTGATGGATTTCCTTTTGTTATTTTTTGCATTCAACACTTCAACTCTGAAGCCAGCTGGATATATTATTCCCTTCTATGGCTACAGGTTGTAGTTATGTAATGAGTTTCTCATGTTGTACTTTGTCAAATACTTCTAAATACATGGTGGTAATTTCAATAGAAGTATAAAGATTTCCAAACATGCTGAAGAAAAATCCTGGACATTTGCCAAACATGACCTCCCACTTCACAATCCATTCTTAACTACCCCTGACAATGTGGGTTTTTATCCAACAAAAACTCCCTAAAGACAGACTCAATTTCTTTTGCACAAGATCCAAACTTACAATGTCTATAATTTCCTGGCTGATTAGGATACCTTTCTCGTATATTAGCACTGTATTGCCTTGTTTCTAGTCTTCAGGAATTGCTTCCCTTTCTTATAGATTACATAAGTATTTTTGTTTGTGGTTTGCATATTATCTCACCAAGTTCTTTAAAAATCATTGGATATTGTCCATCTGACCTACTAACTGTATCTTATGTTTTGTAGCTTTTCCCAGTACTTCAGTGTCTCTTATACTGGCCATTGTATTTTCAATTCAATTCAATTTTATTTATATAGCGCTTTTCACAGACGACTGTCACAAAGACGCTTTACAGAACAGAAAGGGGGAGGAAAGGGGAAATGGGAAATGCCAGCTCTAAGCCCCCAGATAGCAGAGGTAAAAACTCTCTAGTAGGGAGAGAAAACCCTCATACTGTGGCCCCCCGATGGGAAGAAATCTCGAGAGGAACCGGCTATTGGGGGGATGCCCATCCTCCACTGGCCTATGGGTTGATTATTTCATAGGGAGGTATTCTACTCTGATGACTCCGTCATGTAGAGATCAGCAGTGGCAGGTGTGGGGGCGCCTAGCTGGTCTTGGGCGCCTAGCTGGTCTTCAGTTGGAGCTCCGGGCCAGGAAGGGGGGCGGGGGGAGGGCTCAGGAAACTCGGGAAACTTGGGCTAGAGCTCCGGGCAGGTGCCAGAGCAGGGAAGAGGAAAAAAAGAAAAAAAAACATTGTTAGGGGGTTCAGATGGTAGCAGAACAAGCAGAGCAGGAGAGACAGAGGTGCCTGCGTGCGATACAGTCAGAGAGTATCATAGTACTCTCTGACTGTAAGTCTATACGTTGAATAATATACGTAACATAACATGCAAATGACACACTAATACAAAAAATGATCAGTGGTGGACAGCAAATTGCACCTCATTGGTGGAAAGGTGCACTATTTAAAAAAGCATTTTTTGCTTCTTTATATCCTGAATATATAAGAGGGGGGGGGGGGGGTGAGTGTGTGTGTGTGTGTGTGTGTGTGTGTGGCATGAGCTGCAAAACACCAGTCTAACAGAACTACACAGGCTGCAGTCAAAAACATGTATCAAGTGCAAAGAATGGGACTCATATGAGTGGTGAGTCATGGCACCTATGTGTAATGTATGTAGTCGTGAGTACACCAGGCTTGCTCATTCCCTTTCTCAGAATCAGTCTAATTTTATGACCACAGTGAGTGCGAAGATATAAACAAACAAAGACAACAAACCCAATTCCTTTGAGGTTATCTGTAAATGTGCTTCTCCTCCAGGAGCCGTTTGTACTGATTAGGAGCCTGATGTCATTTCCTCTGGGTGCAGTCGATCATGTTTTTTTCCCTCGTGTTTCAGGTTTGACAACTCTCAGTCGCTCTTTCAGGCTGACGTACAGTCGATATCCTTTGACTATGAATATGTCTTATTGTTTGATCCCACCCCCGCCTATTTTTTATATTTTAAAGTATGCTTCTTTTTTTTTATCATGGAACGGCCACATTTAGTCCATATTTATCTCTTATGGTATCATGTGTGGGTGTTGTTGGCCGCAATCTTAGCTTCATCTCAACGCTGTCTTATCTGTTTTCCATTTGAATATTGAGGAGTTTTGGGGCCACGAACTCAAACTGTGCTGTATTCGCTTACAGGGTTAGTTGCCTGTGGTCTGATTTACAAATGAATGCTTTGTACAATCTGGGTCCATTTCTGTGATGGTGGATCCACTATATTAGTGCCTAGTCCTCAGATGTTTTTACTGTAGGTGAATCTGACCAAGCACCAGGCTCGGGTTCTATTCCATTTGAATTCAGTCGGTTCAGGAAATGATTTGGTATTTAAATGACAGTTATGAAAATACCCATAATGTTCTATGAGATTAAAAAAAAAAAAAATCTAATTTAATTTTCTGAATTGACTGAATTGAAAGAGAGTGGACTCCTACTCTGCAAGAGACGTTTTGCCACAGCAGTGTTTCACCTGTAACAATTTAATTGTGATAGCTGCCGGGTTTGATGGATTCCTTCCTGGGCAGGGTGGAAATCACAGAGCAACACACCGTTAATTGCGCTGAGCTGGGCGGGGGCAATCACTGGGGCAGGGCAATCACACAGAGGGGGGAAAGAGTTGCATAGCAACAACAGGGATGGTGCAGATGACACCGCTGATTGTAATGGAATGAGAAAATATTTTTTTTAAGATTCGCAAAAAACCTGATTCGCTTGTAGCTGTTGAACTCGTGAGGGTACAAGTATTATTGTATACCTGCTCCTCCTTTGCCTCAACAGCATAATGACCTTTTGTGACCAGCTTTTTCTTTTAAACTTGTTTTAAAATACAAAAAAACATTTAGGTACAACACCTCTCCCTCATACTTCACAAAGAAAAAATAAGTCTGTTGTCTTGGGAACAAAAGTTGGGGAGTGCAGCCCATGAATATTCCAACCGCCTGATTTGGAATGATTAATGTATGTTATCATATGATACCGATGATATCTTTGGCATATCTTGGGATTTGATTTGTGGCACATTCAAGCGAAGATTTATACCATAACAGTATTATCAGTTGTGTATGTCAATTGAAAAGATGAATTTCCAAGTGAATTTGGAGAGAATTTCCTCAGGGTATTGAATTGCCCTGCTCCACAGTCGTTTGGCTGCAGCTGCTGGCTGGGAGCTGGGATTCATACAGTTTGATGATGTTAAGAGGCTGGAACAGGGTCAGCATTAGTATGCATGTAGTTTTCTACGTCTTCCCTCATTTTATAAAGAGTGTGATAGAATGGAATAGGATAGAATAACTTTTATTTTCCCTTTTAGGGAACTTCAGTTGAGTGATGGTGGGTGTCATTGTAACAAAATACTTCTAAATGGTTTTTCTGCTTTTTCTTTCAGTGCAAGTGTGTTACCTTGATTTATCTCTACGTGTTTTTTCTATTTTAGTTTTCTGTTATGACTGACGGCTCCGTGACTCATTTCTTTTCGGGTGGATATGTGCACTAGAGAAGTCTTTAAAAAAATAGTAGGAATTCTTTCTCTCGACACGCGGGGAGGGATTGACTGACCTTGACTGACAGCTCTACACGGAGCCTTTTACTTCTGCGTGGAGTCTTTTAAATGTATGTTCCACCGGTAGGCATGCTGGGATAATGGACACTGTAGGGGAGACCACCGGAGGGGAGAGAGAGTGGAACAGAAAGTGACTGCTGTAGCCGGGGGGCAACGCGGAACAAACAACAGACAAATTCAGCGCTGACTTGAAAGAGAATGACAGAAAGAGGGTCGCAGCCCTGTACCCCTTATCCTGTAATTGGCTTCTGAGGTGGACAAAAAAGGGGTTACTAGTTACTGCTATGCTTGTTTGTTGGTGTCCTTATTATTTTGTTGTTGTTGCTTGAGTGGGCAGTCAATTCGCCAATCGTCTCTAATTTAGTTACACAACAGCACAGCCATCCCAGGTCTTTAGGACCACAGGTGCTGTCCAGGCATAGCCCTGGTCTTTTCTGTCGCCATGGGAGATTGTGTAGGGGGGGTGGTGGCAATTGCCAGACTCGGGGGATGGGGGGGGCAGTGGGAGATAGTGATTGCAGACTTGTGGGGGGGGGGGGGCAATTGTGGAATGTGGGGGGGGGGGGGGGTTGGCCGCTGACTATCATGGACACAACATGTGGATTTTTACAAAAAAAATTCCCGCGACTCCCCCCATCTCTCCCCCCAACTCTTCCCCATGTGACCGCCCTTGTCACCTATGCCTTTGATTTTTTAAATCATCCTAATTGTTTTCTTTCTTCTTTTTTTTTCTGGGGTCATATCTCAGGTTAAACGCATATATAATTGTGGAAGGGCATTGCACCTCCAGTTATCTGGCAATTAGCGCAATTAGCATCAAAAAGCAGTTAATTTAATTTCAGCTGTACCGTGAGTGACGGCACAGCTTGGGGATGAGGCGGTTCAGAGGCGTTTGAGCTTGGGGATGAGGCGGTTCAGAGGCCTTTGAACGCTCTCCACCGCAGTCAGCTCACTCCTTTTGTTCCGTCTGTGGACATGGTCTGATTAGTCGATACGCGTGCATGTGCTTAATGGCGGAGTCTGTGTTGTATATAGATGTACATTTACATGTAAATATATTTTAAAAACATGTGGACTAAGATGTGAATTCTGAGCGTACCATACTGAACGTACCCCCCCCCCCCCCCCCCCCCCCCCCCACACACACACACACACACACACACTTTTCACTCTTATCTTGTGACCGAATTGAATATTGAACAAAGTCCCCCTTTTAGGCTGGCGATACCTGAAACCTCCTTCATTGGTGCAGCTTGTGCCAGTCATCAATAACTAATGGTGTGGGTCTCAACGCTGCCCATGAAAAGGGCCTCTTCAATACAAGCCCTTTGGGCCGGGATAAGGCTAACATTTGCACTTTAGCAAGTGAGCGTCTATTCTGTGAAGAGGTGTAAGGAAGTCTCTCTCTCTCTCTCTCTACCTCTCCTCACGCCTCCCCACGACTCTCGACCACAAAGACGTTGCTAGGGAACGGAGGAGAAGAGTCACCTCAAACGGGGAGGGAGAGGGGTGGCTCAGGGCGTGAACTCGAGGGCTTATTGAGAGGCTTTTCCGTCCTGCCTGCTCCTGTGGACCCTCCTAGCGGTCCGTTTGTTTACCTGGCGGGTTGGTAGAGGATGACAGCAAGCGATGATACCGGAAGGCAACACGTTAAGTTAAAGCCCCATAAGCAGCCCTGGGTGGCACTGCAGCCTACAGTATGGCGTGTCAAATGCAGTGTACAGGTCTTCTGTCTACTGGCCACTGGGAACTGGAGAAGACAAATCGTTTTAGTTAGGCGCAGTGCGCCATCTGTTGGTGACCTGATATATCGCGCTTGGTCCTTCTGCTGCGCACCCCAGAGTCAGACTGAACTTGTGAATGTTTGTTTTTCAAGGAAAATTTACTGCATTTTTTTTTTTTTACGCGTATTCTGTGTCTTATGTTAATTGTGGTATTAGTATATACCACATATAGCTTGAATTTTTTTTCAAAAGCTTAAAATAAAACTTGTTCACTGTTCTGTCATGTTTGGGAAAACTGTTCACCATAGACAGTCAAGATAAAATTTCTCAGATAGTAGCGTTGTATTGTCTAGAGACTCTGTGACAGTGCTGGGACCTGGCTCAAATAATGTGGTACCGACAAGTACCACGCATGCAAATATGACTGATGAAATCACGACGATAAGTTGGCAGTAGTGTGAATGCCAGTTTACATATTTTTTGCATTAAACGGTCTTCCCAACAATGAGTAATTAGTGTAACTTTTTAGATTGCTGTCTTATAAAGCAGGGCTTTAAGCTTGCCGTGCTCTGGTATGTGTA
>CM056379.1:11708798-11748798 GCA_029718625.1 Synaphobranchus kaupii
CGATCCCAGTCTCCCCCGCATTGTTACACTGTATTGGTATGACCCAAACTTCCCTTGCATGTCATGGCTGTGGAAAGTTCTGGCTGTAGCTGTGTGATCTAAACCTACTCTACATGTTCCTATTTTGGACTGACTCCATCGTCCTGGGATTGTTTCCCAAATACAACAGACCCCCGGTTGGGAAGTCTGGCTCGGAGGCACTTGGCAAAGCCCGTTTGTCTAGCATGGCAAATCATGTGTTATCACTGGGATTTCCACCAAGTGAAGTGTTTCACACAACAACATTGGAAATATTTGTGGACTTTTGTATTTTCTTCACCGCAGTGATTAACAGTTCGGGGGAAGCTCACAGCTGACTTCGTAATTACCGGGGTAATTGCTTTGTAATTAAGGTGGCAGCCCAGAACTGACCCTGCAGTCGGCCATTTTGTGTTCAGATTGCAAAGGATTTCTCTGGGAAAGCTAGTGCTTTGAACCGGCGTATGAAACACATCGGTGCAGGTGCTCTCTGTGAGTGAAATGCAATTAAGGGATGTCTTTTTCTTCATTTACTGCATAATTATTGTAGTTAAGGTGAAGTCATATCAGTACTATTATTAGACTCATCGTGATATTGTAGGCTACATCTCGCTAGTTTTCCAACCCTTTCTACCAAGTGTTGATATGTTTTCTTTCCATTTCTAGGGCTGGAAGAATGCTCAGCTTTTCTGTCAATGTATGGGCTATCATTATTTAGTCATCAGTCATGTATCAGACTGATGTACAGTACATATGGGAGAGAAACAGCCAAGTTACGTTCTTATTTTCAATAAAGTGTGACATCTTCATCGCTGGATGTACTATGCCAACTTAAAAATGTGTTGTCTGTTTTCTTCTCCTTTCAGTTCACAAGAACGTTTCTAATGAGAACATTATGGATTTATTTGGTCCTAAAAGCTGTAATGATTTGTTAGAGGACGTGTCCCATTTTTGGTGAAATGCCTTACTGATCAATGTTCAGTACTGAAGGCAGACATTAAAAGCAAATGAGCCAGTGAAACACTGGTATTTATATCTCTCTGAACACATTTTACATTAATGTCACCCCCTTCTGTTACACACAAATGCCATGGACAAGTTATTACTGTATTAATTAACAGGAATGACTATTGCAAAAACTAGGATTTAAGAATATATTTTTGCGTTACATGCAATGGACTTGACGCGATTGCTGAATTACATTACGTTACAATCACGACAGATTCTCAAATCCAGAGCGACGTATAGTAGCGGAGAACATCAGTGATGCGATCGGAATACAGAAATGCAGAATACAAAAATCACCAAGAAGGCACAGAGGCCGATTTATAATCAATATGTGTAATGTTAATCTATAAGAACACGGGCCGGAAAGGAGATGCCAGATACCCAGAGATGGCAGAACGGAGAGGTCTGGTCGGTGTGTAGGCTCTGATGATCTTGTGTAGATACAACGGAGCTGTCCCTTATGCTGTCCAATAGGCTACCATCAAGGTTTTTGAATTTTATAGAGAGAAGATGAGAGGACCCAGAACTGAACGCTGGGGAACACTTGTTACGAGTTTCTGAATGACTGGTAAAGGGGGTAGATTTGCACGGCGGTTGGTATGTCAGTGCTCGCTGCTACAGTCACGCTGGTTTTGGGAAGACATGTTCTTATCAGTGCCTTGCCCCAACTGGAGAGAGATGCACCCTGGGCCTGTGGATACCCTGCACTGTTCCAGGAAGTACCCAAACTCTTAATCATTCATTCATGTACATGGAACAGTTATCTCCACCAAGTACACTTTGTCCTCACATCTACAGGCCAGGTGATATTAAAACTCCAATTTCTACTGGGTTTTTTTTTTTTCTTTGCAGACGAGTGACACACACCTGCGCAGGAAACGCGGTGCAGCTGAAACGCATGTTTTTCTCCAATGCATTTCTCCATGAGCCTGTGGCTATTGTCCACACTGCAGGCTACACTGCAGCAGCAACCTGAGAAGACCTGGCTGATTTAAACCCACCCCACCCCAGCACTAAGTCCAATGCATTTTACACCTGGTGTGGTGTGTGGCATTGTTCTGAAAATAAGTACCAACCACTGTCGCATACACAGGTATTCCACTTGGCCTGGAAAGAGAGGTCTTAGTGCCTATAAGCATGCTCTCTCCAATGCTAGGTCCTCTTACTTTTTAAAAGCTTATACAAGAAAATAAGACCAATCCCCGATTTTCTATTCAGAACAGTTGCTGAACTAACTAATAATCATGCAACAACTAACCCTCAAATTCCAGTCTCATGTAGTAGTAATGATTTCTTGAATTTCTTTAGTGGTAAAATTATTGAAATTAGGGAAAAGATCACACAAGTTAGTGACCATGGTTTTGACGATATAGAACTGCCTCCTAGACACACTGAACGTATTGAATTGTTTACTCCAATACTTGAGAGCAAACTAATTAAGTTAGTTTCTTCTTCAAAATCATCCACCTGTCTTCTAGACCCCATACCCACAAAGTTATTGAAGGAGATATTGCCTATGCTCATCAAACCAATTCTTCATTTAATTAACTCATCATTGCTATCAGGCCATGTTCCTACATCCTTTAAATTGGCAGAAATCAAGCCACTACTTAAGAAACCAAATTTGGATCCCACTGTCCTGGCTAATTATAGACCCATTTCAAACCTCCCATTTTTATCAAAGATTCTTGAGAAATGTGTAGCGCAACAGCTTTCTTAATTTTTACATACTTATAACGTGTTATGAGAGGTTTCAATCTGGGTTTAGGAAGCACCATACCACCGAGGACCGGCCTTGCCCTAGTAATGAATGACTTGTTCCTCTCTCTGGACTGTGGCTGTATTTCTATTCTTGTTTTTACTTGACCTGAGCGCTGCCTTTGATACTATAGACCATCATGTTCTCCTCTGCAGGCTAGAAAGTTTTAGTTGGGCTTACCGGGCATGCTCTTGTGTGGGTTTAAATCTTATCTCTATGATAGATCCCAGTTTGTTAGGGGTAAACAGTCAGTCCTCTGAATTTTCTAAGGTGAACTTTGGAGTACCACAAGGATCGGTTTTTGGGTCCCTTTTTGCTCTTTTCTCTTTACATGCTCCCTCTTGGGAACATTATAAGCAGACATGGTGTTAACTACCACTGCTACGCAGATGACACACAACTTTATATATCAGTTAAGCCAGGTGAAGTTGACCAGTTGTCTAAACTAGAGACCTGTCTCAAAGATGTAAAGGCCTGGATGACCCAAAATTTCCTCTTATTGAACTCAGATAAGACTGAGATATTAGTATTAGGTCCCAAATCCCTTCAAGATAAATTCTTACAGCTTCCATTAAATTTAGATTGCTTCTCTGTCTCCGCCAACAAGGTTGTTAAAAACCTTGGTGTAATTATTGATTCAGATCTCTCCTTTCAGCCCCATATTAACAATATCACAAGAATGGCCTTCTTCCACCTGAGGAATATATCTAAATTAAGGGAAGGTGTTTGTCCCTGGAGGATGCTGAAAAAATGGTTCATGCCTTTGTAACCTCTCGACTAGATTACTGCAATGCATTATTGTCTGGTTGCAACTGGCTCAGCCCTGAATCGCCTCCAACTTGTACAGAATGCAGCTGCTAGGGTTCTTACTAGAACCAAGAAATGGGAGCATATCAGCCCGGGTGCTCAAAACTCTTCATTGGCTGCCTGTCAAATTCAGGAATTGACTACAAGATTTTACTTCTAGGGTTTAAAAGCTTTAAATGGCTTGGCCCCTGAATATCTGACTGACTTACTCATTCCTTACTGTCCTCTCTAGATTACTTCTCTCTCAAAGTGCTGGCTATTTGAAAATTCCTATTATATCTAAAATTACAATGGGTGGCAGAGCCTTCCTTCTTACAGAGCTCCTTTTTTATGGAATAATCTTCCCATGTATGTACGGGCTTTCAGACACACTTTCTGTCTTTAAGTGTAGGCTAAAAACGTACCTCTTTAGTCAATCCTATAGTTAAGGATGTCGGGGGGGGGGCTAACCTTCTCTTTTCCTCTCTCACCCTGAGCTGCAGATTACAACGGCCCGTCCCCCCCCTCGCCCTGAGTTTGCAGACTGCTCCAGTTATGCCCCTCACCCTGAGTTTGCAGACTGCTTCGGACCTGTGCCTCCTTTGGTTTATCCTCCCGACTTCACGCAACCGGAGTCCCAGATGCATCACCCCGCCCCCCTTTGAACTGATGATTGAACTGATTATTGAATTGACTATTACCATTCAGTCCAACTTTAGTCTATACTGGGCCGGCCAGCGAAGGATGGGCACCCCCCTCTCTAGCCAGGTTCCTTCCGAGATTTTCTTCCCACCAGGGAGTTTTTTTCTCGCCAGTGTTCAGTGTTTTTTTCTCCCCTACCGGGGAGTTTTTTTACCTCATTTTGCTGGTTGGGGGCTAAGGGGGTTGGGGGTTTTTTGCTCAATTTTCCTTCTGTTTCCCTGTGGCAGCGTCTTTGTGACAGTTCTCTGTAAAAAGTGCTATACAAATAAAATTGAATTGAATTGAATACTGAAATGAGACAAAAGGTAAGGAGACATGCAGGGTGACCTGATGTTTAAATTTGACAAGAAATTGCTTTACCGAGCATGTGGGGTACAGGTCATTTTTCAATGGCTCCACTATTGCAAATACAGTATATAACAGTCCTAGTCGCAAACACCAGAATGAGTTCAATTAGCCCCCCCCCCCCCCCCCCACCGCCCCAAAAAAAAAAAACATTCAGTATTCTATTTGTGGAATGTTCTTGGTCAGTTTTTCTCCCTTCACCTTGTAGTGAGAGTGCTCTTGGACCTGTTAGGCATAAAGCCTGTATGTCAGCACATAAATAAAGCCTTTAAAATGTCTCTGTATGTCCGTGGGAGGTGCGATGGTGTTCTTTCAAGAGCAGCTCTTCTGTTTGAAATTATGGTTCACCAAAGGGATATTACTGTCAAAGTGTGGGCGTTGTGCGTTCAAGCACCAGCATTTTTAACGTGAACTATAAGCCACAAATCACACACACACACACACACACACACACACACACACAACACACACACACACACACACACACACACACACACACACACACACACACACACACACACACACACACACACACACACACCAATTTCTTGCTCTGGGCAACATGATTTAACAAGAGAACAAAGGTCTGTTTATCATGATCACCGGTGACGCAATATATTTTGGAACACTAGATGGCGAAAGAGGCCACAATACTGCACAGATCCGCAGGGAGCAGAACTTCCAAATTAAATTTAAGATTTAAAACATTATTTTTCAGAAGTTCAGGGTTCAGGAAGAACTTCACACATCATTTCACGTCAGATATTTTATATGTTATATTGTTTTGTGTTGATATTTATTTTACCCATACCTCATTTAATTAAGGTGAAATACACAAGTTGTACGTGGGTGAGACATGCATTTCAAGAAGTGAAGAAATACGAATGGCAATTGTATGTTAATTCATTTATTTTGGACACCATATGACACAAATATTTAAATATGTAAACATGTAAGTATCCAAGACCAGGTTTAGGATTTTCAAAGTTGTGAGAACGCTGTGTTCCCAAACATTTTTTTCAAACACTTTCCTGTGGAAAAAAGTGTGATCTGGACATTTGGAAAATAGCCGGAAAGTTTTGGGGGATTTGGGACCAGTTAAAGAAAAGATCAATTGTAAAAATATTTCTGTATTTAGTTCTTAAATAACCTGGTAAGTACTCATTACCAAAAATACTTTCATAAAACATTGTAACAACATTTTCTTTGGTTTTCCATCTATAGTTCAAGTAAGCCTTACAAACATACTGCTATGTTGTTCAAGTTGCAATAAGCTTTTCTGTGAACTGGTTGTAAAAACATACTTGTATACAATATCATATATAATTGTATATATTATCCATATAAAGTAAGGTTTTATCTTACGTTTTTTTCCTCATTTACAAACACACTTTTAGGAATTATTTCTTCACCATTTATTCTTTTGAAAGCAAGGCTATGTTATCTGTAGCTCAGATTATCAGACTGTAGGTCATGAAGAAACATGATATGCAAAGGTGGCATTTGTTAGTGTTTGTTTATGGATATGGCAGATCTCTGCATACCTGCTCTAAGCTCTTGTACTGTAGGGATAAACGTGCGTGTAGATCAACAGCTTCTTGTGATTCTCACGCAGTCCACAAAGGATTCAACCGTGCGACAATCTGCTAACTTCTGAGTCGTTTTAAGTCTGAACATATGTGGGTTGTTGCGGGGTACCACACACACTGATGGGTGTGTGTCCTGGAACATTAATTACATGTCTTAAGTAAAATTACAAAAGTATGAATTGAAACTGTGAATATAATGATACATTTTAAGTATGTGTGTGTTTCTGCTTTAGTGTATGTGTGTTTGTGCATATGTGTGTGGTGTGTGTGTGTGTGTGTGTGTGTGTGTGTGTGTGTGTGTGTGTGTGTGTGTGTGTGTGTGCGTATGTGCGTGTGCGTGTGTTTGTGCATATGTGTGTGTGCGTGTGTGTGTGTGTGTGTGTGTGAGAGTGTGTGTGTGTGAGAGTGTGTGTGTGTGTGTGTGTGTGTGTGGAAGGAAACCTAAGTAGCACAGGGCTTTGCATCCCCTGTCAGCGCACGCAAGGCCATTCCAGTAAGTGCCACACCCACATCCAGCCAAGCCCCAGAGCCAGAGCAGCCGACCTCAGGGCGGGCAGACTATGCGGACTACGCCAGGCGGAGCTCGGAGGCGTAACCGGAGGCCAACGTAGGAGGAGGGTGGCGGGGGAATCTCCGTTTCCAGGGCGACCAGGGAGTGTTTTGTTAGTGTGAGCGGGTGAGTGAGTCAGAGGAGCAGTGAGTCACAATCGGGGGAAACTCACGGCGAAGCTCGGACTCGCCCACCTGCAGCATGCCAGCCTAGTGAGGATACACATGCAAACAGAGAGAGAGAGAGAGAGAGAGAGGGGGGGGGGGGGGGAGGGAGAGGGAGAGAGAGAAGAGAGAGAGAGAGGGGGGGGTGGGGGAGAGGGAGAGGGAGAGAGAGAGAGAGAGAGAGAGAGAGAGGGGAGAGGGGGGGAGAGTGAGAGAGAGAGAGAGAGAGAGAGAGGGAGAGGGGGGAGAGTGAGAGAGAGAGAGAGAGGGGGGGAGGGAGAGAGAGAGAGAGGGGGGGAGAGGGAGTGAGAGAGAGAGAGAGAGAGAGGGGGGGGAAGAGGGAGAGAGAGAGAGAGTGAGAGAGTGAGTGAGAGAGAGAGAGAGAGAGAGAGAGAGAGAGAGAGAGAGAGAGAGAGAGCGCGAGAGAGACAGAGAGAGAGAGAGAGAGAGAGAGAGAGAGAGGTTTATTTTCCTGGTCTCAATGTTTGAGAGTGCTAGTGCCTGATGAACCCATGTTTACATGAAGGGACTTCTGGCTTTGCATGTGGGTAAAATGGGGTATGTGCACCCCGCATCTGTGCTGAATCAGGTCCTAGCTGGGAGTGGGGGGGGGACTTCACTGTATACCTTGGCTGATGCCATGGGTGTTCATCAGCGAGATGCTCGTTCTGTGCAGGAATGTAAACGTTTGGGATTCAGGAGGGTGGAGTCATGGGGGGTGGGGGGGTGGGGGGGGGTGGGGGGGTGGGGGGGGGGGGGGGGGGGGGTCGTGTGCTCTTCACAGACCAGGTGCTATATATAACGGGGGCCCCATGCTGCCTGCAAATGAACTGAGCCACACGCCAGAGGCGCAGAGTGTGTAGAGGGGGACGGCCGAACCACGCCCCAGGGCCCGTGTGGCCTCATCAGAATTCCTTTAGACTCAGAGGATAGATCCTGCTGTACATGTTGGTCCAAATTCACTGAGGAACAGAGAAATAGAGTTTGTACACCGCCCTACATACCCCTCCTGCTGTTAGCTGCTTCCCGCACCCACGCACACACACACATGCGCAAATGAACAAACGAACTAATGAACAAATTCCTGTTGAACCATAAGAGGTGGCTGTGTAGTATTGTGGTTAGGGAACTGGGTTTGTAACCCATAGGTTGTGGGTTTGATTCCTGTGTAGTAGGTCATTGCATGCTTGAGCTTGGTGCTTAAGCTAAATTGCTTCAGTATCCGACTCTACAAATGTAATATGTCCTGACTTGGTTTTTAAAAAGCATTTTATATATTACTGCTTTCATTCATAAATGATTCCTTGTGTTCCCCCCTTGACAAAGAGAGGTTCATTTCAGTGGGTTTTTTACTGGTAAAATAAAAGTCAATAAAATGAATAAACACATTGTGTCATTGAGTGAATCCTCTTTATTCTATCCAGCAGATACAATTGTAGTAATTGTATAATTAATAGAATTGTTTTGCCTCCACGTTTTTGTAAACATACTTACATTTTCATAAATTTCATTAAGTAGCCACTTAGAAACAAATGTGGGCATGTCAGTTATGGCAGCTGGTGTGAGCGTAGCCTCAAGCAAATCAGACTGTATGCACGCTTACACGCATCAGACATGAGAGCACTACCATGTGACTGCTATCAGGAACATGTTTGACCGCATTTCAGCAGAAAACAGATAAAAGATCCCCTTCACGTGCAAAACCAGGGAATCGCGTTACATTCGACATGCAGCAGATCAGTCCCTGGGCCAATGAACTGGCCGAATCACGCAGTTTTGTTTTGATCTACTTTAGGTGTACTGTGGACATAAAGTGGCAGTTGGGATATAAGTTATTTGAAAAGGCAAGGACTGGGTCTTGTGGATGGTACATAGAACAGATATGAATCCATCAGGGTCAGTGGGACTTTGGAAGCTGAAGGTGGCACATGTAATGTCTCAGCGGCACTTTGGCGGTTTGGCGGCTTGCCTCCCTCTCATGGACCCTGCCCGAGAAGCCTTAGCCCTCCTTGGCGACTGCAACACTCTCTGCTGCAGGCTCCCAGTACTGGCTGTTTTAGAGAGAAGGCATGGGGCGAGGGTGGGGGCCGTGGGACAGGCTGGGGGGGGGGGGGGGGGGGGGGGGGGGGGCGATACAGGAGCCTCCCGTCCTTCATGAGACACCATAGAGGGCCCAGAGGATGGGGTGGGGACGGTGGCCGCAGACTGGTCCAGGCCAGCTGGCTGGCTTCCGGCCAAGGCTAAGCAGAGCTTGGAAAGGACCTGGAATCTAATATGACATGGAGAGGACAGGGGCCAGCCTACCAGGCCTGTAAAAAAGAGACAGAGACTGCCATTGCCCCCACAATATGAGCCAAGGGAGAGGGGCCAGGGCTTTATGAACGGTGATAATTGCGACCATAGAGAACTGTCCAAAAACAATACCAGACATCTCTTGGAATAACATCCTGTCAGCATAGAACTACATCTGCATCTAAACCCAATCGCTGTGGAGGGAGGCTGGGAAGGATCAGGGGAGAACGTGGATGACTGTGGATGGGGTCTGAGTCAAACGATTTTAACTGGTAGCTACAGTTCTGTTTTTCCATTGAACCCCCCCCCCCTCTCTCTTTCCCACTAACCGCAAGTATAAACTGCAAAACCCACAACAAAAACATGTTAATTTCCCACTCACAGGATTAAATTATATTATTCCCAAATTATCCCAAATTATCACTTACAGGAAAAATACTTTTTCAGTTGTGTAAAAATAACAAGATTGTATTTATGACTGAGCAATGCGACACTATTCCCTTGTCTTTATTGTCATACAAAGGGGCAAGTTAAGTGATATCATTTTAGGGTGTTTCTATTGACAGTGTGAGAGCTGTTGTCAATGTACTATTTTGACATTTAAACATGGCATTGAACAATAATAGAGAGAGATAAAGAGAGAGAGAGAGAGAGAGAGAGAGAGAAAGACAGTGCAAGAGAAAGAGAGAAAAAGAAAAGGCTATAGTGAGAAAAGGGATGGGGTGGGGTGGCCACTCCTGGATATATTTAGAAAGAAAGGAGGAGCGAAATCTGAAGAAAAAGAAAGCTGAAGAAAGGATTTTCCAGAAGTATATATTTAAAACTCCATAAAAAAAGAAGAATCTGAATAAATGGTTTATATTAAATGCTGGGAAAGAATCTGGTATATAACACTGAAATAAACATGCACGCACACACACACACACACACACACGCACACACACACAAAGTGGACCCTTCAATTACACAGATCACACACCAGCTGCTTGCATTTAATACCTGGGCGAGGAGGTGTGTGTAATTCAGAAACACCGCACACTGTCCACACAGCAACACTCATGGTGGAGAGTGAGAGAGAGACAGAGCGAGAGAGAGAGACAGAGCGAGAGAGAGAGAGTGAGCGAGAGAGAGAGACGTAGTGACGCCATTGTGGTTTGGTTTGATTGCACTTCCTGTATAAAGGGTAAGCTGCTGCAGTGTTTGTGTGTACCGTCTCCATGGTGACTGCCAACACTGAAATACGAGAGAAAGGAGAGTAAAGGAGAGAGAAGCCAAGGGCAAAGCTATCGCCTGTATACATACGGGGAAGTGTACCAGGCCAAACCGGTCCATACCATAGCGGGTTTGTCCTGAAGGGAGCGGGCACAGAACAAAGAGGATTTCTTTTGTTTTGTTGTATTTGTGTGGACTTTATTTGTAGGAGTCTAATGGAAGGCTGCATTTGTGCTGGACTGACTCCAGGATAGGTTATGTTGGTTGTAGGTTATGAGAGAGAGAGAGAGAGAGAGAGAGAGAGAGAGAGAGAGAGAGAGAGAGGGAGAGAGGAGAGAGAGAGAGAGAGAGAGGAGAGAGAGGAGAGAGAGAGAGAGCATTCAGTCGCCAGAAGTCTAGCCACCGCACAGTGAGGCAGGGGACTGTGGAACAGCAGCTGGACTGCCCTATTCCAGCAGCTTGGAGGAAGACCCCATTTCCTGTTTGGAATGCTTTTATTATTAGATCCCTGCTGCCATGACAACAGTCTTTTTTTTTTTCTTTAGTAGCTGAGGTCACAGTTTGTTATAGTTCTGTGAGTCACTGTCTGAGATACTCATTAATACTGACACTTACATTGACACTGGAACATTATTGTGCACACTGGCCCTCACACACACACACACACACACACACACACAAACAAACAGAGAGGCCCTTTCATATTGTGCTCTTCTGTACTATATGAATACACTACAAAGTGGCACTATACAGTTTCAAGGACTGCTGAACTCACCCTACTATGGTTGTGATGTAAATAAATATTGCTTTTAATTGTGAGTCAAAGGAGAAATGTTGATTGAATCCCAGCCAGAATTTCAGAAACACTGTGAGAAACTGGTCAAGTGTGCCTGTCCCTATCACTGTTCCACCACTGGATACAGTGTACATGTGAGCATCCTCCTTCATTCATTTGAAAACATTTTTACCCCACTCTTTCTATCATTTATCTGTCTCCTTGTCAACCTGGAAGAATTAAAATTAAGGTTGTGTCCATGAGTGAAATCTTTTCCCTGAATTTATGTGTACGAATATATGTTTATACCACCTGAAGTGTGTATTTTTGTATCTATCGGCGCTGGTGTTTATGTTGGGTAACTGTGTACGTCTGTGAGAAACACGTGTCTGACAATAAGTGTGTCTGTGTGTGAGTGTGCGTTGCTAGGAGACAACGCGGCATGTGCGGCTCATTTTTTTTTTTTTTTTTGCGTGTGCGGCTCATCTGTGTGCGTGTGAGGAATGTGTGACGCGCGCCCTGTGTTTAAAGGGGTGTGGCCGTCTCTCGCTAAAGCTCCGAGGTTTGCGGGCGGAAAGGATGGGCGTGGGGAATCAGACAGGAAGCGATGACCGTAAAATACCTAGGAGAAGATCCAGAACGGACCCTCATTCACCGCGTGCCAAAAAGGAAGCGAAAGGCTGAACGTTGGTTGAACCTGCGAAGTTCTCCATTTATAATAGCCTAGGCATGAAAACATGTTTAATGCACGTATTAACAGTGACTCTGTATTAAACAGGATCAAACACTGCTGATTAACGACATATCCATGACCATCGTTGCTATTTTTAAGACCAAGTATAGGCTACTCATAAAGTGCTCCTAAAAGTTTAACTTACTTAGAGCGATTCATGTTCTAAATCCACTTCCCGAGATTAGCCTAATCACGGTTTCAGAATACCATGCGTTCCTGTAAGTTCAGTCAAACACACTACCTTGGCTTTCTAATGTAGCAGTGTAGGCTACAATTAAAGCATTATGGTAAGCAATATAGGCTACATTTTCTAAAATGTTGCAGTTAGGCTAAATAGCCTAATAAATGGTCGACTAATTATACAAATAAGCTTTTAATACCGTAAAAATGATAGGCTACACCTTAGTGGACAGCAAAGTAGCAACAAAGTAGTAGTTTACAAAATGATTATGTTTTGGAAAAGAAGTACTTCTCTTTTTCTCTCAGAACTATGGTTGGTCACGATAATCTCTCCCGCCCCCCTACTCCCCCTCCCCCTGCCCTTGAAACGCAGAACCGGAGAGGGAGGACCGTGCCTCTGACGTTTACAAAAAGGAATTCCCTTCCTCGTCTACAAGCTCAGTCTTCGGCTGCACGCACTTGCACGGAGTCTGCCTCGTGCAGTCTGTCGCGCACCGCGCCTTTGGAAAAGCTCTCGGGCACGGAGGCAGCGGGCGGAAGGAGAAACTAAGAAAACTGGAAAATTCGCCCTAAGAAGTTCGCTTTAAAATTAAACGGAAAATGCCTTCTGGGAGTAAAGAACGCGACGTAAGTAATGTGCTCTGAGTAAACTCATAGCCTACACACTAATGTAATTAAGTGATTTATTTTTATCCAATTGCCTTATTACAGTTGACGTTGATTGGCTTTTGTTATGTTTCTTTAGTATTTTTCAACTGTGCATTTGAGTAAGGACTTAGGCTACGGCTGTTTTACGCAATTGATGCGCGTGTGCATGGTTCATTAGAGAGGGAGCAGAAATATGCTAAAGCCCCTGCTTGAACAATATCTGAAAAATATCTGTCAGTTTAGGAACCAGTGCGTTAAATGAGTTTTGAAGTGACGGAATTTATTAAATAAAAATGAATATATTGAGAACATAAAACAGACAATACAGACAATTTCGGTTTATTTCCCCCCCAGAGTTACGTTTGTTGAATGAAGGCAAATAACCTCGAAGTCCTATTCAGGCCCACAATTAGACTCCTGTTTCTCAGGTCTGCCTCCAGTAGGGGCATTCTCGCTCTCCCGTGGCGCAACACAGCACATCACTGGGAGGGAGGGAGCTAAACTCCCACTGTCTGTAAAATGTGGTGTGCACGCGGCCATGCAAATCAAAAGCTGGGTTGCGTGAAGTGTGCATTGTACAAGCTGGTGGAATGAGTCCCTGTAAAATAAAAAATAAAAAGATTGTAAAAGAACACTACGCCCTTGGGCTGGGGATGGATCAGCCAGCGCCACGGTCTTGACCTCGATCTGCAGCGGTAGGGGGACACCTGCGAATCGTACGGTGTGTGAAGTAGGCTACTTTCGGCACAGGCGATGTGAAAGCTGCGATTCCGTTCGAAGGCATTTTTAAATGCAGGGCTTGATGTTGGGGTTTCCGCCGGCGATAAGAGCCAAGATTTGTGTGTGTATATCCTCCTGACACTCGGCTGAAAAAAAAAGAAGCTTATTTACATTCACTGACATATTACAACTGTCTTGCGTGACAAAAACATGCTGCAGTGAAAACTTTTTAAAAAAAATGCTTTTATTTTATTGAATGTCTCTTGCAGTGTATGGGCTCGAGCATAGTATACTAGAATAATATGCTTCTTGATATTAAGGCCAGATACTTGTCCCCTACAGGGGACAAAAATGAATTGCCGGTCTTAGGAGGATATTTTTGTTTCAGATGTTCAGGTAGAGGAAAGGATGAGTGGTGTTTGGAGTAAGACCCTCCGGTAGAGTCAGATAGGGACCCTCTGCATCTCCACTATTCGTGATGCTGACCTACAATAAATATGAATAATATATAATAATAGGCATACACTAACTTGTTGAATGCATACACACACAATCATATTCTTTTATAATGATTTCATTTATTCAGTGCTTTTCTTGCAGGTGTGCAAAAAATACATTTTGAAAGTGAAACTGAAAATGTTAAAAGACAGGCACGTGGGGGAGAGGGTGGGGGGCTCCAGATTCCCGAGCACTTTCCCCCTTTGCCCCAAATGTCCAATGTGCCTT
Organism: Synaphobranchus kaupii; assembly: GCA_029718625.1. Lineage (NCBI taxonomy): Eukaryota > Metazoa > Chordata > Actinopteri > Anguilliformes > Synaphobranchidae > Synaphobranchus > Synaphobranchus kaupii. The sequence continues at coordinate 11,723,006 of CM056379.1, forward strand.
TTTGATTCTGTCATTCATTTTCATTCATTCATTTTGGTAAAATATATTCTGTAGAATAATTGTGTAGTAAAACAGTTTTTCTATGTTGGTGTGCCATTTTCTTACTTTGAGCACCTGCCTCAAAAGACCTCTGCACGGCCCTGTTAAAAACAAATATATTAACAGTAAAAAGAAAGACAGACATATATGTACATATACACATGCAGAGCAGGACTAGGGCAGGATCTGACTGAGATCTATTAATTGAGTCTGATTGATTCCGCCCTGCTTTTCATACAGTCCAGGGCATTCATTTCTGTGTGCCAGACATTTCCATACGATCACAGAGCTCTCTGTGGTCAAACTGAGCCCAACATGATCGCTGGAATTCAAACAAAAACACTACTGCTTGCACCTCAAAATGATGTGTATAATCAATCTATTTTCTAATCAGTTATCTCGTTTATCAAATGGAAAATTGAGCGTTGCCCATTTCTTAACTGCATTTACATTTGGAGATCTCTTTTACGTGTAATATGCAATTTTCCCAATTGAAGCTGTTAACACTTTTTCCTCAATCTCTTTATTTTACAATACCTTTGTTTTAGCTTCAGTATGACTTTACACATTATATAACCCCGGAATTATCCCTCTGCCTTTTTTTTGGGGGGGAAATTATCATTCATTTTATTCATAAAAGCATTTTAAACTGTGAATACTTAATACAGTAAGTCTCACTTGTATAATTCAGCAACCAGTACAGTATATATTTAAACCAAAGTGCCTCTTGAGCTAATTGTTTACCTTAATACATTACATTTTTAAATACAGAATTAAATGTAGAAGGAATATATTTTTTTAAGTTGTGAAAATGACACACACACACACACACACACAATTGACTATATTGACTCAAAAACATATATTAATGCAAATTTTTTCCTAATTTTTAAAACATCTTCCTTGCCCTCCAGTACGACGTTCTGAGACCATAACAATTTTCTTCAGTGTTTTTATTTATTTATTTTCAGAATTCCGGTAAATTTAATTGGCTTACCACTTCAGAACATGTTCCTCACAAAATAAATATTAAAGAGTTATCTTATAATACACGTCTTTCTAAGTGCGCTTTTTTGTTATATTCAACATAATTTCAGATGTGTAATTACTGTATATGTGCAAGCATATAATATGTTGTAGGCCAGTTTTAAATATTTAAATAGATTATTAAAATATATTTGACTTAAAATGCAACATATTATGTTTTCCCTGGTTAAATAAAAAAAGGATAAATAAAATAAAACAAAAGTTTCCATATGGGACTGGGCGAGCTATAGACATAGAAACCACATTGAAACCGGCAGTGAGTTCTCTAACAATGTTTTGTAAATTGAGCCTTAAAAATGTCATATAGCCATAAAGTTGCTGAATCATGAACCTTATGAACGTAGGCTATGTCATAAACACAATGTGGCGCAAATGTAACTTATGCATGTCATAAACGTCATAAAATCACACTGGTGGCCCCCTTCTGAATAGCAATTTACTCTGTCAGATTAAATATTACTTCTGTCACACCTTGATTTCTAGGCCAAGGAGAGCAATCTTTAGACCTGAGCTTTCGATTCCTGCCCCATTTTCACAGGGATCTTGTGCAGAAAACTGTAGCCACTGCAGTGTTGTAAATGACTGTACGTCTGTGTGGGAGAGGGAAACTCTTTAATGAATTTGGGGAAGTTAGAGCTGATCGTTGCTTTTAGAAGGTTTTGATTGAAACGGGAAGCATTTTATCAATTTATACAGCTGCACAGAGGGACATTAAAGTATTTCCCTAAATTATGTTCTTGCCAAATATCAAATAGTAGATACAAATACTAGTGTAATTTTGGTAGTTATTTATATGTATATGTCTAGTCTACCCTCTCTCTCTATATATATATATATAAATATATTTAAAAAATTTTACACACTGGCATATATACACAAAGCCAATAGGCTGTAGGCCTATATGTACAGACACACAGACATACTCTTGTACACACATGCCGCTCCAATCCATCACTCATGCCATTAAAATTACAATTATATTACAATAACAATAGGTAAACTGCAAAAAAACAACAACAAAAAAACCTTTTGCGCCTGGTTTGACGTGCTCCTGTCAGAACATTTGGGGGTGGGGGCGACTAGGGAAATGAATAGAACTCAGCGCTGTGGGAGAAATGCTGACGTGTGGCTAAAGCCATGCAGCCAGGAGCTGGGAGGGAGACACCGTGTCTCCAGGTGTGTCCTGTAAACCGCCGTTGTTGCACGCGGGTGGAACAAAATCCCCGTGATTGACGCCATTAGTAATGCGAGAATACATGCGAGAGACGCAAGAATGCGGCGGTCACAATACGCGGTCTAAGCGCTGCCGTGTGTAGCCGAGTATGGTATGCGTTTACGTAACAGCCGCGATGTGTTCGCCGCGGCCCTGAAATACAGAACGCTCTGAGTGACTGAGAGAGTCGGAGCACGAGCTCCCGGCTCCGGAGGTCTGGAGACTGATTTTGGAGCGACGGAGAGGGGTCGTCACAGACTCGATTAATTACTGCGGTGGATTTGCTCCGCTCGTAGCTTTCAATCGCTACGTCAAGCCTCTGTAAACACGAGCAGACGACGCGAAGTCATTTTTAGATCGTAAAGAACCAGAGAAACAAACGTTACAGCCCCCTAAGGAGCAGATGTTACCATCTGAAAGTGCTCATTTGATCCGCGGCTCTGTGATGGGGCTGAATATAAACAAGTTAGTTCTTCAGACGGACTGTAGGACTATGGGTCCTTTTTTTTTTTTACCCCCATAGGCAGAATCCAAATCCCTCCATCACAAAATAGAGTATAGGGGCTGGGGAGTCAGTGGCCTGATTTTAAACCCGATCTGTGATCGTTCAGTCAAAGCAATTTTATAGAGTCGGTTGGAGAAAATGAAGTATTTGTATTCATGAATACTGGAGTGAGATAATGTAATATGCTCTTCCCTTCACTTTATGTGGCTCAAGGTGAGTGTGTGTGTGTGTGTGTGTGTGTGTGTGTGTGTGTGTGTGTGTGTGTGTGTGTGTGTGTGTGTGTGTGTGTGTGTGTGTGTGTGTGTGTGTGTGCGGGCCAGCATTTGCTGCCACAGTGAATAGAAAAGGGAAAGCTTAAACAGTCTCGTGTGAGTAGAGGACCGTGGGAAGGAAACAGAAAGCTTAATGAACAAGAATGACACAAGGAGAAAACGAGGACAGAAAGGGCAAATAACAGACGAGATAAAAGTCAACCAAACGATAGAGTCATGGTCCGTCTGCGATGGCGTAATTGTTTCGAGCCAAAGACCCCACCCCTCTCCTTCCTCTGATCCCCTGCCATGTCTTAAATTCATTTCTATGGGGAAACCTGTTTTTAAAAGGGAGAGCGGCCTTCTTTCTAAACCATGGCGAATTCTTATATCGAGGGTCAAAAGCAGCCTGTCCAAACGCAGGCCGCAGAACACGGGTAACGCGCCACTGCGGCGGTATGAGGAGTCGACGGACACAATCGGAAAGGGATGAAAAAAGAAATAAAGAGGGACTTGTACCTGCTTTTCGCAGCTATCTGCAGCGACTTTCAACAGCTGCCCTCAACTATGTGTGATGCTACACCACACCAGGGGGGGTATTACACAAAACAGCATTATCAACTTATCCAGATAACCGTGAGAACGATAAGGCGGTATCGTCACGTTAGTGAGATTTCAGCTGATGAAAATGCACGAGGATCTGGTTTAGGAATGTCTGGTTTAGGAACGTCTGGTTTAGTCGTACATATTGTTAGTTTGCTGATATTGAAGAAAGTTTCTGAGATAACTCCAAAATAATACCATGAAGTAATCTCGCTAACTTGGGTATCCTGCTTTGTGGAATACCCCCCCAGTTCAATAAAATAATTCAGCTTTGTTAGACTAGGTTAATTTAGGATGAGTTAGGTAACGTTATGCTTCACTATTAAGTTCTCCTGCTTCCTCTAAGGTCATATTGTACAATTTCTGAGACATAATCAAGAACAAGTCACACAAACCACATAAATTGTTTCTTAATATTACATTTAAAAAAAACTAATAAAATATAAAATAGCAAGTGAATATATAAATGAATAAATCAATAATGTGTTATTTAACACTTTCTCTTGGAGTGATATAAGCATATGTGTGTATACTGTTATAAATTTTATAGTGTGTGTGTGTGTGTGTGTGTGTGTGTGTGTGTGTGCGTGTGTGCGTGTGTGCGTGTGTGTGTGTGTGTGTGTGTGTGTGAAAGGACCTCCAGCCTTCTTTGAGCTGCCTGTACATAAATAGTTTTTAGTGGGACACTTGGAAAAGTCCACCCTCAAGGGCCAGTGACGTGTGCAGCGTTGCACTGCATCTGAAAACAAGACACTCTTTCAGAGCTTCGTCTACCATTTTGTTTTATACATATAAAAACATATAAAAGAGAAACATTAAATAATGGGGTATATCTGACCTAACCCGGGCAGGTATGTACCACACCACCCACGTTAGACAAGATGAAACACCCTCCCTTTTACATATTTGCCTGTTTGTCGAATTTCTGAAATTTACTTTGGAGATATGAATACAAATACAAAATTTATTGTCCACAAAGTGGATTTTTACCTTTGGCTTCACCATGAAAAGACATAAAACAAAAGTACAAAATACAGTTACTTGGATACTGGCCTAAAAACTGCACCAGAGCTGCAGCTGAAACAGAGATACCACTGCTGCTCTCTGGTTCCAAGAACGTTTTTTCCATTGAAAGCCCGTAGAAAGGCGGGCCCAGGCTCAGTCTAACCCCAGCACGGTCATCTCTTTCCCTTCAGCCCTGACTCATATTTAAACACGTCATGCACTTTCAGTCTTGCACGCAACCCTTTTCGTCAAATCCACTCCTCACCCGGGAGAGCGAGAGATATGCGCATGTAGTAGAAATTTGTGACGAGCCCCAAAAACCGAACCTTAACCTCCAACGTTAACCCAAACCTTAACCTCCAACGCTAACCCAAACCTTAACCTCCAACATTAACCCAAACCTTAACCTCCAACGCTAACCCAAACCTTAACCTCCAACGCTAACCCAAACCTTAACCTCCAACACTAACCCAAACCTTAACCTCCAACACTAACCCAAACCTTAATCTCCAACGCTAACCCAAACCTTAACCTCCAACGCTAACCCAAACCTTAATCTCCAACACTAACCCAAACCTTAATCTCCAACGTTAACCCAAACCTTAACCTCCAACGCTAACCCAAACCTTAACCTCCAACGTTAACCCAAACCTTAACCTCCAACGTTAACCCAAACCTTAACCTCCAACGCTAACCCAAACCTTAACCTCCAACGTTAACCCAAACCTTAACCTCCAACGCTAACCCAAACCTTAACCTCCAACGCTAACCCAAACCTTAACCTCCAACGCTAACCCAAACCTTAACCTCCAACGTTAACCCAAACCTTAACCTCCAACGTTAACCCAAACCTTAACCTCCAACGCTAACCCAAACCTTAACCTCCAACGTTAACCCAAACCTTAACCTCCAACGCTAACCCAAACCTTAACCTCCAACGTTAACCCAAACCTTAACCTCCAACGCTAACCCAAACCTTAATCTCCAACGTTAACCCAAACCTTAACCTCCAACGCTAACCCAAACCTTAACCTCCAACGTTAACCCAAACCTTAACCTCCAACGCTAACCCAAACCTTAATCTCCAACACTTGAGAAAGGTTGAGAAAGGCTTTTCCGATACATATGTTATTGTGCTGCCATTGTTTTGAACTCCAATTTAGAAGTTATAATAAATACAATAAGCTAGTCAATTTGTTGTGTGTGCGTCTATGTGTGTGTGTGTGTGTGTGTGCTGTGAATTTGTTGCTTGTTGCACTCATCTCAGATAATCAATTTGCTCTGAAACACAACATTTTGGACGTGTTCCAGTTGCTTACTGCAAGGATGTCATGCTTTTCACTGTCGAAGATTTACATATTATTGTCAGATTAGTGGCATATTTATTTAATTAATTTTGGAAAATAAAGAAAAAAATCAACACTGGCTTGAATTTATTTAAGGACACATGTACATGTGACTGGGCTGTGGGCCTCTGTGTAGCTCTTCTGCCTGATTGGATTAATGGACACAGCAGAGCCAATCACATGACTTCTCAACAGCTGTCTGGGGCTGCAGAGAAATATAAATCAGGGGCTAAATTTACCCCTGAACCTTACTGAAATATGAAACATTTTTCACAGCAGTGTATATAAGAAAATATTGCAATATCTGAAAGCAGGAATAATTTCTTTATTTTAGCAGATATTGAGAAGTGTTGCAATATTCTGATGTTTTTTTGTTTTTTTTTAACTTCAATTTCACTATTTTATTTTATTTTAGGGATATTCCATGTCAGTAAGGGTATTTTGACCGGGGGGATGTATTTCACAAAACAAAATTACTGAATTAGCTGGATAACTGAGTAAAACCCTCCCAAATATAAAACACGGACTGAAGTAAAAAAGAGCTGTTCAAGGTTTTAGTCAGTGCAGTTATCCAGCTAACTCGGTAATCCTGCTTTGTGAAATACCCCCCTGGCACATGCTTCTCGTGGATGCGCCTGAAAGGTCTCCACACGTGTGAATGGCATGGGATACCACAGAGAGGAACTGTAATCGGGTTCAAAGGCTGTAGATAAAGGCAGGGCTGGAAAACACCAGAGTCCAGGTAAAACAGAAAAAAGAATTACTGTCCTATATTATCCATATTCAGTATCCATCAAAACTCATGGCCATAGTGCCGGGGTAGGGAACCCTGGTCCTGGAGAGCCGCAGGGTCTGCTGGTTTTAGTTTTTACTCCCTACTTAATTGATCAATTAAAGCAGTTGATTACACAGTTAACTCACCTCACCTGGTTTCTTTGGTTTAAGTAGTTGCTGTATTTAAGGTGAAAACAAAAACCAGCAGACCCTGCGGCTCTCCAGGACCAGGGTTCCCTACCCCTGGCCTAGTGCATGCCATTCTACTTTTGAAGTGTTTTGAAGGTGAATTTTGCGTGCGTGCGTGTGTGCGTGCGTGCGTGCGAGCATTTGCTGCCACAGTGAATAGAAAAGGGAAAGCTGTGTGCACCTTGTGCAGGTTTCAGCTCGCATCGCCATAAACCAAGACGCACTATAGGCTATAGAAATTTCTCATACTTCTGAAACTTCTCATGGGAGAGAGACAACCATAAATGTATAATCTGCGAACCATAAACACGTATGGACAATGAATTGAATGGGGTTAACGTCAGCAGTGTTTTTACACGGCTGGTATCTGCTTAAATAAGATGGTTAAATGAATGACCCCCACTACTACGCAGAAAAAATATTACACCAACAATTTTTTTTTTTTTGCTGTCTATGCAAATAAAGACATCAATGCATTACTGAGAGAGGGAGAAAAATCCACAGACAGACAGACAGACAGACAGACAGACAGACAGACAGACAGACAGACAGACAGACAGACAGACAGACAGACAGACAGACAGACAGACAGACAGACAGACAGACAGACAGACAGACAGACAGACAGACAGACAGACAGACAGACAGACAGACAGACAGTGCCTCTTCAGCCAGGAGCTCAACACAGAGTAGAAGTTCCTCTTCTCTCTTACGGAGTCTGACCTCATTCTGAGACGTGTCATTGATAATGATGATTTGTACGCTGTCCTTGATTTGTGTCTTGATTCTAGGTTGTCGTAGTTGATTTACATGTAGTGTCCCATGTATCCCATGTCCCATGTATCTCCCGCTGTTGCTCATGTAACTCCAGGAGAGGCACTTGTGTTCTGTTAGACTGTAAGTGCCGCTATACTACAGCATCTGCTGAATGAATATAATATAATTTGAACACTCTTTTGTAACAAGGTCAAAGGGAAGCTGCCACTATGTCCTTTTAGAGGTGGTAAGAATGAACTTGTGAATTATGGAAAAAGGAAAGCGAGAGATACGTGCAGGGCGATCGCTCGCCGATCCTACGGTCTTCTCGTTCCGCGCCGTCGTATGGAAATGATCCCGGCGCTTTGCCTAACGCGTGTACAGGAAGCGCACGCAGCCGCCGCCTGCCGTAGCCTGATATGACCCCCCCCAAGAACAACACGGGACAGCGGCATCATCTGAGACGGTCCTGCCTCCCCCCCTACCACCCCCCTCTCTGCTGGGAACCATCCTTGCTGCTGGCCAGGGGGATTCCTGGCAAAGTGATTTTTGAGGTTACAGACAGAATCACATTGCCAGGGATTTCCAATGGCTGGCATGAGCTGAGCAACTGTGGAATCTGGCAACCCACCGGCCCACGGAGACACAACAGTAACAACAACAACGACCACAATGACGGGAGAAGAATAATTTTGACCATGTCTACCAGAACTGTGTTTAAAAAAAATTAAATAAAATTTAAAAAAACATAATTATACCATCATACTTTAACTCCTTGGGTGGCAGCAAAATGTGAGGGGTGGGGAAAAAACTTGCAGAGCCTTTAGGAACGTTACATTACGCTACATTACAAACCAAGACAATAAAAAAAGAAAATAGATGTTTCTTGTTTGAAATGATCAGTAACCTGCAGTAACGTTCCTGGTGTCTGAAGGGTTAAAGTATTTCTAGTAAATATTTCACGCAGGTCTGGAGCCGACGCCTCGGATCGAGTGGGTGGTCTCTCCGTTGCTCAGCGGCAGGACTTAGCCCGCATGTGAACACTGTATGTTCCTCTCATGTTCACAGTGGTTAAGTTCTGCCGCCCTTTCACCTCCAAGGCCCTGTCCTAAATATCTCGCCCGTTGAGGCGCCGGAGTGAGTCACCGCGGCACTGCTGCCGTCCGCTTTGTGTGCGCGTGAGCCGAGAGCCTGTTGTCCTGTCCAATCGGGACGCGTGCTTGAGGAAGACGACGGCCAACTCCGCCGCTGCGAGTCGGCGCCGCTGACGCATGGGACGTCTGCGTTTGGGCCGCGGCGGCCGTGCGCGGCGTCTTCTAAATGTCGCTGGCCAGGTGCCTGCTTCTCTCGGTCCCTCACTGTGTCAGTGAGTCTGTCTGTGTCTCTGCAGAGCGCTGCAAGCCCGTCTGTCTGTGTCTCTGCAGAGCGCTGCAAGCCCGTCTGTCTGTGTCTCTGCAGAGCGCTGCAAGCCCGTCTGTCTGTCGCTGTGGCACTTCCTGTTTCTCAGTAAACCCGTCCGTCCGTCTGTCTCTCTGTACAGATGTCTGAGTCTCAGTACAACTGTAGTTCCCCTATGTGTGTCAGTACAGCTGTCTGTCTGTGTGTCTGTGTATCTATAAGCAGAGCTGTATTTCTGTCTGTCTGCCTCTCGGTAGAGCTCTCTGTGACTCAGAATGACCTTGAACCAAGTGTTAACAGTACATTGGACATGTCTGTCTGTCCTAGAGGGCACAGCGGTTTATCGGGGTGTCTCAGTCCCTCAGTGGGGGTGGGGTTCTCCCCTCAGGAGGGAACAAGAGACCCTGTAACTCCTGGATTGAAAGTTTTTGTCACCCTGGGACTCAACAGACTCCCTCACACCTCCACTCTGTGTGTTTCCTGTTCCTCACACCTCCACTCTGTGTGTTTCTCCTCCTCACCTCCTCTCTGTGTGTTTTCTCCTCCTCTTGTACTGTTTCAGTCACACCCTTTCCCTTACGCGGGGTTCCACCCTTCTCTTTTTCACCCACTGACACGATGCAGGCTTCTGTTTCACCCTTACACAACCAGCACGCTGGGCAAGAGTAACGACACTCACGCTCTCACACGCACGCTCACACACACACACGCACGCACGCTCACACACACACACACACACACACGCACGCACGCACGCTCACACACACACACACACACAGCGATATACACACACACACACAAACACACACACAGTGATACACACTCACACACAGTCACACACGCACACACACACACACACACACACACACACACACACACACACACACACGCACTCACACAATAATACACACACACACACACAGTGATACACACACACACACACACACACACAGTAATACACACACACACATACACAGTAATACACACGCATACACATACACAGTGACACACAGTGATACACAGTCACACACACACACACTCACACAGTGATACACACACACACACACACTCACACAATAATACACACACACATACACAGTAATACACACGCATACACACACACATTAACACACACACACACACACACACACACACACACTCACACACATTAACACACACACACATACACAGTAATACACATGCATACACATACACAGTAACACACATAGTGCATCAGTTTAAATACAATTTACACTGAGAAGCAACACAATATATGCAAGCATTTATACTGTTAACATGCAGACACGTACTGTACAAAAGCGTGTTTGCAATCGGCACATATTATGAAATGCTTGCTCTGTAATCAAAACTAAATTGTTTCTGATTTAATCAGAGCGCAGCTGACAATCAGACTTCAACACTATGCACTATACTTCAACACTATGCACTATACTTCTACACTATGCACTATACTTCAACACTATGCACTATACTTCTACACTATGCACTATACTTCAACACTATGCACTATACTTCAACACTATGCACTATACTTCAACACTATGCACTATACTTCTACACTATGCACTATACTTCAACACTATGCACTATACTTCTACACTATGCACTATACTTCAACACTATGCACTATACTTCAACACTGCACTATACTTCAACACTATGCACTATACTTCTACACTATGCACTATACTTCTACACTATGCACTATACTTCTACACTATGCACTATACTTCTACACTATGCACTATACTTCTACACTATGCACTATACTTCTACACTATGCACTATACTTCTACACTATGCACTATACTTCTACACTATGCACTATACTTCAACACTATGCACTATACTTCTACACTATGCACTATACTTCTCAAGATGGCAATGTGTGTTTTCTTAGCAGACAGTGTTACACAGGGTGGCTTAGCTTGCTTGGAGTGCTTTGTAATTAACGTCGTTGGCACAGGAAATGAAGCAGTCTGTGGCGCTTTGCAGTGTCTTTGACTATAACGCAGTGATTCAGACAGGCAGAGAGAGGGATAAGTAATTGGACACTGATGTATAGGAAACTCAGGAAATCTCTGGGATCCCAAAGACTAAAAAAAGAATGGATTTTTTTAAATTTAAATCTCTGAAGCAGCTTCCTGCATGATTGCTCTTGCCAGAGAATAGAGCTTTCTGGAAGGCTTTCATCGCTGAGAAATGAAGACCATATGGCCGTAACATGTTTGCGTCCGTATCGTGTTTAAAAAAAAAAAATTTTTGTCATGAATAATTCAAATGCACCATTATGTATTTGACATTTAGTCTTTAGTAGACACTAGAGACAACTTACACAGATTTTTTTGTTTTTTTGTTTTTACACGCGATTCATGTACATTGCTGGATATTTACTGAAGTAATTCATGTTCAGTGGTACAATAGCAGTACCCCACCTGGGAATTGAACCTGCTTGGGTTACAAGCCTCGTTCCCTCACCATTATACTATATCCTTGCAGTTAATTGAAGAAAGCAGGTTACTGCTGCTACTACTTCATATGAGTGTTGACTTATGAACAGATGGCTCAAAAGCACATGTAACATCTTGTAACAAATAAACAGAATTTTTTAATAAACATTTTAAAATAAAAGTATAAAATATGTTGAATTGCATGTTTTTTTTAACTGATTTTAACTTAACCGATAAAATAAAAAAATAAAAGATTAAAAAAACATCGGCACTTTTAGGTTGAAACTTCAGAGCCCAATTGAGTGTTTAAGGGACTATGGGTCTTGGACAGCTGATTGGACGACCCTTCCCCAGGAAGCAGTTGATAACTGATCCTGAATCAGTGCTTCCAAAGCAGCTTGTGCTCTGTTTCAAAGCACTGTCTGTTTGTGCACTGATCCTAGTTCAGCAGAGCAGCTCGCTGTGATGCAGCATATCTGTCTGTCCTTGTGTGACCTGCTGTTTTGAAATTTGGCGATTTCCCAGAAGTGGGCGGGGGGTAGAGGCTTGTCATGCGGCCTGTCCCCATATTGTTTGGTGTCGAAGTGCCGCGGCGCTTTGCTGCAGAGTTTCATTGTCCTGCGATATCCTTTGAAGAAATCAAAGCAGAGCGCCATTGTTGTGAATATAAAAAAAAAGTGGTGGGCAGGTTTGGGAGCTGGAGGAGGAGCAGGACTGGTTTGGGAGGAGGAGGAGGGCTGGTGTCCCCTGATCAGGGTGCAGGTGAGGGTGGGGCTGCTGTCGCCCAGGTATTTTACCTCAGTGCTGATGAGGTGACCGATGGTCCAGAGTTTTACTGTCGCCGAGCTGTTGCCTAGGTTACGGATGCAGTCCGGTGACAGCCGTTGGCCCGACTGCGTCACCGCGGAGACCCGCACGTCACAATAGCTTCCTGTTTCTGAGAAAGCCGTTTAAACGTCAGCGTGCAATCTCACTTTCTATCTCTCTCTCGCTCTCTCTCTCTATTGCCCTTTCACTCACTCACCTGCTGCTACCTCTGGAGGTTCATCTGGCTGCCGTCCAGGGCGGGAGTTGTCACGGGAACATAAGTAAACGGTGACATAAATAAGGGCCTGAGGGACGTCACTGAGAACTTCACCAACCAACCTGCGTAGATAACAGAAAGAAAATGTCACTTTCACTAAAGACCAAATGCTTTCTCTTTCTCTCTCTGTCTCTTGCAAACACAGAGCATACTACACACAGGGGAAACTTAGACATACTTTATAATCATTCTTTTTAATCCTTCCATCCTATCAACATTTGCAAGTAAACTATCAACCTGTCTCTCTCTGTCTCAAAAGGTGGCACACACTCGGAACCAGCCTATTAATTAAAAATGTGATCTTTCAGATCTTTCGTTCTAGTTCTACCCAAAACTGAATCTGATTTCGCGAAACAAGCTGCCCGAATCCGTCAGTTACACTTACTGTTGTAGATGTGCCTCGTCTGGAGTTTAAACCACACTCAATACTTCTCAATCTCTGATCTGTTAAGTAAAATATTTTTGATTTGAAATAATGTTTCCTTATTTTTAACTGCCATGTTTGTTCTTCATTTATTTAGGGATTTCTCTGTGGGGCATTGTGTTAACCTAAACGTTCATTGTAATTTAACATTTTAATTTCAACTGTCCTTACACCATCATGGCATTTTAATATCATAACTTTGTTCCGTACAGGATATTACAAGTTTAATGTGTATTCTTTTTAATAGCCTCTAGTGCTTGAGAATTGGACAGGGGTGAGGTGGGTGTGTAAAGTTTTGAGCTGAATTTGTACCTCACTAGACCAGGCTGTCTACCTCAGGGAAAGAGCTGAATTTGTACCTCACTAGACCAGGCTGTCTACCTCAGGGAAAGAGCTGAATTTGTACCTCACTAGACCAGGCTGTCTACCTCAGGGAAAGAGCTGAATTTGTACCTCACTAGACCAGGCTGTCTACCTCAGGGAAAGAGCTGAATTTGTACCTCACTAGAGCAGGCTGTCTACCTCAGGGAAAGAGCTGGTGGAGCAGGAAGGGGTGTAACGTCAGTGAGCGGATCACCTGACCTGGCTCCTGCTCAGGCTCATCGCCACGCCTCTGGATACCGGCTCTGAGACGGCACGCAAGGCCGCCACTGCCGCCAACTTTTCACCTCAAAGGGGATGTACGGGGGGGGGGGGGGGGACTGGATTAAGCTCTAGAAAGAGCCGGAATGTTCATTGTAAGGTACGGCACGGCCTGGCTTGAGCTCTAGAAAGAGCCGGAATGTTCGTTGTAAGGTACGGCACGGCCTGGCTTGAGCTCTAGAAAGAGCCGGAATGTTCCTCGTACGGTGCGACAGCCATAAACGTGCTCGAGGCAACTGCGCTCGTGGCATGATTCATCCGTCTGTGTGTGTGTGTGTGTGTGTGTCAGTTTTTCTGTCCAATGTGCCCAGAATAGGGAGGGAAAGGGAAGGGCCTAACCAGGGAAGATCAGAGGAAGGCCCAGTAAGCAATGACACAAAACCACCGTCAAAAGCCACTGATGTGGGCTTGGGCGGATACCAAAAATGTTCCCTGCAGTTTTAAATAAATCGCTCTGTAAGGTTCCAGAACTGACCTTGAGCAGTCCGTTCTCATTGGGTTTGTCAGTAGAAAAAACATTTACTAATGGGGTCCCGGAAAAAGCCACTAACTGCTGGGACCGAGCGTGCAGCACTGAGCCAATGACTAAAAATGAGCCGAAGTGGCTCTGTGCACAGTACATGTCATCTGTTCAGACACGTTTCTCCGGAGGTACAGCACATCATGGCGGAATTATCTGGCGGTTAACTCTTTCTGCATCTCCATTAAGGGATCTGCCCAACTTGAAGTGCCGTGCGAAATACCTGCTCTTCAAAGCACCAGCTTTGTAGACGCAAATAAAATGGTAAAAATAAACGCATGAACTGTGTGTGTATCTACGTATGTGTATATATAAAAATGTGTGTATGTGTGTGTGTATTATATCAAACCCCTTGTTTCCTGCACCATGGGACATCATTGTCATGGAAAAGTCAAGAGTCTGACTTTATGGGAACATGGATTCCACCAGCGGAAATGAAACACCATGTCAACAGACAGGATGTCACATCACTGTCGCGTCACGTCATTGATGCAAGACAATGTGTGTCTTTGACAGCTATTGTTTTACAGTTTTACTGTATGTTTGACAGCATACAGACAGAGTAACTGTGACACCAGGCCCCCCCACCGCCAAAGACAAAGTTATTCTTACAGAACCTTCCAATAAAATCTAATGAAAACCAAATGAATGAAGTTGGCCATTTCTTCACCAGTGTGAGAAGTGCAGATGAGCAGTGTTGGAGGCTTGAAGCTGAACTCCGGGTGAAAAAAAGAATGTGTGAGCCCGGTTCTTTGACCTGGAAACCACTATTCATATAACTGAATTACATACTGTAACTATACAAACTTACACACTGAGCTTGCCCATAACTGTTCCAGGATTGTCCATCATCTTTCATAATATAAAGAATATAATTATTTATAGACAATGTGTTAATGTATATGTACAGTATACATGCATATATAGTCTACACAACACTATAATATTTATTAGACAATTGACATTAATATAATCATGTAAAAGTAAAGTACTACGACAAATTTCTGGCGTGGTGTCTAACCCAGGCCAGGAATAAATATTTATTCAAGTTGCATGAATGTAAGCATAAGAACTCATAACAAGGAATTTCAATCATAGAGCATCTTTCAGGGTCTCAAAGTGCTTCGCTGTGAACTCACCACCACAAATCTATAGCACCCATCTCTTTAAATTTCCATTTTTTCCTCTGTCGTTTCCCTGACCTCTGACCTCCATGTTAGACACTGCAATGAGCAGCATGGTCAAGGTAAGAGGCAGTCAAGAGTCCCCCTATCCAGTGTTTGTGTGTTATAACTTGCACAACAGTGCCCTCTAATGGATTATTGAGCAAAAGCCGGTGCACATTTACCTGGGTAAACAGAAAGACAGCACAGAGAATTTCCACATATCCCTTTAAAGAAGTAAATATCTATGGCTGAAATCTGCAGACATGGACAGAATTTAATAACTAAAAATACATTTTGCTTATCTCTGCCTGCCAGTGAGGCCCACACCACTACACATTGGGTTGCTAAGTTTAAGTTGCCTCAAGTTGTATCCAGCCAATAGTCACACTTATGGACACTAGGACGGGGATTTGAAAAGGAGGAGCTCGGAAAGTCAAAACAATAAAAAAAAAAAAGAAATTCAGTCACAAGAAAAGGATTCATCCACTCTGTAATGAATTACCAGCGGAAAAGCCTACATCAATCCTCCTCGCCGATTGCTTCATTCACAGCTGACTGGGTAGGCTACTACAGATGAGGAGGACACAAATTGTGCTTTGAAGTAATGCAAACTCCAATTCAGCGCAATAAGACCCAGCTTTCTCAAAGAACATGTTCAAAGGCTCCGCTGCTGTACTAGAGAAATTAATTCTAATCCATTTTACTGCAGTCGGCGCCCGATTACCCCGTTACTGTACACTTAGATAGCGGTAATGCGTGGTGAACAAGAGCAGAGACTGAAATCGGAGCGTACAGGCTTGCAGTCTGTTTGAGTTACCTTTAATCACAGAGGCTCTTTCCCAAACGCACACTGCGGGCAATGGGAACGCCCATCAGAAACATCTGCAGGGCTGAATCCCATTCTCTGGGCTCACAGACTAGTGGACTCAAAGCCGCGGTTCTACTCCATGAGCGCTTAGGGTTGACCCGTTGTGAAAACAGCGTTTTTGGCGGACTCACAGCCTCTACTCGCCCTTTTTCCAAGTCTGCTACCTGCCCAAAGGAAATGCACCATTACGGTCAACAAGTCCACTAGTCCAGGGGGCTCAGTTTGGGATTCAGCCAATATCTACCACATAGCCCTGCAGTGCGTAGCCATTCTCCAGTGCTCTGCCGCTACCTCACAGCTAAACCAAGGCGTATGAACAAAAGACCAACGACTGGATAAAGCGAATATCAGCCACTCTTAGGAGATACAAACTGTCAATGCTTGCTGGATATTAGCCTATGAAAATAGCCCTGGAGAAAGCTTGTTACTTGAACCTTTCTCCAAAAGTGTCTGAAAATCCAGTACCCATTCAGTTCAACCCGACAGGCTTTTTAGAGTTTTAACGGGCTGAATTACTCGTCATGGGGGGGGGGTTCCAGTGTACAGGGCGGGTCACCCCTAATACCTGCTTGCGTGTGTCCGACCAACCGGCAGGAGTCGCTAGTAGTCCCAGCCAACCGGTCCAGATTCGGTATCCGACCGTGGGGCTAGAACAGCGACCTTAAAAGGATGTCCCACACAGCAGGACCAAGCAAACTGTCCTTCCACCCCCAGAATTTTTCCAATTTTTCAATGTGGAATGCTCAATTGTGTGTAGAACCATCTTATCGCTCTGATGTCCCCTTCTTCTGTTAGAACTGAATGCTGTGATGCAGGTTAGTCTGGTATGAATTCCTGACTTACGGTCCCTTCAGAAAGTATTCAGTCCCTTTGAACTTTGACCTTCCCCCCCAAATCAAACACAGTAGACAGAGGTTTGCCATTTGTTCCCAGCTTGGTAGAAAACGTTTTATTTTTCCGCTCACAAAAGAAAAATAGAAAGTGATAAGTCTGATACACAAGTTAACATCCCACCTGCACCACGGTTTGAGAAAAATACATCAAATTCATTCTGCAAAGACTTGAGATTGGAAAACAAAATCATTAGTCTTTTCTGTTACAATGCATGTTCACCCCCTGCCTCTTTCCCAGAATGCACTAGGTTGAGCCCCCCCACCCCCACCCCTACCCCTTAAACATTAAATTGACTGAATTAAATGGTCCGCTATAAAACAACGAAAACAAAGATTCTTTAAACAAAAAGAACGTTAGAGGAAAAGAAAAAAACTTTTAAAGTCTAAAAAAAATTTGCACATCTCTGCACAAAACAAAATAATGAAAAAAAAGTTACAAAGAAATTGAACCGAAACAAAAAATTCAAAATAAATACAAAATAAAAAAATAAATAAACAAAAATAAACATCTCATGAACCGATAAAAAAATTAAGTAAAAAATTAACCAAGAAAAAAAACAAAAAACAAAAAAACCTATTGATGAAAATAAAATAATACTGGAGAATGGAGATATTCAGACTGACTTATCACTACGATGATCACAGTCGTCTACAGAGCGCATTTTGGAGGTTGTGGACTAAGGAAGTAGCTGTGCAAACTAGTAATTCGCGTTACCAGCAGCCCACAGACAAAGCATCTCTCCCCCTTTAAACATTCACCAGCTGATTATTACGTTGCACTATACACCCTTCACAAATGTCAGCTAGAACCACTGACAAAATCGTAGCATTCCATTACAGCGACTCAGATGCCATTTATTATTATTATTATTATTTTTTCATTTTACTTTATTTTATTTTTAAAAGGCAATTGCGGGTGCTCAAATTCAAACTGAAAAACTGCTGAGCAAAATGAGCAACTGTCCTTGCTCCTCGGAGAACAAGTACGACCATGCCAAGACACGTTTTCCACAAGTACAGCGTTTGTCAAGAAGGCTACAGATGTTATTAAACAGTAACAAGCGGTGTTCATAACAGACTCGTTAGGTTTGGATTACGGACTTAAAATCGTGCTTTTGAAAAAAAAAAAAGGAAAAAAAAAAGGCGTTTCAAAAAATTTCCGGCCGACAAATATAAACACGGTAAAACCGACGTGCAGGTGTCCGTACTGGGGAGCGTCGCCACCTCAGTCACATGTCCATGACATCATCCTGCCTGGCTAGGGCCAGTGCCGAGTTACACACACATGCGCCTAAAGAGTACGAACACACACAGGAAGTGCACACAGGCACGCGCACACACACACACAAACACACACACACACAGTTTGACACCGTTCACAGATACTGACAGAGACGGGCACTGACAAACACTCGCACAAGGATGTAAACATAAAACTAGAGGAGGGAACAAAAAAAAAAACTATTAAAACAGACAAGAGTGCAGTTCCTATGCCCCCGATTAAAATGTACACATTAATTGCTGTGGGAAATGACCAGTAATGGTGCCCACTAGATGATGTCCTCCAGGTGACATTGGGCCCTCTCTCTTATTATTACTAAACGTTTTTTGTCCTATTCGGATTCTTTGGCAGTGTAATAAATCTGCAATCTATAACATTTACGGCAGAGTCCCCTGACTGGTGACAGCACGAGAGCACACGCGTGTTCTCCCTACAACGTAGTGTGCCGGCGCACAGGTATCCCATTCATTATGATGGACGAGGCATTAAGAGATGGCGCCCCCTGGCTGTCACTTTGCACACGCCACACCGGACGCTTCCAGTTCACCAGGTGAGCTTCGCGGAAACGGAGCAAGCTGGCTGGACACACTCCTAAGAGTGCCCCTCTGCTACAAACACCCGACTACTTCAGATTAGCCATTTTACAATTCTGTAAACTGAAGCTTTTATGTCTCACCTAGCTCTTTATTCATTTAATATTTTTGCCATTGCAAATGCAACACAGCTGCAATTACATTTTATTATTATTATTATTATTATTATTATTATTGTTGTTGTTTCCTTGAAAACCTAGACATTTTACAAAAAAGCAAAGCTTTATTTTATTTTTATTTATTTTTTTACAAAGCTTGGATTTTTGAGCACTATTCTTCTGAGTGAACTTCAAATTTTCCATGAAAAAGAGAAAGTGCATAAAAATAAACCCCTGTAACTTTTTTTTTTTTTTTTTTTAACTCATCTCTCTCAAATGTGCGATTTTAAATCTACTGTAAAAAAACAACAAAAAAAAAACAAATAAAACAGCAGTAGCAGCAAACAGAGTATCCTGTACAATAGTATATAAGCCTCGCCGGATCAGGAGTTTATCAGGTTAAAGGTCACCTCAGATTTCACTATGGCATCAAGGGATTTCAATACTAAAAAAAAAAAAAACCCCTCTTGATCCAAAATCAATCTTTTGCTGAGCGACAGGCTGGTCACAGCTTCTAAGGGCCGGCGAATCGCGAGTTGGATGCCTCAAAATGAGCGACTTCCCCGTTGTAAAAATAAACAGGCGTACGTGCGCTTGTGTACACACAAAACAGAGCAACTAAACTAAAGATGCGGGCACCATGTCTCTCACTGTTACTTTCTTCCACTGCCTCGTTTAGCAAGAAACACCGTCAAATTCGACCCAGAGTTCCTGGAAGACCCCTCCCGCCCTGCTAACCTGGGGTAACAAATACATTTTTAGTCAAGTTTATTAGTTAAGGGGGAAAAACTGTTACCGCAACCACGAGTGGAGAATGCAAGAAATACATCTAGGCATAAGGGCAAGCAGACTGGATACTGATGGCCATTCCTGAATATGAAGGCTGGGAGAGCAAAGGGTGGGATTTTACACATCCCTCCACATGATTGCCACTTATAAACCACACGTTTCAAAAACAGTTACGCCTTAAGCTTGTCCTATGTGGTAAATGTCAGCGTGATTCGAATGTACTGAATGCTAAAACAGAACCCCCCCCCACCCCCACCCCAACCCCAACCCCCCACACAGTTAGATTTGTTTGATAGTAAGTCACGTTTGACCCTGGTGCCCTGGTGCTTCCGTCTACGTGCGTGTCTTGTGGTCGTGTGCCAGGAGTGGCACTAATGTTGCAGTCGACGTCCCCACGTCCCCCCTACCACCCCCCCACCCCCTTTCCTCCCACACAGGTTTTTAACCTACCCCCCCCCCCCCACCCCCCGACCCCAAAAAAATAAAATTAATAAAAATGTCTGCAAAAAACCTGCCGACTCTTCTCTCCCTCCCTGTTTCCCTATGGATTAGTTTTCCCCTCCACCACCCCCCCACCCCCATCCCCACCCCATCCCATCCCACCCCCTTCCCCCCATAAGAGACACACAGGGCATGGGGTCTGTCTGGAGAAGCAGGTCGAAAAGGGTCCGTTCTCCCCTTCCCGACCAGGGCAGTGCAATACACAGAGCTGGATCCCTGCAACCCTCCCATCGATAATCCTAAAACAGAGAGAGAGAGAGAGAGAGAGAGAGAGAGAGGGTGGGGGGGGGGGTGGGTTGGGTATTTGAGTCATTACTAGAGAATACAGTGTAAGAGTCGGGGGGTGGAATCCAATAACAAAGCAGTCTCACAGTCATGCGAGTGAGGCGGTAAGAGGGGTTTTAATACAGGGCTTTTTTTGGGGTGATTAATGTCTCCTGGTGTGAAAACTGTATTAACCTTTTTCCACACAACTCCACTCCCCTTTTCTTGGGCTGAAAATGCACCAAAAAAAGGCAGCATTAATCACCACTGGCTCTGTTGCCAAGCTTTTAACATCATTTAAAAATGTCAGATTTCATGCACCCAGTTCGATGGGTGTCATGATTTCATTGTGATGTCATTACTGCCCGCCCAAATTCTCCATTGCCAATGTTATGCAAATTACCTTCTCTTCTTGTTCTATTGTTTTTGTACCTGTGATGAATACTTCACATTACTGTCATTGGCTCAGAGAATCACAAGAATACATCATGATGCCGCTTAAGTCAAGTGTTGTAAACCATCCCTCGAGAAGCCGATAAACTAAACCAAACGGGTCCCTCTGCGATCCCATTTGCAGTTATCAGCTACGCTCCACTAAGCGAGTGTTTTTAATGAGGTAGTCACAGAACCTGGGAAATATTTCACTTTCCCATTATGTACTTTTACATTCATTTAAATTGGAGGCAGTAATATCCCTGGGGTGACTTTAAATCCCTTGTTCATAATACTGCGTTAGAAAAAAAAAAAGTGTAAAATCGTTTTACGTTGTAGGATACCGTTTTGTAGGCTTGGGTAATTGACTTAGCACTCACATTTTCTGTGCATTACGACTAACACTGTTTGTTTAACTTTTATGTAGTGCACTGTTGCTGCCATCTTGAATAGGTCTCCCTTGGAATAGAGATTTGTCTCAAGGGACTACCTGGTTAATTGAATAATAATAATAATAATAATAAGAAGAATCCACAGTGTGTGTACCTGACACAAGCGTCTGATGGCGGGAGGCGGGGCTACACTCCGTAGCAGGCCGACAGCCTCTCCTTCAGTAAGGGCGGGAACTGCTCGGAAAACTGTTGCCAGTTCTCTTCGCCCACCTGGTCCTTGAAACCGTGGAGGATCTGCAACAGGACACAAACCGCACGTTAGCCGGCTTCCACACCAATCATAATCAGCCTCATACAAGGCTGACCACTCACAGCCCTGGGGAGGCGGGGCACCGTCCCAGACGAGAACTGGGCTGTGTCGGAATCAGCACCCTTCCATACTATTAAGTAGGCTTGTTGAGTAGACAGGACGAGAAAGTCATTAAGTTTCTCTAAATATAGTATACTTAAAACCCACATGATATACTTTCGCTGAGAATATTCGGGAGCACACTAAGAAGTACACAAACATTTTGGTCCCATAAATATGACGCACAGCTTCATATTAAAAAATGAGGCGCTGAATTTTTCCGTCAATAACAACAAAACCAACACGTGACATAGCCGCGCAAGGGTGGGACGTCTTACGACACTTCCACGACGGTTGGAAAATAGTATGGAGGATATTTTTTGTGTACTGCACGTCACATACTAAACAGTGCACATTAAACAGCACACATCTGCCAGTACAACTGTACACAGGAGACAGGATGCAGTAGACAGGGCTCTGATTTGGACACAACCCTCATCTGCTCCCTAAACAAATGTCACATGACAAACACTGGCTCCGCCTCCTCAGATATGTCAGATGTCAGAGCCCAATTCTCCACAGGTCAGATTGAGATAAAGTAAATCACAGGTACTGCAAGGACAGGAAGGTCCAGAACTAGCAGAACATTAAGAGCCCAAACGGGTCACCTGAAACAACAGTCTCACCTTGTAGAACATGTCTCTCAGATCGTCCTTAGGACTGACCCAGGAAGCCACAGCATCGCAGAAGAAGATGAAGTCCTGCAGGCGGAGAGAGAGAGACACGAGAGCTGTGGGAGGGGCCTGTGTCAGTGATGTAATTTCCTGCCAGTTCATGACTTGTGAAACGCCAGTGACAAACGAACCCACACAAGGGAGAGTTTAGAATGGAAAACCCAGCGCACGGCATCCAGCATTTCATCCCACATGAAAATATTTAAAGTAAATATTCTATCAATGTAACTAGATTAGTTACAAAAAAAAAAAAAAAGCCTTCACGCTCTTAGGAAATTCTGATAAACTTGGGGAAAATGTGGCACGAAGACAAGATGGGGACCAACTTTCACGGCTTCATGCATTTTACACACACAGCTGGATTATGGAGGAGCCGAGGCTGGTTATTTACACGTTTAACCAGGTACTTTGGGAGGATGTTCTGGAGTCCTATTCACTTGGACACCAGAATTCCAAACTCCAAACAACACTCTACAAGGCTGCCAATGGTTGCCATGACATCACAACCAAACTATGCAGCGCTGGACCCTTCCCCACGCAGGGCTCCTCCCTCACCTGCACCACGCCCCCAGGGTTAACGCCAATCATCATGCAGATTCCCCGGAATGCGGAGTCTTTTTCTTCGTTGTCTCTGATGTTTCTCAAAGAGGTACACCTGCGCGTGGGAGGGAGCGGGAGGGGGCAAATATTAAAAAATATGCAAATACACGCACAAAGACTACAGGCTACACCTCTCATGTGTTCAGAATCACCACCATCAGCCTGAAAAACACTCCCAGCCTGTGCTCTTGTGTTCAGGATCGAGGTGCTAAAGGCTGAGCAAATTAGGTATAGGATGGTGAAAGGCTGGTATTAAAATCGATGCTCGGCGCCCTCTGGAGGATGGGAGGAGGGAGTGCAGTGGTCCACTCACCAGGGTCGAATAAACTGCTGTAGCATTGGCGCCACCTCCTGGGGACAGACGTAGCCCAGGCGTCCAATCGTGATGGCTGTTACACACAAAAGGGGAGGAGCCAAGACCATCACACTTGTTTCTACGGTTACTCATGTGCTGTTATCATTTTAGCCACAGTCTCAGAACTTTAAAGCTCCACAAGTGAGAATTCAGATTTCGAATGTCTGTTGGAAAGATCATCACAGGTGTGGCGAGGCAAACGTTAAAATCGCACTACAAATAACCACATAAAATCGCACTACAAATAACCACAATTACAAGAGGACTTTTAAAGATTATTCTGATTCTTTAAAACTCTTTAACTCTTCTCCCTCTCAGAGGAATGACACAGATTCACAATGTAAAAAAAAAAAAAAAGATTAATAAAATTTTCACGGTGACAGATTGAAGCATTGCGGTGGTCACATGGTTTCTTACCCGTGTTCTCCAGCAGGGTCTTGGGAGTGTTTGGCCGGTTGATGATCTCCACCAGGTTGTTGAGGACCAGCCCCACGTAGGGCTGCATTTCCGCCCCTGCATAGGCCAGAAAGAGGAAAAGCCGAACTGTCAATCTCACCTCACCTGACACTGTACTCCTCAAAAACACAGGTCGGGGTTCATGATACTAGGGTTCCATGTGCGGGTGTGTGTGTGTGTGTGCATCAAAACCGTGCCTACAGCTGGCCCAGTTGAACAGATCAAAACATTGGAATCGTAAAAATAAAACAAAATTTTAAAAACTCTAAAAAAGTCACTGGAAACTCATGATCGACCTTCAGAATTCACAAAGCCCCAGCCGCTCACCCATCTGCATGCAGATCTCTCCGATGGCCCAGGTGGCATTATTGCACACGGATATGAACTCTGGGTTCAAGTTGGTGCCCAGGATGGGCATGAACTCCGCTGGAAAATGGAGAAGAGGGAAAAGTTTATTATTAAAAAAATAAAAAATAATAATTATAAGATTATAAGAAAAACACTTTTACACTTTTAAACACTCCCCCTCGCGTCATCCAATCGGGCCAAGGGTGGAGAGAGCAGCTGAAGTAAGGACAGGACAGGGCAGGGCAGGACAGGGCAGGTGAACTCACCGATGCAGGGCTTGACGTGAGGGAAGCATGCCTTGGTCAGATCTCCCAGAAGCGCAAATGAGCTCTGCCTCACCTCCGGCATCGTGTCCTGAGGGCACCAAAGTGCAGTCTGATTACACACACTCCTACACACTCTCCTACACACTCTCCTACACACTCTCCTACACACTCTCCTACACACTCTCCTACACACACACACACACACACACTAATACAGGGCACCAAAGTACAGTCTAATTACACACTCTCCTACACACTCTCCTACACACTCTCCTACACACTCTCCTACACACTCTCTCCTACACACTCTCCTACACACTCTCCTACACACTCTCTCCTACACACTCTCTCCTACACACTCTCTCCTACACACACTCTCCTACACACTCTCCTACACACTCTCCTACACACACTCTCCTACACACACTCTCCTACACACTCTCCTACACACTCCTACACACTCTCCTACACACTCTCCTACACACTCTACACACTCTCCTACACACACTCCTACACACTCTCCTACACACTCTCCTACACACTCCTACACACTCTCCTACACACTCTCCTACACACTCTCCTACACACTCTCCTACACACACTCCTACACACTCTCCTACACACTCTCCTACACACTCTCCTACACACTCTCCTACACACACTCCTACACACTCTCCTACACACTCTCCTACACACTCTCCTACACACTCTCCTACACACTCTCCTACACACTCTCCTACACACACTCCTACACACTCTCCTACACACTCTCCCTACACACTCTCCTACACACTCTCCTACACACTCTCCTACACACACTCCTACACACTCTCCTACACACTCTCCTACACACACTCCTACACACTCTCCTACACACTCCTACACACTCTCCTACACACTCTCCTACACACTCACTCTCCTACACACACTCCTACACACTCTCCTACACACTCCTACACACTCTCCTACACACTCCTACACACTCTCCTACACACTCTCCTACACACTCTCCTACACACACTCCTACACACACTCCTACACACTCTCCTACACACTCTCCTACACACTCTCCTACACACTCACTCTCCTACACACACTCCTACACACACTCCTACACACTCTCCTACACACTCTCCTACA
>CM056379.1:11753798-11773796 GCA_029718625.1 Synaphobranchus kaupii
TGGAAAATCCTCCTGCTTCCCTCAAGTCACCGGTGTGGCAACATTTTGCCTTCCCCGTGAGTTATATAAACAACGAACGCATCATTGACAAAAAAACGACAGTTTGTCGGCTATGCTACACGCGAGTACCATACGCCACCTCAGGCAACACGTCAAATATGGCAGGACACATTCGCAGGCATCACAAAGAAATAGATTTGACTGGGAAAAAAACATTGACACAGGCAAGTCAAATGACAACCCAAATGACAGTTGTCAGGGCATGAAAAAAATTTGTAAATAGTTAATAGCGTGGTACATGTTCAACTGTTTATTATTTCAGATATTAGTTTGTTAAAGCTCTTAACTGTTCAAAGAATGTGAACACGCTCATCTTTTTAAAGAAGAATTTGAAAATGTAAATGACCATTGTCAGGGCATAAAACCAATGTGTAAATTGTTAATAGCGTGGTAAATGTTCAACTGTTTATTCTAGAGTCTAGTTTTGATAAAGCTCTTAACTGTTTAGGTGTGTTTAAATATTCTCATATTTTTGCTATTATTTATAATTGTTATTATTCAAATAAAAGTTACTTATTGAGAAACAAGTATTTTTCTTTACAAGTCAAGACTTGATAGTCTAACAATGGCATAGCCATTAGTTAGACTATAGTGCTGGGAAAAAAAATTGTGCTGGGAAAAAATCGAAAATCGATCGAATCGTGACCCTTAAAATCGAAAGTCAAATCGAATCGCGGATTTGGAGAATCGTGACACCCCTACTAATTACACACTCTCCTACACACACACACACACTAATACAGGGCACCAAAGTGGCAGTCTAATTACACACTCTCCTACCTACACACACACACACACACACACACACACACACACACACACACACACACACACACACACACACACACACACACACACACACACACACACACACACACACACACACACACACACACACTAATACAGGGCACCAAAGTACAGTCTAATCACATACTCTCCTATATATATACACACACACACACACTAATACAGGGTAACAAAGTACAGACTAATTACACACTGTCCTATATACACACATACAGACAATAATACACACATACACACACTAGACTGTGGATACCTGACCCAGACCCGACGAGACCAGACGTGTTTGGACAAATATTTACAGTTAAACACTCGGGTTCGGACAAATATTTAGCCTCCAGTTAACACTCGTAAATATAACACAATCAGGTTCGGTTATGGTTATTAATTTTATGATTTAGATTTTTACAATAGTTTTAATTAATTACAATTGTGTGGCCTATTTAGGCTAATTAAATAAAATGGCTCAATATCTTAGCAGTGCTGGCTTCCTGTGTGTGCGTGTTTTTTTAAATCTGCGACACGTATTTTCGGCGGAAAAGACATGAACGTTGGATGCCATCCTCTTCCTCCACGACAATTCCAAATAAACCACGATGGCTGGATTAAAATGTACGTAGTTCTTCATTCCAGTTGACATCGTTAAACGAAAAGATCCATAGGCACAGATTGGATGATCGTTCACGGTAGGATTAAAACACTATTTGAATGTAAATGCTGGGTTTTATTTTACCTAACGTTAGTTACCTATCGATAGTTAAATCGTTTATGTATTTCTGAAATAAATAGCTACCTAGGCTATTGTGGTTGCATTCTGGCATGGATGTCTTGTATTTTCCTTTTGGTTTCATGGCATGTTTAGCTAACATTACCAACAGTGTTTGGCTAATGTTTTTAGCTTGTCTGGCGAAGCATGGTTTTGCTACAGTGGTTACTTAGCAACCGAATCAGTAAGTCTGCTGTTTAGAGCCAGCAGCAGCGCGTTGGAAAGTGACAGACGTCTTTCCCCCTCGCAATGTTCTCTAAAGTTACGTCGTTCTCTCTCATTTGTTTATAACGTAGCTAGCTAGAATTCCATACTTATGTAGGGATTTTTAAGCAGTGAGTTGTGTATTTTATTTTATTTTATTTTTTTTATTTTTTTTGAGTCGGGCTTGATCGGACACCGAAATACAGAATCGGGCTTGGGTCGGGTACTATTCTCTCCGGCTCGGTTCGGTTTCGGACAGAAATATCCGGCCCAAACCGCACTCTGACACACACTAATACAGGGCAGCAAAGTACAGTCCAATTACACACTCTCCATTAGGCACACACACGCACACACCGTACCTGCATGCACTGGAAGAGCAGGGTCATGATGTTGCTACGGGCAACCAGCTGCTCCACGTGGACCCCCAGGCCCTCGGCCAGGCCACTCAGCAGGTCCAGGGCCACGATCATAAAGTCTTTATCTGGGGCCTCGTACTGGTCCGGCTGCTGGTTGTACATCTGGCAGGAGGGAGTCAGAATGGGGGGAGGGTCCATAACGGAGGAGGGACCAGAATAGGGAGGGGTGAAAGTGTACCAGAAAGATTACCACCCATCGCACAAGGGTTCCGACAGTATTTTCTAGCACAAAATTTCAACGATAAAAAATTCGAAAAATTTCTAAGATCCTTATTTATAACATTTTTTTATTATTTTTTAAACCTTTTTAAATATAAAAAGAAAAAGCCATCATAATCGTCCCCATTTTATTATGGAGAAAAGAAAGCTAAAAAAAACTGAAAACGAATGCTTTCCTCAAAGTTTGGCCATCAGTTTTATGGCATATGAATATAGCCATGGAAAACGTCTGTCTGGCGAGGCTACTTAGTAGATTAATATCCTGGTAAAGGTGAAATTATCAATCAAAACAGAAATCATAGCAAGCTATGTGATCATGCAGGAAGTGGAAGACATCATTGACTACAATAAAATGCATCTTTTAAACCCTGTGCACAAGGCCGGATAGAGCAGCTGGCACCTGAAGCCATTGTACATTTCCATTATACAATTAGCAGATGCTCTTATCCAGAGCTACTTACACAGCTTAAATCCTTTACACACAATCCATTTATACAGCTGATATATTACTAAAGCCTTTAGTGAAGCATCTTACTCGAGGGTACAACGGCAGTGCCCCACCAGGGATTGAAACCTGCAACCTTTTCAGCCGCAAGCCCAATTCCCTAACTGTCACGCTGCATTTTGTGAAAGGTGGTTGAGCTAGAGGAGGGTCCTCACCATGGCCTGGGCGAGGGTCTTCTGCACCAGGGGTGACACAGCGCTGGTACACCGGCTCACAGTACGGCAGGAAGCCGCTCTGCAGGGCTGTGGCCACCGACGACAGACACTAGGGGGCGACAGAGAACAATAAGCGCCTGGCATTGAACAAAAATGGCATCGCTTCTTATGTTGGCTTAGACCTCCACAGCAACATATTCCTTTAGGAACCAGTGCAGAATGGCACAATGCTACGCAACTACACTACACTAAGGAAGAACAGAGTTGTGTGTTTACCCAGTGAGTTATGATGTGGTTGCCATGAAACAATTGTTGTTACAGTCACTCCTAACATACTTACGATGTCATTATCCAGCAGTGGCGTACCGTGGGAGTAGAACTAGGCCTTCTGTAAACTTACCTTAACGGATGATCACTCTCAATCTGTTTCCGTTTACTTTTCCTGATTGTCAATCAAATAATTGATTCACTCAATAACCAAGAAGTAAATTATTAGGCTACCAAGTTATTTTGAGATAGCATTATTGTTCTGTGCAACATAAACATGTGTTGCATTTTTGTATATCGACATTTATGATGTTGTGTTATCATGCGAAGATTCTGACTTTTAAATGCTCCATGTTTAAATGTTCAACGTAAGATTTTCGTAAATAGTATTTCTAGCCTGTATTATGCGCTGCTCTCAACGATTCGAGACACTTAAGAGGCTGTCCTCTTTAAATTTATGCTTTCAAATGTTTAAATCGCTTTGACTAATTTTAGTGTCGTCTTAAAATTAATTACATTCTTTAACGCATTCAGATTATTGCCGGATCCTTGTTAAACAATCCTAAGTTGTCGCTTTGTCGTTATCATTTCTAAATCATTATAGGCTACAAATTGGTCTTGATTATTCAGAGAATTAATGGATTGTAGGCTACTGAATCTAAATAAACGGAAACAAGTAATCCCCACTTTTCCAACACGCAGGGCCGTTGCTACATATATTTAAGTGCTACCCCATTTTATGACCGCAAAGAAAAATACTAGCACAGAAAAACTTGATATATTCATTGATGTTTGTTATTCAGTTATTGAATTGCTTGATTTATAATTAAGAACTATAAGTAGAAACAGGTTGAGAGTAATATCCGTATAAAGGTAAGGTTACCGAAGGCCTATTTTACAGCCGACGTTACGCCACTGTTATCCAGGTATAAGACAAAATGAATCAAACAATCCCCCAAAAATGAATCCATCCCCCTCCCTCACCTCCAGCAGGGGAAACAGGTCCTTGTCCTCATCCTTCAGCTCGTTCCATTTCTGAATGAGGGGGGGCATCAGTTTCTGGATGTACTCCTGTCAGAGGGAGAAAAGCCATTCCTTCCTGTACTGCAGCACTGCTGACCGGGGTGAAGTAAAGATGGTACGTTCTCAGAAGGCTCAGAAGGGAGGGGAAAAACTCAAGTGGCAAACCAGTTCCAGGCTTTCCTTCTGAAGTTTTAAATACAACGTGCAACATCTGAAGCGTAACCCAACCACAGCAAACTAACAGAGACGCGAGACATTTCACGTCACAGGCATGCTGTGGAGCAGTGATACTCACTCCTGGTCCTGGAGGGCCGCAGGGTCTGCTGGTTTTTGTTGCTACTCGGTACTTAATTGATCAGTTTAAGCAGCCGATATCACAGTTAATTCACCACACCTGGTTTCTTGGGTTTGAACTGGTTGCTGATATTAAGGCGAAAACAAAAACCAGCTCAGACTCCGTGGCCCTCCAGGACCAGGAATGAGTATCACTGCGTGCGGAGGGTGAGAAAGAGCATTGTGAACGAAGACGATGGATGCAATCCCATATTCCCACGCTACACGGCGAATCAAAACGACACTTAAAACAAGCGTGCGTTATGTTACTGACGGTATGTAAAGAAAGTGGCGATCACTGCACAGGTCAGACATAAAGGCAAGGTTATCCCAGATCTGTCAGAGTGCGACTGCACCCGTCTGACCAGCAGGTGGCGCTGTGCGTGTCCCAGAATACCCCGGGGCCAGGGGCTCACCGGCTGGTTGAGGTGGTGTCCCACGGAGTCGGCGAGCGTGCCAATGGCGTCGTACAGGATGAGCAGGTTCTTGTGCTGGTACTTCCCGAAGGCGAACACCAGCGTGTCCAGGATGAAGCTTAGGTACGGCACCAGCTCTGTGCACGCCTCCTCCTCCAGTGTGGCAAACGCGCTGGGGGGGGGGGAGGGGGGGGGGAGAGGGATGAGCCAGAGACCACGGGGACCCCTCACAGAACACACACGCCCGCCATTCATCTACCGCAGTGGTCCCCAACCCTGTTCCTGGAGATCTACCGTCCCTGTAGGTTTTCATTTCAACCCTAATTTGGCACACCTGATTCTACTCATTAGCAGTTCAACTAGATCTCTAGCTGTTCTCTAGCTGATCTCTAGAGGTGCGCTTTCTTAGGGTTGGAGTGGAAACCTACAAGACGGTAGATCTCCAGGACCAGGGATGGGGGGGCCACTGACTGATCTACCGTTACTGCCCCGGCAGAAATAAGACCCAAACGGAACCCAAAACCTGCCCTCCAGACACGATGCTGAAAACAGGAGATTAGTTTGTTTTCCAGTCTGCCTCGTTTCTTTTTTTACAAGCCTCAGCTGCACAGATTTACTGCTCTAGCATTAAGGGCCAGCGTGAGATTAGCGCTGCATTACAGTGGGGAGTAAAAACAGCAACGCCAGTGGAGGTGCTGGGAGAAGAGGGGGAAACTGACAGGAGGGAGGGATGGAGGGATACAGGGATAGAGATGATTAAAGGGGGAGGAGGAGGAGGAGTAGCAAGAGCAACCCCACAGGGGAGTTACTGCTGTTAGGAGAAAGACAAAGAGATGGGAGGGAGGGTAGAGTATAGAGACTTATCTTACAATGGTGTTTGGAGTTATTAGGAGAAAGACGGAGAGGAGGAGGGATGATAAAGCAGTAGAATGAGTTATCATACAATGGTGTTTGGGGTTATTAGGAGAAAGAGGAAGAGGAGTAGAAAGTGAGGAAGAAGAGGAGAGAGGGAGGGGGAGATGGTAAAGGAGGTGGAGTATAGAGACATATCTTACAACGGTGTAGGGAGTTGTTTGGAGAAAGAGAATGAGGAGGAGGGGGTGGAGGAAGGGAGGGAGATGAGGAGAGACAGGGGAGGGAGGGAGGAAGAGGAGAGAAGGGGGCGGGGCCCTGGCTATCACACGCACCTGCAGGCCGCCTCCTGCACCCTCTTGTTCCCGTCCAGGATGCGTTTGAGCAGCTCGGTCATCAGGGGCTTGAGGTGGGAGTCGGGCGGCTGGCTCACCACCCAGTGCGCGTAGCGGCTGAGGGTCCAGCAGGCGATGGAGCGCACCAGGGCCTTCTTATCACACAGGCACTGGATGAGGTGGGGCATGAGTTCCGGGAGGTACGGCACCATGCCCTGCATGCAGCCTGGGAGAGCAGAGAGGGACATGGGGATGAGATGAGTCACAGAGAGCCACCCCAGGCCTGAGACAAAGCATTACTGTACTTTCCCCCCCCCCCAAGTCACCGTCTGACCTGCAGTACCACACCCAGGACAACAGCACAACAGGACTAACTTAGCCCGCATCCAATCAGGAGGCAAAATAATGCAGCAAAATCGATGCTAAATTTATCCCCTTGGCCCAACTGGGGTCACTTTGCAGAAGACACACAGACGTACGGACGGACACAGACAGACTACTCAGGTTTCTCACTATTACCTTTGCTATAAAAATCAAGGCCTTTTAAAGTCCTCCCAAGGTCCCATACCCCACACTTTGAAAGAGCCATAAAAGGTGCGCAGCAGGTGAGTGTTATAGAACATAAACAGAGTAATAAAGCATGGAAGCTGTGTTGCATTAGCCTTATTGCGCTACATAAATAAAGCAACATGAGAATCACCTCAGTGCCCTTGAAATCTGATGCTTTTCCAGCAAACCCAAACGATACCAGTAGGGTAGAAGGGTAGAATTAGGAATTAGGATTCTGATCCCGGATCAATTTCTAAAGGCATAATGTTAGTTCGTAAAAATTTTTAAAAAAAACCCTAGACATAAAATCTTTTCTAGATAATCACCAACATCTCAAACAAACAAATCCAAGCACTTTAAAAGTACCTCAAATTCCAAAACCTTTGTTACTTTCAACAACGTATCATTCTTGAAAATAGTTAATATCTATTCCTGTATTTTATCTTTATAAACTCGAGGACTTTCCGAGGAGCATGGGAACCCTGTTCAGTGTTTCCCCTAGATTTTTTTTCAGGCCGGGCGGTGAAAGTGCGCCATTTTGCGTAGAGGCGGAAACTATAATTACACCCTCATAATATCAGCCATGCCATTGAAAATTTTAATTAGGCCTAACGGGAAACCAAAGCTGTTTTGGCAAGGGTTTTTCCAGATGCTATTTTGATCATTCCCGCATTCTGCGGTAAGGGAAATATTGCAGCTACATTAAAAAAAAAAGATTATATAAAAAAATAAATAATAATATAAAAAACATTTTTTTTTTTCATTAAAATTATTTATTTTCCCTCTTGTCCAAGCCGGGCGGCCGCCCGGCCAAGATAATGGTAGGGGAAACACTGCTGTTCACTCCAGAACTGGCAAGACCCCATCCGTTACCTCTGTGGGACAAAGCAGTGCCTCCATCAGAGTCCCCAGAGTCTGGTAAGAGTCTGGTACAGTGGGGCTGTGACTGGGAGCTCCCAGAGGAGGCGCATAGGAGTCTGGTACAGTGAAGCCATGACTGGGAGCTCCCAAAGGAGGCGCAGAGCAGTCTGGTACAGTGGGGCTGTGACTGGGAGCTCCCAAAGGAGGCGCAGAGCAGTCTGGTACAGTGGGGCTGTGACGGGGAGCTCCCTAAGGAGGTGTAGAAGAGTCTGGTACAGTGGGGCTGTGACTGGGAGCTCCCAAAGGAGGCGCAGAGCAGTCTGGTACAGTGGGGCTGTGACTGGGAGCTTCCAGAGGAGGCGCAGAGGAGTCTGGTACTGGGAGCTCCCTAAGGAGGCGCAGAGGAGTCTGGTACAGTGGGGCTGTGACTGGGAGCTCCCTAAGGAGGCGCAGAGGAGTCTGGTACAGTGGAGCTGTGACTGGGAGGTCCCTGAGGAGGCCCAGATGCCTCAATGTGACTGCAATTCCCGTAAGCGACAGAGAAGCTTTTACACATGGCTCCACTCAACGACAATCACCTTTTCCGGCTCTTTCTTTATTGGGAGCAGATGGGAGCAGATGGGAGCAGAGGGTTCCTTTATACAGACGACATGGCTTACTTTGCTGTTTACCGCAGGCTGCATTTCAAGTCCCTTCTTACAAAGCGCGCTCTGAGTAATTACAGCCCTGCGTAACCTGCTCCTAGCACACCTACGCTGTGCTTCATATGCTTTTCAAACCACAAAGTCAAGTGATTTTGTATTCGCTATCGCGCATCGCCGTGACATGCTTATCCTTCGACGGCCAACTGCCAGCCGCCATGGCCAGTCTGTAGGAGGTGGTAATTCTGAGACAGACCAGAAGAGGCCATAGTGTAGTGGAGTCAGGCAGAGAGGCAGAGAGACAGAGAGAGAGAGAGAGAGAGAGAGAGAGAGAGAGAGAGAGAGAGAGAGAGAGAGAGAGGGAAAGGACAGGGAGGGAGGGAGAACGGAGATAAGAGACAGCATGGGAGAGAAGGAAAAGGGGAGTGAGAGAGATAGTCAGATAGAGAGCAATAGAATGAGAGAAAGAGAGGGAGAGGGAGAGTGAGAGTGTGAGTCAGAGAGTGAGAGAGAGAAGGAGAAAAGAGAGGGAGAGGGAGAGGGAGAGGGAGAGGGAGAGGGAGAGGGAGAGGGAGAGGGAGAGGGAGAGAGAGAGAGATAGCTATCCGGGCCTCACCCTCAGCGATGGCTCCCAGCACCAGGATGCCGGACTCCTTGATGACCCAGTCTGGGTGGAACAGCAGGCCCTTCAGCAGGGGCAGGAGGTGAGGCAGCAGGTCGTCCCGAAACACGTTGGCCAGGACGTCCAGGGCCGCCGCTGAGCACTTGCCTGCAGGGAGGGAGGGGGTTAACCAACACGGATCACCCGATCACAGAAAACAGCCGTCCCGCAGATTCACACGGGGGCGAGGGGGAGGTTTTGGTGCTAAAGGTTAGAGGGAGAGGAGCGAGGACAGGCTGCAGGGCTGGAAGGTGATATGAAACTGCGCAGTTAACACATCAGTGGGCGTTTTTCAGAGGAAGGAGAGGGAAAAAAGAATCACGACGCTGTGCGTCTAATCACTGACATCCACCCTCCCACTCTCCCCTTCCTCTTCCTCCTCCTCCTCCTCCTTCCTCTCACTCTCCATCCTACACTAAACACAGGCAGTCCGCTCCGTGCTCTGTGCACCGTCAGCAGCGGGCCACACACTGCGTTCTGTATAAACCCCACAGACCCACGGTTTACCATGGGACCCGCAGGCTGACTGGCAGCTCAGGGAGGGCGCGCATAACAGGCCTGTGTGGCAGAGTGGTGGACGGACGGCAGAGGAGAGCAGGCCCAGTGTCCCGACTGCAGAGCACAAGGGTCATCCCACACTGATGCAGATCACAGCCCCCAGTGTGCAAACAGGCTGAACGGAGAGTGGTGTTTTGGCAGAGGTGACACGCTGGTCACTGTCTGCGGTAGAGAGATCTACAGTATCATTTAACACTGCGCTGTAGGATGTGACGATGTGTATGTGTGTACGTGCGTGTGTGTGTGTGTGCGCGTATGTGTGTGCGAGCGCATGAGAGAAAACGGGCTGGTGGCTGTCGGAGGGAGTAAGAGATATACAGTATCATTTGCTACTTTTCTGTAGGTGGCAATGTTGTGTGTGGAGAAAGGGGTTCTTTCTGGATGTGAACGTACTAAAGCAGGGTTCTCTCTGGATGTGAACGCACTAAAGCGGGGTTTTCTCTGGATGTGAACGCACTAAAGCGGGGTTCTCTCTGGATGTGAACGCACTAAAGCGGGGTTCTCTCTGGATGTGAACGCACTAAAGCGGGGTTCTCTCTGGATGTGAACGCACTAAAGCGGGGTTCTCTCTGGATGTGAACGCACTAAAGCGGGGTTCTCTCTGGATGTGAACGCACTAAAGCGGGGTTCTCTCTGGATGTGAACGCACTAAAGCGGGGTTCTCTCTGGATGTGAACGCACTAAAGCGGGGTTCTCTCTCGATGTGAACGCACTAAAGCGGGGTTCTCTCTGGATGTGAACGCACTAAAGCGGGGTTCTCTCTGGATGTGAACGCACTAAAGCGGGGTTCTCTCTGGATGTGAACGCACTAAAGCGGGGTTCTCTCTGGATGTGAACGCACTAAAGCGGGGTTCTCTCTCGATGTGAACGCACTAAAGCGGGGTTCTCTCTGGATGTGAACGCACTAAAGCGGGGTTCTCTCTGGATGTGAACGCACTAAAGCGGGGTTCTCTCTGGATGTGAACGCACTAAAGCGGGGTTCTCTCTGGATGCGAACGCACTAAAGCGGGGTTTTCCCAGGACTCACGCAGGTTCCAGTCGGAGAGCGTGTCGTCGTCGTCATCCTCGTCCTCGTCGATGTCCTCGCCCTCCTCTCCTCCCCCGCCCTCGTGCTGCAGGGTGACCGTGCGCGACTTGTGGAAGCGCGGCTTAATGTCCTGCTCGCTGTCGGGCACCGTCTCGTCCTCCTCGACGTCGCCCTGGCGGGAGGAAGGACAGACACACGGACGGACCGACAAGGAGGGTCGCGTTCAAATTAGGCATCACCGGGCAGGGATGCCGGCCACAGTGACAGTGGCACGGCCCTGATTGGACAGCAGACTGTGGTGCCCGCCCACAGCACTGGAACAGCCACTCAGCGGCTCCTCAAGACCCAGCTCTGAAACCAACGGCCAGAGTCTGAACGCAACCAGACGTCCCGAACGCACCCGTCCTGGGGTGGGTATGCTACGAAGCCGGATTACTGAGTTAGCTGGATAACTGCACTGAGCAAATCCTGGAAAAGCTCTTTTTACTTCAGTTCATGCTCCAGATTTGGGAAGGTTCCGGGGATTTACTCAGTGGAGTTATCCAGCCAACTCAGAATTCATGCTTCGTAGTACACCCCAGGAGCAACTTTTCATCTCAGAAACCACTGCTTGAATCCATTACCATGCCAACATGAGGTACCGATCCATGATGGCATCTCGTGCGACTGGGCCGGGGAATGGGGATCCGGAACGTTCCGGTCTCACGAGGCCGCCAGATTAGTGCCGGCTGCCGTAGCACCAGCCTTAAGGGGGCTGTTACAGCTGCCGGGTGTGGAATTATAATCGATGTGAAACGGAGAGGTAGTCGAATACTCGGGTCGGACGGCACGAATACCACACAACACATCACAGCACGGTCTGCAGGGTAAAAGCCACCATCACACCCAGGAACAAGAATGCGGGGGTGGGGGGGTGGGGGGTTGGGGTTTGTGGAGAGAGCGAGTGAGAAAAAACAGGGGGAGGGCAAGAGAGAGAGAGAGACAAAAGAGAAGGATGGGGGATGGCGCCCACCTTTAGCAGGATGATGTCGATCTCGGAGTACTTCATACCGTTCACCAGGATTGGTATGAGCCTGAGGAGAAAAATATACCCTTAAAAAATAACACGTTTTCAGCGGCAGATTGCTTCCGTTCATACCCCCTCTACCCTGAGAGCTTTCACAGGTTTCCTAAATCAAATACGGTAACAAAACCCCTCCGCTTGGGTCTGTCCCATCTGGGGGGGGGGCGGGAACGGAAGCTAAACAGAAATGGCATTTCAAAGATCTTACATTGATCAAGGAATCTGTAGAGGAAGTACAATTCACTCAGCTCCTCCCAATACATTATTAATCATTGCAGTAGTGACTACAGTGGGGCTGTTCTAGTCCGGTAATACACAGAGATATGTTTTATTTTAGACACAGTCAGCTGCGATATTAAAAAGAGGTGTTAATTAGCTTGTCGGAAGTCGGAAGTTTACATACACTTAGGTTGAAGTCATTAAAACTCATTTTTAACCACTCCACAGATTTCATGTTAGCAAACTATAGTGTTGGCAAGTCAGTTAGGACATCTACTTTGTCTACAACAATTGTTTACAGACAGATTATTTCACTTTTAATTCACTATATCACAATTCTAGTGGGTCAGAAGTTTACACACACTAAGTTGACTGTGCCTTTTAATTTTTTATATTTGGTCATGTATCCTTTGCATGCCATGACTTCCTGATGTCTGTGACCCAACAACATGTAAAGACTCTTGATATCTTATTTTCTGGTACTCTTACAAGCCATACTATAATGTCTCTGCATTTGAATGGAACTCTATGGGAATTGGGGACTGGGACTAGATTTAGCTGTAAATTACACTGGAACAGTATGGACACATGGTTGGCTAAATGGCTCTACGTCATTAAGGGTCTGACGTATCAAACAAGCCTTAAATCATCTCTCTGCTGCCAAAAATACAGTAGATATGGATGGATAACTTGAAGGGTTTCTTCTCCTGACTTATTTTTCCATAGAGTTCAATAGGAAAATTTGTCAAGAGAAACAACCCTTAAAGTGATCCATCCATATCTACTGCATATCTGGCAGCAGAGTGATGGTTTGAGGTTTGTTTGATACCTCAAACCCTTGATGACTGACAGCCACTTTACCAATCATGTATTCCATACTGTTCCAGCATAATTTAAAGCTAACTCTAGTCCCAGCCCCCAATTCCCATAGAGATCCATTCAAATGCAGAGACGTTATAGTATCGCTTGTAAGAGTACCAGAAAATAAGATATCAAGAGTCTTTTGATGTTGTTGGGTCACAGACATCAGGAAGTCATGGCACGCAAGGATATGCGACCAAATATTTAAAAGTTTGGCATAGTTTGCTAACATGAAATCTGTGGAGTGGTTAAAAATTTGTTTTAATGACTTCAACCTAAGCGTATGTAAACTTCTGACTTCAACTGTATTAACCACCCTGCCCCCAGGCTGAGAGAGAGATATTAACCACCCTGCCCCCAGGCTGCGAGACCGATATTAACCACCCAGCCCCCAGGCTGAGAGAGAGATATTAACCACCCTGCTCCCAGGCTGAGAGAGAGAGATATTAACCGCCCTGCTCCCAGGCTGAGAGAGAGTTATGAACCACCAGAGAGGCAGAGTAGTGTGGGTGGGGGAGGTAGTCTGAGGGCGGGGCTATGTGGGAGGAACTCTTGAGGGCGGGGCTTTGTGTGAGATACTCACTGCACTAAGTGTCCTGATAGAGCCTCTTTACAGATGGGCTGCTCTGCAAGGGTGAGCCAGAACTCACAGGCCTCTAATGCCACGTTCTCATCTGGGTCCTGTGTGCGTTGCAGCATGTACTGAGAGAGAGAGAGAGAGAGAGAGAGAGAGAGAGAGAGAGAGAGAGAGAACATTAATATAGCAGAGACTGAGATGGAGGGGGCTCAGGGCATAGCCTGTGGGTGTTACACACCAGAGACGGGTGAGAGGCTAGAAGTCAGGACGAGAGAGATAGAGAGAAAGCCTGAAAGAGACACATAAATAAACTGATAGGGGGGGAGGGAGAGTGCAAGAGAGAGAGAGAGAGAGAGAGAGAGACAGAGAGAGTGAGAGAGCAAGAGAGCTCACCTGTATGATGCTGTGCATGTGAGGGATGAGCCGGTCGATTCGAACCTCCAGCAGCATGACCAGAGCGCGGCACACGTTCTTCCTCACCTCCGAGTCCTCGTCTGCAGCCAGCGCAAACAGGCTCTGCGTGGGGGGGAGGGAGAACAGCACAGACACACTGAGACCTGCCCCGCCCCCCGACCTCAGCAGGGGCCGCGGAGGGGCTGGGCGGGGCTCGCCCTCACCTCGATGAAGGTGTCGATGTTGTCCATCAGGGCCTGAGCTCTGCCGATAATGAACTGGTTCACACACGCGATGGCGTGGGACCTGCGGACAGAGGGAGATGGTGGGCTTGAGACAGAGCGGTGGTCAGACAGGGCGACAGAGATAGAGGGACGCCCAGAGAGAGAGCGACACAGAGACGCCCAGAGAGAGCGACACAGAGACGCCCAGAGAGAGAGTGACACAGAGACGCCCAGAGAGAGAGCGACACAGAGACGCCCAGAGAGAGAGCGACACAGAGACGCCCAGAGAGAGCGACACAGAGACGCCCAGAGAGAGCGACACAGAGACGCCCAGAGAGAGCGACACAGAGACGCCCAGAGAGAGAGACACAGAGACGCCCAGAGAGAGAGCGACACAGAGACGCCAGAGAGAGAGCGACACAGAGACGCCCAGAGAGAGAGAGACACAGAGACGCCCAGAGAGAGAGCGACAGAGACGCCCAGAGAGAGAGACACAGAGACGCCCAGAGAGAGAACGACACAGAGACGCCAGAGAGAGAGCGACACAGAGACGCCCAGAAAGAGAGAGACACAGAGACGCCCAGAGAGAGAGAGACACAGAGACGCCCAGAGAGAGAGCGACAGAGACGCCCAGAGAGAGAGAGACACAGACGCCCAGAGAGAGCGACACAGAGACGCCCAGAGAGACACAGAGACGCCCAGAGAGAGCGACACAGACGGCCAGAGAGAGACCCAGAGACGCCCAGAGAGAGAGACACAGAGACACCCAGAGAGAGCGACACAGAGACGCCCAGAGAGAGAGCGACACAGAGACGCCCAGAGAGAGCGACAGAGACGCCCAGAGAGAGAGCGACACAGAGACGCCCAGAGAGAGAGACACAGAGACGCCCAGAGAGAGAGCGACACAGAGACGCCCAGAGAGAGAGACACAGAGACGCCCAGAGAGAGAGAGACACAGAGACACCCAGAGAGAGCGACACAGAGACGCCCAGAGAGAGAGAGACACAGAGACGCCCAGAGAGAGAGAGACACAGAGACGCCCAGAGAGAGAGCGACACAGAGACGCCCAGAGAGAGAGACACAGAGACGCCCAGAGAGAGAGCGACACAGAGACGCCCAGAGAGAGAGACACAGAGACGCCCAGAGAGAGCGACAGAGACGCCCAGAGAGAGAGAGACACAGAGACGCCCAGAGAGAGCGACACAGACGCCAGAGAGACACAGAGACGCCCAGAGAGAGCGACACAGAGACGGCCAGAGAGAGAGACACAGAGACGCCCAGAGAGAGAGAGACACAGAGACACCCAGAGAGAGCGACACAGAGACGCCCAAAGAGAGAGCGACACAGAGACGCCCAGAGAGAGTGACACAGAGACGCCCAGAGAGAGAGCGACACAGAGACGCCCAGAGAGAGAGAGACACAGAGACGCCCAGAGAGAGCGACAGAGACGCCCAGAGAGAGAGCGACACAGAGACGCCCAGAGAGAGCGACAGAGACGCCCAGAGAGAGACACAGAGACGCCCAGAGAGAGCGACACAGAGACGCCCAGAGAGAGAGTGACACAGAGACGCCCAGAGAGAGCGACAGAGACGCCCAGAGAGAGAGCGACACAGAGACGCCCAGAGTGAGACACAGAGACGCCCAGAGAGTGAGACACAGAGACGCCCAGAGAGAGAGACACAGAGACGCCCAGAGAGAGAGACACAGAGACGCCCAGAGAGAGAGAGACACAGAGACGCCCAGAGAGACACAGACGCCCAGAGAGAGAGACACAGAGACGCCCAGAGAGACACAGAGACGCCCAGAGAGTGAGACACAGAGACGCCCAGAGAGAGCGACACAGAGACGCCCAGAGAGAGAGACACAGAGACGCCCAGAGAGAGAGCGACACAGAGACGCCGAGAGAGTGACACAGACGCCCAGAGAGAGCGACACAGAGACGCC
This sequence comes from Synaphobranchus kaupii, assembly GCA_029718625.1. Classification (NCBI taxonomy): domain Eukaryota; kingdom Metazoa; phylum Chordata; class Actinopteri; order Anguilliformes; family Synaphobranchidae; genus Synaphobranchus; species Synaphobranchus kaupii. The sequence continues at coordinate 11,769,735 of CM056379.1, forward strand.
CAGAGAGAGCGACACAGACGCCCAGAGAGAGCAACACAGAGACGCCCAGAGAGAGAGCGACACAGAGACGCCGAGAGAGTGACACAGAGACGCCCAGAGAGAGTGACACAGAGACGCCCAGAGAGAGCGACAGAGACGCCCAGAGAGAGAGCGACAGAGACGCCCAGAGAGAGCGACAGAGACGCCCAGAGAGAGACACAGAGACGCCCAGAGAGAGCGACACAGAGACGCCCAGAGAGAGAGACAGAGACGCCCAGAGAGAGAGAGCGACACAGAGACGCCCAGAGAGAGCGACACAGAGACGCCCAGAGAGAGAGACACAGAGACGCCCAAGAGAGAGACACAGAGACGCCTAGAGAGAGCGACACAGAGACGCCCAGAGAGAGAGCGACACAGAGACGCCCAGAGAGAGCGACAGAGACGCCCAGAGAGAGCGACACAGAGACGCCCAGAGAGAGACACAGAGACGCCCAAGAGAGCGACACAGAGACGCCCAGAGAGAGCGACACATTGACGCCCAGAGAGAGCGACACAGAGACGCCCAGAGAGAGAGACACAGAGACGCCCAGAGAGAGCGACACAGAGACGCCCAGAGAGAGAGACACAGAGACGCCCAGAGAGAGACACAGAGACGCCCAGAGAGAGCGACACAGAGACGCCCAGAGAGAGAGACACAGAGACGCCCAGAGAGAGAGCGACACAGAGACGCCCAGAGAGAGCGACACAGAGACGCCCAGAGAGAGAGAGACACAGAGACGCCCAGAGAGAGCGACACAGAGACGCCCAGAGAGAGAGACACAGAGACGCCCAGAGAGAGCGACACAGAGACAGAGCAGCGCAGAGGTAGAGTCCCCCTAGCTCAGCTCACCTGATCTTGGGGCTGCAGTGCTTGAAGAACTGGAGGAATTTGGGGATCATGATGTTGAGGGGGGCGGTTGAGTGCGTCGCTGTCCAGGAGCTCGGACGAGTCCTCACAGATCTTCTGCAGAGCGCCGAACGAGCCCTGCGCAGAAAAAGCAGCCGAACACAGAGACGGATCAGACGCCACCAACACAACCAATGCATTCATGTGTGCTGGAAGCCGTAATCACGTTTCAGCTTTACTTTGAGCTCATTTATTAGGTGTGATTTTCACGTCTGAGGCTGCCTGTAACCCAAACTGCGCCTCTTGGTAATAATAAAGTTTTATTCTCGTCCCTCTGTGGGGGAGGGGGTGCTGACCTCACACGTGTTGTAATCCTCAGAGTTGAGCAGGTTACACAGCTGAGGCAGAAGCTCTGGCCAGGCCTGCAGCTCGCCTTTAGAGCCGATAGTCGTGATCAAAATACCTGAGAGAGGGAGAGAGAGAGGGAGAGGGAGATGGGGAGGATAGAGAGAGCGTGAAAGAGTGTGAGAGAGATGGAGATAGGGGGAGAGAGAGCGTGAAAGAGTGAGAGAGTGTGAGAGAGATGGAGATAGGGGGAGAGAGAGCGTGAGAGAGTGTGAGAGAGATGGAGAGAGTGAGAGAGAGATGGAGAAAGTAAGAGAGATTGGAGTGAGGGGGTGGGGAGAGAGAAAGGAGTAAAAAAGAAAATAAAAAAGTGAACCTAGAGCAGGAGGAATTTAGCCAGACAAATATCAAAGTGTTCTTGAGTTAGAGAAAGAAGGATGCACACACACGGGTCGAGCACACACGGGTCGCGCACACACACGGGTCGCGCACACACACGGGTCGCGCACACACACGGGTCGCGCACACACACGGGTCGCGCACACACACGGGTCGCGCACACACACGGGTCGCGCACACACACCAGGCCTTACCAATGGTGGCTCGGATGAGGGGGGATGGGTCCCCGATGTTGTTCAGACACTCGCGCTTTATGAAGTCGGCCACCGGCGGGGGGAAGTTCTGGTAGTGAGCCTTTACATTGTTCTTAAGTATCAGACCACTGAGAGAGCGAGTGGGCTCATCTGAGGGAGAGAGGGAGGGAGAGCAAGGGGAGGGAGTGAGGGAGGAAAAGAGACAGAGGGAGGGAGGGAGAGGAGAGAAAATTGAGTTAAAAAAAAGAGGGAGGGCGCAATAGGCAACAGAACAATAAGGCGAAGACAGATCGAGCAAAGGAAGGCACAGAAAGAGGGATGGGGAGGAGTGAACAGAGAGAGAGAGGGAGGGAGGGGGACAGAGAAAGACAGAGAAAGACAGAGAGAGAGAGAGAGAGAGAGAGAGAGAGAGAGAGAGAGAGAGAGAGAGAGAGAGAGAGAGAGAGAGAGAGAGAGAGAGAGAGAGAGAGAGAGAGAGAAAGAGAGAAAGAGAGAGAGAGAGAGAGAGAGAGAGGGGTGGGGTCAGGAAGTGAGGAGAAAAGAATGCCAGCGGTTCAGGGAGGGGAGGGGGGTAGGGAGGAAACAAGAGGAGAAAAATTAGACAACCAAACCCCAAAATACCAAGTGTGAACAAAGGGCTTCAGCTCTAGTCCTGTACGCCTCAGTGTGTACAAAGGGCTTCAGCTCTAGTCCTGTACGCCTCAGTGTGTACAAAGGGCTTCAGCTCTAGTCCTGTACGCCTCAGTGTGTACAAAGGGCTTCAGCTCTAGTCCTGTACGCCTCAGTGTGTACAAAGGGCTTCAGCTCTAGTCCTGTACGCCTCAGTGTGTACAAAGGGCTTCAGCTCTAGTCCTGTACGCCTCAGTGTGTACAAAGGGCTTCAGCTCTAGTCCTGTACGCCTCAGTGTGTACAAAGGGCTTCAGCTCTAGTCCTGTACGCCTCAGTGTGTACAAAGGGCTTCAGCTCTAGTCCTGTACGCCTCAGTGTGTACAAAGGGCTTCAGCTCTAGTCCTGTACGCCTCAGTGTGTACAAAGGGCTTCAGCTCTAGTCCTGTACGCCTCAGTGTGTACAAAGGGCTTCAGCTCTAGTCCTGTACGCCTCAGTGTGTACAAAGGGCTTCAGCTCTAGTCCTGTACGCCTCAGTGTGTACAAAGGGCTTCAGCTCTAGTCCTGTACGCCTCAGTGTGTACAAAGGGCTTCAGCTCTAGTCCTGTACGTCTCCTCCTGGCGTTACTTTCTCCTGCCGTTTCACGGATTGTCCGTAAACCCCCGAGAATTCCCAACCACCCTGGGAGTGTCCCTGTTGGCGCTGGTATGGAATTTTTTCCATCAGTAAGATTGATTACGCACTCGGTCTTGAAGCATGCGAGACGGCAAACAGAGCCGGTTTTAAAGCCAGACTCAAAGGGTCTGCAGATGCCTCCGCTACAAACGCCAACGTGTCCTCCGTTAGCAGACAGATCCGCCTCGTTACAGCCACTGTCCCAACCGTTCGGCATGCATCCAAACATTCTCCCCCTCCGATTCACTTTAAATTGAAATATTCCATTTAGTTTTTTTCCCTACAGAGACGGCACTTCATCCGGAGCGAGCGAGTGTCGGATATCCGCCTCGTGAAAGACGATGCTAAGCCGAAACGACCAAAAATAAACGTTGGCGGGGAAAAATGTCAGGGCACGACGTTAGAGACAACACCTGAAACCGGGGGGCATTCTGGTAAAAATGGAAAACGGCGGGCACGGCGATGTCACAGCTGGAGAAACGGACAGGGGAGGACCCAAACTGACATCACAAACGCTCGCGGAATGTGTAGGACACCGAGCTAGACGGCAGGGGAAAAAAAAAACAAATAAAAAACGTAAAAGCACTACGCTTGAGCGGTATTCCTGAGCGAGCGAGCTAGCTACATGCACATCACCTACCACAGCACTACCTGCACAGAAGCCTTTTATTGAGAAAAGTTACGCAAGTTGAGACTCGGAGGCACCAGCGGCAGCCATTATTCAGGGAAAATCATGCGAGACTGTGTCAGTGTTACTGCCTGAACAGCTGAGATTGTCAAGTACCAAGGCAACTGAACTGGCAGACGGGAGTAATTCAAGCAAAGCAGTGTGAGGCAAAGTGCCGGGCTGATGGTAGAATGCCAGAAACACAAAGGACTTAAAGTAAGCGGCAGTGATTGAGCACCAAGTCGTCCTTGATTGCCAAAGGTTGTTTTACCATTTGAATTACAACTGCGCAACCCTCAATGCGCCAC